>OV884013.1:15318369-15775448 GCA_930367205.1 Acanthosoma haemorrhoidale | reverse complement strand
ACTATTTATTAATTATTTAAGTAGTCGAGCCATTTATGTAAATATAAAACATTTCAAATAGTAACATTATGCTCTAGGGCCACATTGAACCCTGAGACACAAATCATTTAAATATTATAAAATAAACTGTTATTCTTATTATTATGAATATCCTTTTGCTTTACCTTTTAAAAATATTGTTTATGATGAAGAAAATTCTTACAAAATATTTGAATGTGTAACAGTTTTTGGAAATAATGGGAACGGGAAATTCCCAATTAACCCTTATTCCTCATTACCTATTTTATTTTAATTGATTACATAATATCTCAGCTTGGTCAGTTCAATTGAAAAAGTAATCCTACATACATACACATATACATCCACTAGCATTTATTTTCACTGGGGGGGGGGAGTTACGGATACATGACAGTGTCTTATATTACGTATGAAACACATTGTTTGTACTCTATAATGCTCATAACATGTAATATTGTATTTCAGAAAGGAAGCTAGCAAAGCTTGGGAAGACCAAGTCCAGCGAAAAGAAGGAATTACTTGACAGTTTGGAAGACAGGAAGACCGACGTTGTAGTCCGATTGCTGACAGAGAGCACTCAATCTCTTCCCGAATATTTTTTCTGATGAGGACATCCCGACTAAGTGGCTTAGGAGTTATTTGAATCCAGAACAACCACTAACAGTTGGAGAGTTGTTGTGTCTTGTAAAGAAAGACTACTTGGCCAAGTCAGAAGAAGAAGAAGAAACTACTGGTAATCACCTCAATTGAATTTCAAAAACTTCATCAAATTGTGTTTCCCTAATATAATTTCTCAACAACTGCTTTGTTTTCGCAGTATGTTTTCAAAAAGCAAACGCTTAATTTTGTTTATAACAGTCTACTGTTTCCATTTTAGTGTTAATTTTTCATATTAATTCCTGATGAAGTAGTTTAATATAATCATTATCATTAAAATTGTGGATAATGCAGTACCATAAGGTCATACCAATTGGGTATTTATTAGAAATAATTAATTATAATTTAAAGATGCATTATTATTATTTACTTATTAGGTCACAGTTATTTAAACATGTCGAAGTAATGGAAATGAACCTTATTTCTAATTGAATACTTCTCAACTGTTATTGAACATACTACATTTAAATATGTTAATAAATGATCCAATAACTTTCAATAATTTGAAGAACTTAAACTGGGTACTGACTGGTAATGAATAGAGTCGAGTGTAACTGTAACAAGGGACATTTCCCCATCAACAAATGATCAGGCTTTGTCCACCCAAAGTTGAATTTTGTCCGAATCTCTGTAATATATGGAATAGAATGAAAATGTTAGTCCGGGGGCTAAGTCATCTATGAATAATAATGACATACAGATAGCGAATTAATTTCTGGCAAACAAAAAGAACAATTACATCGGAAAGAAAAATTACTATGCAAAATATAATGTAAACCTCTATGAGAATAAATAATAACTAATAACGGAATAAAATTATGGATGGATCGACAAAAAAAAAGTAAATAAATTAAATTAAATTAAAAAAAAAATTAAGAAGTCACTAAAATAGTATCTTTACCAGTACATAATGTACTCGTATATGAGTTCAGTAAACTAGCTTTATTTATTAAGAAATTTGGTCTTGTATTATTGACATCAATAATCAATTTTATTACTTATATCAATGTTATTTTATTTAACAGAGAATGTCTAAGATTTGGGGAAAAAAGACATTTTGTCTGATAACTGGTGCCACCCAGAAGACAGGAAAGGAGGTTACAAAGCAGTTTTCTCAAAAATTGTCCCCTGGTTCAACTATGCTACTCATAGATCTTATTGCTGCAGAGCTCGTGGCTGTTGCTCGTTATATCGAGAGAATTGCTCCTAGGATAAATGTAAAGGTTTGTATCATCTTTTTTTTCTATGAATTTCTGTTTTTAAAAAAATCCATATTTGCCAAGCCCAAAGGGAGAGGCTCTGATTTCATTCAGGTATGGGACGGCCGTCTTTTCTCTGTCTGCTTGTATGCTCTACAATAGTAAAAATGATTCTATCTAACTGAGATTATGAAAGGGTTTATTACACAAAGCCTTGACATATTTAATTTCATCAGGTGTTGGTTGAAATACAACAAAGGAAACGTTACAATAAATAAATAAACTTGAAACAAGTCGGGATCACTTTCAATATCTTGATCTATCTCTCACGTCCGAGCTAATATGATATTTAAGGTTTAAGGTTCTGATTTTTCCCTTCATGGTCAAAGACCTCAAAAAAAAATATTACAAAGATACCTTAAACTATAAAAGCTTAAAGAGCCAATGATAAAAATTTTGTATTTAATAGATTACAAACCGGGATTAATAGCATTTTTAATGTGAATATTTCTTTGTTCACATATTTTTTTCATTTCTTGAAAAGGTGATTTTTTGTGACTGAAATGGTTCAATAAATATTTAAAGTTTCTTATACCTAGTCCTGAGAGTATCTCCCTTCATCTTCCTTATTTTATATCTCATTGCAATTATATCTCCAAAATACAATTTAATTCAATAAAAATTAAAAACTAATTATTTCTAATTATTAAAAAAAAATGAGATACTGATCCCTGTAGCAGTAAGCTGTACATCATCATTGATAATAAATTTTTCTATTTTCTCAGGTATTTTTTTGTAACATGTCCAGGCCACGAAAGGATTTTACAGAAGAGTTTATTGAAATTCTGACTGAGCTCTCGTTCGAGGAGTACGATATTTACTTATATACACTTACTTATGGATATGACGGCTTCTGCAAACCTACAAGGGATTACCCAGATCCGGGAGAGTGGGAAATGTAAATGATTATACACATGCAATAAATTAATTGGTATTTTTCTTATTTTCTTAAACATTAACGTTTGTAATTTTTATAGATATATGACTTGCAATCTTTATTCTATAATTGCATTGACATCATCCTTCCTGGATGTATTCAAACACACAGATCAAACTGTTATTCTAACCATCGATGTGCTTACACCAATCCAGGCAATGTCCGGAATGGGCGAGTACAAAGTTTGTAAGGCAGCACGAGACATGTACATTAAGGTGCTCAGTTCGGAAACTCCACAACTAAGGGTTCTAAGCTTTACTTCACCAGGTTAACATTTTTATTGTTAATATTATTTTATATGGACATATTTCATGGCTCTTGTCTTTTATCTCTAACATTATATAAATGCTATGTGTTAGGTTATTTCTAAAAAAATAATATGACAAAATTATGAGCGAACAAAGAGCAATAAATGTGTTAATTTTTAGCCTGTAGCTTGTATTCGAATATTAATATTAATCCTAATTCATATTGATGTTTACAGGTCCTTTATATACTCCTAGTCCCATACACGATATATGTACTAAAGTGACGATATACAGTTTTCACATGATGAATCGGCTGAGGCTTGATGAAGCTATTAGGACCTTAGTCGACCGTGTGTCAAAAGGCCTACCACCTTACTCCCAGTTTGATTACTATGCTCGAAGGTGAAAGGCTAATTCCTTTCCTTCAAGATATAAAACTGTTTCGTAATATGTTGTAATTGATTATTACTGAACAAAACTGACAAAAAGCTGATACATTTGTTACATTCTTCTTCTTGTTTTATTTTATGTATATTATATTATTACTATATTATAAAGATTATGATATATTAATTCTTTGTTTACAGAATAAAAATAGACTTATATAATATGTCACTTTGTAGGCAATACATATAATTTCATTCCTTGTCAATAATTGTTCTTCATGTAACCTATCTGTTTTGAGTGTATAATTGATTATTGGCCGAAGAAAAAAGATTTTTCTACAGGCGGGGTTCAAACCTAGGACCTTCCCCAATTTCCGGTCAGGTGATCCATAAGTACGAGCCTTCCCTGCGTGAACACTAGCCTTGTCAATATCAAATCCCTTCAGCATACGTAAGACACATCACCAACATCTGGCAGTGTCAGGCAGAGGGAAGTATCATGCAGTCCATCAGTTGAAATTTACTGTGAGTTAGTTCACCTACTTACGGCATGGTATATTGTAGCGATTCCTACAATTTTAAAATATATTTTTAATTTTTATCTATTAAGAGGTAAATTAAAAGGAAGAAAACTTTACAACGAATAACAGCTTATTTTAAGTTACAATATCTCAGGCCTTGTGGTAATTCTTTAAACATTTCATAATTACAGTTGACTATAAAAATAATAAATACCTAATAAAAACATAAATATTCTGTACTTTTTCTTTCTGGCTTCTTCGCCTAGACTCGACTCTCTGACTATGTGTTGCCTCCTTCAATGCACAGTCTCATGGCCACTGACTCACTAACTCAGACTTAACGGTTAGAAAAGAGAGAGGGCTTGTTCACCTGCTATATACAGTCGACTTTTTCCACCGCACATATAAAGAATTTTTTTAAATGGCTGGAATTTAACTGATGATGAGACCAGAAAAATGGTAATATACAGCGATCTAGAAAATTTGGCAGAATTTTCTGCTAAAGGTTTAAAATATTTTTTCCTAAATAAAAGAAAATGAGTATGGCTTTATCTTTTTAGTTTGTAAAAAGCTCAAAGACGTTTGTCGGCTCTAGTTCTTGACGGTTTTTATTCGGATTTGGACCCACTCGAACTTACAGGAGAATGTGCACTAAACAACTTTTGCCTACGTAGTAGAATATATTTTGTCAATCCTGTGATAAAAATAGATTTAAAAATTTTTTTTTTAGCTATAATATTTACATAGAGAAACTTTCAGCATATAATGGTAATTAAAATATAAAATAAAGTAAATTATGATTTATTTTAAAACGGGTTATAATTTACAAAAGCTCTAAAAAAAAAAAAGGAAATAGGAGGACATAAGGTTTGTTTATTGTCACGTTGGAAAAATCCTGAATTAGATAAAAAAATTGACAAAGATGAATCAAAAAATAATAAAAAGGGTCAAGAGCGTTGAATAACTGGAAGCATTTTAGCAGAGCTTTATTAGGTGTAAGTCCTGGCTATGGGATTATAAATTTAAGAAATAAAACATTTTGTCTCTCCACAGATTTATAATTTGGTTGACCGTTAAACAATCATCTTTAATACTTTAATGCTCAATTTATATTTGTTATAAGATTATAATAAAATCAATCAAATAAGGTTTGCTGTATCTACGGATTTCTTCTCTCTCAAACAGATCACTGAAGTGCGATATAACAATTGTTATTTGATTGATGTCTTAATTATCATATAACACATCTAATTTGAGTATTAGATAACTAAGGTTGACTGCATAGCAGTTAAAAGCACTTTACCAAAATATAAAACTTTGCGGAGAGGCAAGACATTTGTTTTGCATAGCTGTATGGTTGAAGATATAGCTTGTAAGAACCGACTAGTCCGTATAGATCATTTATAATAACCAGGAACCACAACAAGAAGATTCTCAGTTAAACTTTCAATGGCCAAAAATAATTTTTTAATATGTATAAGACATTTTCAAAGAACACAAAATGCCACTAAAAAACCATAACCTAACTATAAGTTTGTTATAAACTCTTGTTTATGTTATCAAAACCTCAAAATTGTCATGGAGAGTTCCGCAATAAGAGGCCAGTAATACTTTTGATTGATATCAGAAATTTGATTTTTTGGTCGAGCCGTAGATTTGTGAGGAGTCCAGATTGGAGTGAATAACTTCCGTTTAAGTCCATGTGATAATTTGGATCCTCCAAGAATTAGCCCATAAAATAATTTTAATCAGTTGTCGAGGACTTTCTTTTTAGCCTCAAGTTGATTCCATTGTCAATCTCCCTTTTATGTTTAATTAGTTAGACCTAAATAATGAAGTATGAGCTTAATATTTTCAAAGTATAGATTGTTTTAAGAAAAAGTATGATGATTTAAAAAATATTTCTTTTATTGCATACATTTTTAAAATTAATATTATGATGTATATTTTATGTGTCAAAGTTTAACAGGGCATTTAATTTTCAAGAAAACCATTGAAATAAATTCCATATGATGCCGAGCTGGGCTGGCAAGATTATTACAGTTAGGATCGAGAGGAATAGCATCGGTTTGTACCATATCTAGGAGAGCTCAATAGCTGAACTTGATTTAACTACAATTTCTTATGAGCTCACTGAACTTAAATGTCTAGAAATGTTAGTTTATTCATTTATTTATGCTGTTATGTACTGCCATTTAATGCTGAAACCCACTCACTTCTATATATGGTAGTGAAATAAATTCACTGCCGATCTTCGTATCGTGATGTAGTTCCTACTAGTGCTAGGAAATATGCGTGTGATGCGTACACCATAGCAAAGATAAATTAGGAAACAAACCTCATTAACCAGGACACCAATTTGTTCTTAATCATAGCCCACAATGGCTGCCACTAATTTAAAAAACACCTCCTATGTAAAAAAAAAGTTTCTTTTATTTTTGTCTTCTGCGATGTTTTTTTTTTTTTATTCATTGAATATTTATTATCTTAGCCGGAATCTGATCGACCGATGATATCATGGTGACTTACCTAGTTCACACCTGTCTGACCACGCCTGTCTTTTTGGTCACTCTTATTTAAATATGAGTCAGTAGTAGGGAATTTTATGATAAATATTTTTACATTGGCTCTGATTGCTTGAAGTCCATTATTGCCAATCAAAACTAATAATCCTTTTTTATTCATATTTTTTTTTAAGTCATTGATTGACTATTGTGTATTAAATTTAAAGCTGTCAAAGTTTTGATTAACAATATGTTATTTGTGTTTAGCTTTTTGAAACAATAATTACACAAAGTTATTAAAACTGTCATTATTATATTGTTCATAACTAACTCACTAGTGTTTTTTTAGAAGCACTACTGGCGTTTTTTATACTGTTTCATTTCTTGGACAGATGACACCATAAATAAAATTAAGAGTCATTAATAAATTAGTTACTAGAGTCCTTGTATTAAGTAGAGTGTCAATTTAAAGATCTTGAAATATCAATAAATAATAAGTGCTTTAGTTTTTTATAATTACCTATTCATTTAAATCGTTTTTCTAGTGTTATGAAACCCATAATAGTTTCTTTTGCATCTCGGTACATGAATTTATTATATAAATGCGGGTGTGCTTTATGGAAGATTTTACATGTATTTCTTGTGACTTAGCAGCTGAAGACTATGGTTTTAACCGCTTGTTTGCGCTCTTTACAATAAACTGTGGCTGGAGAACAGGATTTAAATTAATATTTGGTGTTGTAAATTTAATTCCCTCCATCCCTATAACAATATTTAATGTTCATTTTACATATATACAAACAAATTTACTAAATAATCATTTTCGAAGGGCCAAGTGATTTTTTTTGCTGTATAGTGGGAAAACGACAAACTAATCCAGAGCAATGACGAAGTTCACTGTGCCGTTAATAGCTCTATCTCGTTAAATGTACATCGTTAAATAATTAAATGGTAGCTTTTCTTAATTAAATATAGCTATCCAATACTCTAATCCTCTGCACAGTTTGTTTTTTTTGTGTGGGGAAAACAAAATAAGAAACTGTCAAATGTAAAAACTGTCAGATGAAATTATTAAAAAGTTTATTTACAGTACAAAAAACTTGTTGACTTTAGTCTTAAAAATTAACAACTAAAACTAGTTATTATAAACTTTACAAGACATACATATCTATTCCATGCATAAAACAAAAAAAAAAAGTGAGAACAATTAAAAATAAACAAACACACTTGTTCATATTTGTTTGTAAAATACACAATTAAGACAAATACACTCAATTTGGATATGTTAGTACCTTGAACAGCCCTTCTGTCACAATCATGTTAAGATCTACATAAGTTGGCAACCAATATTGTAAAGAGTGAACGTTACCAAAACAGATATCACAAATCTAAATATAAAAAAAAACAGCATAATTTTAATAATATGAGCGAAGTTTAGAAATTATGAAACTGTTTAGACAGCATTAGAAATACAAACAATTATATGAATATAGAATTACATAAATACATTTATCATTCACTACAAATAAAGATTTAATAACAGCAAAGGGCTTCTTAAAGTGATGCGATAACACCACTTCTTCAATACACAAGAACTCAACAAATTTATTAAAAAGAAAAATATATTCTTTGGCTAGAATTGATTCTTAACGAAGGGAGGGGGGAGAGTTAACTAAGGCAGAGGTCATAATAATCAACAAATTTATTAAATACAAAATTATTTTTGACAGGTGACGCAGCGATAATTAAAACTCTGTCAATAAATCAAGTTCCTTATTCGGGATGCACCTATCCTTTATGTGACAATTTCTCTTTATGGGTAAAAAATATTTCGTTTTTAAAAAGACATTTGTTTTAAGATAATCTATTTATTAATTTTCTGAAAATAAAACGTTACTCCGAACATTTTTGATCATAGATGCTTAGTGTAAAAGAATGAAACATTTACTACTATGTTCACAAGTGAATCTCATTATTTCGATGCTCTAGTAATTGATTGCAATTTTATATTTTGATTAAGCTGGTAACAGTTTAACATATAACAATCTTTAGTTGTTTGAGTGTGCATTAGTAATGCTCCCAGCGATTTTTGCATCTGAATCACAGGTGTAATTTCGGACACTTTGGCTTGCATTACTTACAAAGATTGTAAATAGATATGTTTAAAAAATACATGCATGTATGTCGTCTAGTTATTTAACAAATTGTCCTTATTATATTATATAGAAGAGTGCGGAAGAAGTGAAAGTAGTTTTTTTATAGAAAAGTAGTTTGTTTTTTCCTACTGGCATCGGAAAGAAGCAATTAAAATTATTTTCCCAATTAAAAATTTGGCAAAGTGCTTGGAAATTAATAAAGATGAACTTTGATATACATTTTTTTTTTTTTTCAATAAGAATGCTAATCATTTATAAATAAATTAATAATGGTTAAGTAATATTTCTCTACATTAAAATAGTAAAACCTATAAATGTGAAAATAAGTTCTAGCTGATTTATTGAATAAAACTATGTTTTTCATGATAATATTAGAAAATCTAGAGTACATATCTTGTCGATGAAAAATCATTTACAATAATGTCTACTAAAAAAAAAATAATAAGATCTAGTACATCGTAAAACTAATAATATATCCTTCATTAATACAATTATTATACAAATTTACACAAGATACACATATATTTACACAACACCAATGTCTTTCTCTTTTAATGACGAAATATCGATATTTAAATTAATGAGACAAAAAAAAACAATAATATAAACCTATTTTATTTTGAAGAATACCATCTCTTGCCTTAATTCAGAAAGAAAAAGTTACAAATCAAGCAGGCACTGGTGAAATAAAAAATATTTACAGTCATAAATTTAATTAGTGATTATCAAAGGACCAGTTGGTTTCACAGGTGTGCGAGTCAATTAAATTTATAGATAACACAATGATTTATCGGGACAGGCAGAATTAATGAGGGATAAATTCATTCCTTAGAGCTCGAATATTCCCCATAGGGGGTTCCTTGTCGATTGGGTCGTCCAGGAAGGACTCACCGCGGTGTCTTAAGATGTTTTAATGAATGGTCCGGAAACACCAGTTACGAAATTTTCTCCTCGTTTTATCAAATGTCAAACAAGTTGTTATGTATGACCATTATTTTATCTATTGTCTCCAGCGTAAATTGCGGTACTTTATTTATTTATATATATATATTTTTTTAAGCAATATCTCGCTTAATTAAGAAGTTAATTATTACTTAGATCGACCGTGGTAAGTTACAGATGAGTTATAGCAGGTATTTAGTCGGCTGTGTATAATTTGAAAACCCAGAAATGGCATTGCAGAGAATTGGAGGTTGTGACGGTAACAAAATTGAACGATTCCATGCATTAAGAATCAGGAACGATAATATATTTTGATTCTTGGATAGCACATATCAGTGACACAAAATTGGAGTCTTAACTATCAGAATTCATCAAAAAGAAATTACCATAATTGATCTAGTATTATAAACAATAAAATAATTCTTCCGCGGTCGAAAAAATATCACGATCAACATTTTTTCCAATTTTTTTTTCATTTGAATTGAAATGAGTCATTTTCACCGTACAACGATAAATTAAAGACTTCGCTGCAAGACTAATTATTGAAACATGAGCAGATTATATACCAAGACAACAAATACAATTTTACGACAATATTAAACATCTAAATAAGCTATTATTTAACGTCGAACAACTCCATTAAAAACCCATTAAAAAACGAACAACAAAATTCATGCAATGGCAATGATCCAAAAACCTTTTGCCTAGTTCCCAATAATTTCTTTTCTTTCTGCCTTTATGCACTTTTTATTCTTGTTATCATATAAATTCGCTTCAACTGTGTACAATTTTATCGTCTATTTTTGCAACTCCCAAAAAGATGATTTTGAAATGGAAACTTTCTCATTCGGGAAATTCTCAAATTAATAATTAATAATTTTTTTCCCCATAAAACTTCTTATAGGTGCGTTAGTAATTTATAGTTGATTATAAGAGGGTATTGAAATATTTTGTGCACAGGTTTGAGAGGTATGGCGATGTGCTTGTAGTAATTATAGTACAGCGATTTTAATCAATAGATATTCTTAATAATAATAGTTCACCGTGGTAACGATTGAAGCTATCATTTATATTTTTTTTAATTATTATCCACTGTTCAGGTAGGATAGTTGAGTAATTTGTCTATAGGTGAAATGTTTTGACATGCTACAGATGGCACTGTACACTGTACAAGAAGAGAAGGCTGTGTATGCAGACGTGGTATATATTCATATAGAGGAGGCTGTGCACTATGGCGGCGACACCTCGCACACGAAGTAGGTCTCGAAGCTGCAGGCGGAGTCGTTCCATTTGAGTCCCTTACCGTCCCTGTCCCACAGTTCCAGGCAATTCTCCTCTTCGCCGTTCTCGTACTTGAAGTTGTTCGGCTCACCGACGTTCCAATTGGTGAAGGTGATCGGCCTTCCGGTGGACATCCAGAAGAACTGGCCTTCCTCGGCCAGATCCGTACCGGATACCCAGAAGTGCTCGTAGCTGTAACCTACAACACAATCAGATGAGTTATAGTGAGTAATAGCAATCAAATATCCCATCTATAACATATTTACAAGTATACACTATACCAACTATTAAAACTTAAGAAAGATTAGGGAATTTTCATCCCAGCATCTGGGGCACCTTACTTCTTCCAGGAAGGCCAAGTTGGAGTTAAGGGAAAATAATACAGGTACCAATACAGGCTCGGACAAAGCCAGAACGAGTACAAAATGGTGGATACATTTCAGTCTAAGCATCTGTAGCAATTCGTATTTCCGAATGACTGGCTTAAACCAGATTCAACCAATTTTTCGAAGCAAGAGGAGACCAGTTAGGAACAGAACAAA
This sequence comes from Acanthosoma haemorrhoidale, assembly GCA_930367205.1. Taxonomy (NCBI): domain Eukaryota; kingdom Metazoa; phylum Arthropoda; class Insecta; order Hemiptera; family Acanthosomatidae; genus Acanthosoma; species Acanthosoma haemorrhoidale. The sequence continues at coordinate 15,763,997 of OV884013.1, read as the reverse complement.
TTATTGATAATGGTCATTAATGACATTTTATAGACGTGTTCCAAATCAGAAAAGAGTCGAGAATAAGTATTTTGCAACACGTGAAAAAATAACATTAAAAATACAAAAAAATGTCAATAAACGAATCTCATTATGAATAATTTCGGCTCCATTTGTATTAAATATTTATCCTTATATTATATACATAATATTATAGTTGGCATTTAAAATGTGGCTATAGAACATTTCATGTTTGTTTTATATCGAAACTTTTTTATTGTGATAAAATTACAATCTGCCTTATCAGGCAATAAGTAATTGTGATAAATGTTCTCATTCATACCATATTTACAATTTTCATTCACTCGCTCACTCATACAGTATTCACAAACAGCCCAGAGACCTCCTAAGTTCACATGTTTGTCACCTCCTTCGCATGCGAGTGAGGAAGCGGAGTCTTGGGAAGTCCCCAACGGTCCTCCGTCAGCCGCGTCACCGCGATGAAACTGACCACTGCCATTGAAACTCCCACTGTTACGATTTATAGCAGGTCGCGAGGCCACTGCCGTTTTAGTCTCCGAGGAGGATTATAGGGATGAGTGGTGCAGTGCAATGACTGTGCTACGGGATGAGGGTGGTTGGATAGGTTACTATGGAATTTCATGAACTTAGAAGGGATGAGTTCAAGAATGTAGGGTATATTAAGATCGTTATGAAGGGTTTTGTTGCTGACGTAATAAGGGGCATTTACTATTGTTCTCAGGACTTTCGATTGAAAGGATTGGATACACTTGATGTTCGACTTTTTTGCTGTCCCCCATAGCTCTATTCCGTATGTCCAGATTGGCTTAAGTATAACTTTGTATATTAGTAATTTATTTTCTATTGAAAGATGGGATGTCCTTTGAAGTAGTCTGTACAGTTGTCCAAAGCGTCTGTTTAGTTTTTATCTCTTTAGCCTTATGTATTTAGGACTGTTATAAACAGTTTATATTTTATAAAACAGATTTATTGTCTTTCCACAGACAAGTGATAACCTCTTCTTTATTGAAAGAGCGCTTTCGACAGCCCTAAGCAGCTGCCATCTTCAGTTATCTCAACAATAAAATAAAAAGTCAAACGATATAAAACACTTTTACCTGGGCATATGGAGACAAACTAATTACTATTATTATACGCGTACGATTGTCACAGTTATTTGGTAAAATATATTCCTACTATAATAATGCTGAACTGTAATTTAGTTTAAAATTATCCTTCTATTACACTACAATAAAAAATTATGTAGCAGCCCTTGTTTAAATAGATAAAGATATACTAGTGTTTTAGGTGAGTTATATATCCGACATAATGAATTAGGGTGAGTAGCCATAACATTGATATATAGTTGAGTTTTTATTAGGTTTTAATGGTTATTTGGTAGTTTTTAATTTTAATCATTTGTTTACTAATCACTAGTCATATTTTTGAATTTTAAGAATTTTTAATTGTACTAGAATAGAAAGACAATTTGAAAAGTTACCGTTCAGTTAGTGGAATATATTTTCCATTTTACTTAATGACCGTTGTTATTAATAGTAATAATAGTAATTAGTTTGTCTCCATAAGCGCAGGTAAAAGTTTCTTATTTTATTGTAGAGATAACTGAAGATGACAGTTTGTAGCTGTAGAAAGCGCTTATTCAATTAAGAAGAAATTATCAGTTGTGTACAGACAATAAAGCTGTTTCATAATTATACCAGTCCACAATTCGACAGTAAACATTTTAGTGTATATTTTATTGATATCGATTGATCATTAAAAACACATGGTCATAAACGTTTAGCGTTACGTGTCGTATATACTGAAACGAACGTATATAGACTGTTAGCTTAGTGAATTCTCTCTCACCTCCATTTTAGTAACCATTTCGCGAGGAAGTTAAAGCAAACCCGCACGAAGTCTTACCGGCTTACGCATTTACTGACCTCCCCCAATCTATCACTGCGTCTCAAGCTACTGATCTACAAGAGTATACTCAGGCCTACTCTGCTGTATGGTACACCGCTTTTTCGCTATCTGACGTATACAACAGCTCGGCGACTCCAACAATTCCAAAACGGTATACTGATGAAAGTGGTCAGAGGTACTTCATTCGAGCAGCGGAGCAACAGTGAGCTTCACGAGATCTTTGAGCTGCCTACGGTGGATGAGTTCATCCAACGTAGACATATCAAATTTTTCGACTCCCTGCAATATTTGACAAACCCGGTGTTTAACACGATAACCCCCGCTCCATTCCCCCATCGATGACAGGACGCTGTCGCGGCTGGAACGCTTTAGTCTTAGGTTCTAGGTTTAGGTTTTAGTGTTAGTGTTTTCCACGGTCGCAAGCCGAAGGTGAGCCTCATCACCTAGTGAGTGTATGTGTATTGGACTTATTAACAACAATCTGAAAGTATTATATTTTATGCACTCCTTAATATGCATCTGCGAATGCAGCACGAGGAGACAGATGTAATTCCAAATTTATTTATTTATTTTTGTCATTGTATATATATATTATCAATAAAGAGGTTTTGAAAGAAAAAAAAAAAAAATAAAATAATTCTCTCTCATTTCCACATCCGGAGAGATCCAACGCATTACTTCTTCTGTCATTCAAAGTAAACTGAGAAGAAGAGGTTCGAAAGCTAGAAACGGAGAATTTAAAACGATGGTGGAAAGATGCGTGGATAAATGTCGTACCACAGCTTGTTCAAAAGTTAATGCAAAGTCCAGAAAAGCGCCTGTCAGCAGACATACGGTCAGCGACATGTAGGCTTGGAGTTGACCAGCGCCCAATGCCCGAAACTCCAAGCAGTAGTCCGTCATCCGGTAGCAGAAGAGGTTACATACCCACGAGTTGCGTCAGCCCCGAATCGATGTTTCCACTTTTCTGATCTCTACCCCTCGAATTACCAAACCAAAAATTGGTAATTGGGAAACATTATCTTCCTTTTACCAATCATTCATTGCCGGCCCCGGCGAACCAACGAACGCTTTCGAAAATAGCAATTTTACGCAGAGGCTTGAAATTTTATAAAAATCGTGATCATTATTAAACTGCAATTGATAATTCGTCTCTGATAATTGATAATAATTTGCGTGCGTTCTAACTGTGTAGCAACTTCAACGGTGTAAAATACCTTCAAAGCTAAATTTTAAATTGCTAAGCTGAAGAATGGGTCGTATTGCAAAGAATGTTGGAGTCACCGCCATTTTCCTCTCTACTCAATTATATGAAGTAGTTACAAGAATTTATCATGGCGAATTTTCGGTTGATTATGTTGTTAACAAGGAAAGAAAGGTCAGATTTTCCCCTTTAAAAAAAAAGAAAGAAGTGAAGTTAATGCAACGTGCTTCAAGTTTTTCAGGAAAAAAAAAAATATAAGTCGAAAAAATATAGTTATTTAATTTTTATAGGTTTCTTACAACCAGCGTGTAAAATTAGAGGTTGCTTTGGAGAAAATTCCGAAACTAATATTACCCTACCACAATAAGCTACCTCTTGGATAAGAGACCTCCCCCCCCCCTACTCCACGATGTACAAGATGCAATGAACAGCTGATAGTCCGATAAGATAAAGAATTTGAGGGATGCACTGCCTCTGTGATAGCTACAACAGTACAATAGCTTTCTTAAAGGATTGTAATTGCCACCAATTATGTTTATCGATTATGTATTACATCGAATACGAATGTAATCTTATGTAATTATGTACACCTAATGTATTCTATGCCACAAAGGTGCCCGCAACCATGTGGTCGCACACGTATCTCAAGTTATTAACATCCACAGTATAAATAATTTGATATTTCTCAATGTGTAATTTGTTGCACCTGTACTGTGTAATTGGTGTCGCGGAATGCGAGGGGTCAAACGGGTTGACCTCAGTAGATAGCCTGTAGTGGACCCCTTTAAGCCATTAATGACTCAGATATGGCCTACGGTTTGACGCTCATGCGTCTCAATTTCAAACACGCGAGGCCAACAAATTAGAACTATTTACAGTTCATTGTCAAAAGGGAGAGTGTTTAGTTCCAGCAGGCACTCGGAATCTTGTTTATGTCTCTGTAACTGATCTGAAACTATATAATTATATTTTCTTGCGCAGGTGGGATCCCAGTCACACCTGCCCGATAGGCAGGACATGTATTCTCATTTTAAGGAGTCAGAACATATTGGAGGATGCGATGGGTAAAAACGATCTGGTCTATCAACTATCCATTCATGTGAGCAGTACACTGATATCAACATAGATTTTCTGTACGCTCATGCCCACACACAAGTACTCGAAGCCAAACGTGATCTGTCATATCGGAAGGTCCACCCAAAGGCCTCAGAAGGCAAGCACCCCATCCACAAGCACTGTTCCGGCAGATAACGGTGAAATTAACATTACTCTTCCTTAGAGGAGAATTCTCTTATGGAGAAAAAAGTAAACAAGGAAAAGGAACAGGTTTAAAGAGATATTTTTGAAGAATAATTTGGAGTAATGACAAAAGAAACTGTTAATGTGTGCCAATAAAAATAAAAAATAATAATAAAGGAGAACGAGGAAAAATAAATAATAAGATAAATAACTTGAATTATTATCGATTAAATATCCTGAAGTATTCTAAAAAAGTCTAGGAAGTCGATTTTTTTTGTTTCATATCCCCTTAATTAATATACGTTACAAAATATAGATTATACAAGAGGATCTATTTTACAGTTGCTTCATTGTATTTCCTGAAGCTTGGCTACATTTTATACAAATTCTGTTTTCTACTAATAGTGATCTGCACAGTACAAAAGTATAACGATCCCACAGGTTGCTATAGAAAGAAATTCCGAGTAATTTTGTTTACAACTGTCAGTTTTAACATGGAGTGAAAAAATAAGTATTTTCGACACATTTTCTTTTTTATTTTCATAAAGGCAAGAAAGCGGCTGAGGCTCACAAAGGTATATGTGATGTTTATGGCGTTAACTGTTTAACAGAACACACGTGTCAGAATTAGTTTAAAAAACTTCGTTCTGGAGATTTTTCACTGGAAGATGACCAACGGTCGCTTCTGAAGTTGATGATGACAAAATGAAAGCCATAACTGAATCGAATCGTCATATAACTGTGCCAGAGATTGCAAAACAGTTGAATGTATCAGACACAACAATTGAAAATCATATAAGACGTCTTGGACTTGTTAAGAGGCTCGATATTTGGGTTCCATCACGACAATGAGAGGCCTCACACATCTTTAGCAACACGTACGAAACTATTGGAGCTTGGTTGGGAAGTGATGTCGCATCCCCCATACAGCCCCGACCTTGCACCATCGGATTATCATTTATTTGGAAGTTTACAAAGCATCTAAATGGTAAAAATTTCAGTAATAACGATGGCCTCAAATCGCACTTGGTTGAGTTTTTTGCCGATAAGGACCAGAAGTTCTATGAGCGCGGGATCATGAAGTTACCAGAAAGATGGCAAAAGGTCATCGAACTGATTGGAAGATATTTTACTGATTAAAGTTCATTAAAGTATAGAAAAAAAAGAGTTTTATTTCACACTAAAAAACCGAAATTACTGCCCATACTCTTCGCATAAATTAAATCGTCTCTGGATATTTTGTTTGTTCGCGATATAACCCCCCCCCCCCCAGCCGTGTGAAAAGGCGAGAACACCATTTCTATTCCAGATACCGTACCGTATCGAAGGCGGATTATCGCCGACAACGGCGCTGGGTAGAGTGCCTACCTCGCTTCTAAGTTAAGTGCATTGGATTTCAACAGCCCCGCTATAGTATAAGTGTGATATAAAGCGCACCGCTAAGACCTCTTGGTCTGTCTGAAGTTCACGGCTGCTCGTTTGGTCTCACTTCGTTAAGTCAGACGGTCAGTAGGTAATGAGGAAACGATCTTGGGTTTCGATATTTCTAGAAATTTATCCTTATATCGATGATGATAGTCGGTTGCGAAATATTAATCTGTCTTCGAAGGTGAACGAGGCAACTACAGTAATAATGGTGATTATCATCTACAATTATAACATATATAACTTATTTATTGTGCTAAAATAAATGTTCTCATTCATACCATATTTACAATTCATCAATCACTCGCTCAATCGTACAATATTTACAGCCCAGAGGCCTCCCAAATCCACATGGTTGTTACCTCCCTCGCATGCGAAAGAGGGAGCAGAGTCTTGGGGAGTCCCCCACGCTCCTCCGTCAGCCGCGCCACCGAATACGAGTCAGTGGAGGCTGACCAAGACCACGAGAGCCACATACGCTCAGGACATGATTGGAGAAACTGGCCATTGCCAGGACTCCCACTGTCACGCATTTATAGCAGGTCACGAGGCCACTGCCGTTTCAGTCTCTGAGAAGGATTATAGGGATGAGCGGTGCAGTGCGACCAAAAAAAAAAAAAAAATTCTTTCGTAAATTCGTTATAAGGGAAACATCTTAAGAAGCGGTTCACGACTCGCTTCAATATCTTTGACGATTCTACTACTGTCTTGTTTAAATGAAGACAACACCGGCCAGCCAAGATGACAGATCCGACGGACGTCAGATATCGCGTGGGGTGGTCAGGATCGTGAAAGGAAACGCGGAGTCGACAGTTATATAATATTCGTTTTTAGCTGAAATGTGTAGTTCAGTAGAGACATATGGTCTACCCCTCCTTTGTTCTTTTACAGCCCTTCCTAGCCCTAGACTACCTGCCTCCAACAAAGAACCCCACACTTGTGCTTTAGCCTTAGCCGTGGAATGTCCTAGTGCTGTAATTCATTAATGTTTGTATATATACCAGTGTTTTGATTGTTATTCATAATAAAGTTTTTTAAAATACTATCCTCTAACAAGATTATTTAACTGACGATGGCATGCGCTCGGACAATTAACAAGAACCTTCCCATGTTCACGGTCTGTGGCTGATTGAAATTCAATAAGACATCTCAGTTCCTTCTGCAGCTTTCTAAATGTATCCGAAGGCTGATAATGACCTCTTTGGTTACAGGTTGATGATTAGCTAAGGTACACACAACAAGAAAGGTATAACAACTTTGACCTTTAAAATCGACATCTTCTAGGCAGATTGCTTTTTGTTGTTTCGAAAAGACAACTCATGTAATTTTTCATGCTTCAGGAAATAAAATTCTTAACATCAATTTTTATATATTTTAGAATGGTTTGGAAATCCTTTTAGAACAGACATCGCAAAGTTTAGATAGATCTGATAACTGTTCGATTATCAACAATAGTAAATGCCCCTTATTACGTCACCAACAAAACCCGTTCATAACGACCTTAATATACCTTACATTCTCGAACTCATCCCTTCCAAGTTCATGAAATTCCATAATAACCTATCCAACCACCCTAATCCCCTAGCACAGTCATTGCGCTGCGCCACTCATCTCTATAATCCTCCTCGGAGACTAAAACGGCAAGCTTTTCCAATCATGCCCTGAGCGTATGTGGCTCTCACGCTCTTCGTCAACCTTCACTGGCTCGTATCCTGTGACACGGCTGACGGAGGAGCGTAGGGGACTTCCCAAGACCCCGCTTCCTCTTTCGTACGCGTGGGAGGTGACAACCATGTGAATTTGGGAGGCCTCTGGGCTGTATTTAAATACTGTACGAATGAGCGAGTGAATTAAAATTGTAAATATGCTATGAATGAGATCATTTATCACAATTACTTATTGCCTAATAAGGCAGATTGTAATTTTAGTATAATAAAAAAGTTGTATTACTTGAGAAAGATGTAAATATTTCAAAATATCTTTTAAATATTTTTTTTCCCTCTTGAGTAAATTTTTATTTTTGTTTTTCCTACTATTTAAAATATTGTGCATATACATGTACATAATATTATGTTAATAATAATTAATATAATAAGTTAAATTGTTAATCATATTGTATATAAAGTTTTTTTTATTCTAATATTACATGGTGTGTATTTACAATTCCTACGGAAGAAAAAACTTCTTCATCATCTCCACATAATTATAATAATTAAAATGAAGGTGATTTTACAATTTAAATTGAATATAGGAAGAGATTCGGGGTAGAATTAAACAAGGTTTAGGGGATACTATCGACTAGTGGTAATATTGGAATATCTATCAAAACCTCAGGTCAGTATACTCGTTACCTCTTAAAACAGAACAATTATTACTATCAGTAGAAGATATTGTATACAGTATACAGTATTGGACTTACCAAAATCCCTGATGGTCTCCTCCAACTTGTCGTTCTCTTCCTGACTGGATATGCTGGCCAGATGCATGCCGTGGTAGCGACAGTACTGCGCCGCCCTGAACCAGTTAGCCTGCACAACATATGAGTGTTAATGGTATTTAATACGTATTTGTACATAAACATAAGAAGGTATATTTATTGGTATAAAAAGTGATTGCAGGTAAAAGAAAATACAGATAATTGCTCTCTGTTAGCAAGTAATATTTTTGTAACTTCGAAAGTAAGTGTGAACATGCAGTTTGAAAATATTATATAACATGCATCAAACGAAAACGGACTAGAAATAATCTGATTTTAAGTATTCGTGACTTTGATTGGCTTTAGGGGTAACATGATTCTTAATTAGCATTTAATTTATTTAATTTTTTTTTCTTAACTTTTTCGAACATTTTTTTTTTCTGGATAATATAATGACAAAAATAGTTTTTGTAAAAAATTTAACTAGGTAGTATTTAGTACGAGTTGTAAGCACCGGACCTAGTTTTAGAAATGGTTACCTGTATTATATATGTATTAGATTTTCGATTTTCGGTGCAAATAAAATATATACAGTGGAATCCTGATATTTCGGGTCCCGATTATTCGTATTTCTGGCTAATTCGTACAAAATTGCCGGTCCCTAGAGAAAATCCCGGTAAGTGGTATAAAAACAATGCATTTCAGTCCCCTCGGTAATTCGTATTATTTATATGCTCGAGGTCACTTAAAACGTCTTATAATACGTATTTCCAGCTTAAAAACCTCGTTAATTCGTACTGTTTCAAGAAAGGGAGAGAGGACAGTGAGAGAGAGAGAGACCAGAGAGCAGAATGAGTGCGAGATAAATGTTTTCTGGGAAATCCCATATGTAATTCGTACTCTTTTTACTGAAAGGAAATAAGGAGATGAGAGAGAGAAAGTTTTAGGGATTGTACTAAGCTTTTCTTTCGTTTCTACAGTTCAGTCTCGTTTTCGTTATCGTGGTTACAGGTTGCCTCCAATAAAAGTTAGCCTCTCTATTAAAGAGAAACAACAAATCATAAACGCCGTGGCCAGTGGCTTTAAGCAAATTGATGTATCCAAGCGTTTTAACGTCCCTTGTTCCACGATCACATTAGTCCTGAAGAATCACTTCCCAGACATCAAGCAGCAAAGTAAAACGCAAAATCGGGATTCTGCTGTATACATAGCTTCAAAGACATCACATAATCGCAAAATATACTCACAGAGAAATCATAGAATACATATGACTCCCCCCCCCCGCTTCTTAAGAATCAAATTTTTGTACAGGATTATTCTAAACCGTTTTAGTTTTAATACCTATCATAAAATAACTTAGATGAGATGATTTTATTAAATAGTAAAAAATAAATAAAAAAAAAGCGAAGTATTTCTGAAAGCCCACATGACCAGTTTGTTACCCGACCTTACTGAATTAGACTCCGCCTTCATTAAAGACTATGTTCCTACACACACACACACACACGTACTTTACTCAAGGTCTTGCTGAGTCATTTTTCGCGAGGGGACCTCACCAGAAATGTCTTGCAGTCCCGACAAGGAGACTGTCCGTCTGTTTTCCCGTTCCCTAATTAACGGCTATGGAATGAAAAGGTGAGGTCGTTTATTGATTGTGTCAGTTATGGACCTGTCTGTGGTATGGGTGGAGTTTTTTTTTCTTAATTACATCGAAGGTGTCAAATTCCAGTGAAATTTATCCCTTCAACAAGTGTTCAAGCAATGAAAACATATTCTTTTCTGTTTAAATATTTTGTAGACAGAAATTAAAAGAAAGGTACCTACAAGAAGGAATAAAACTAAGGATCTGTTTATTTCCTAGTTTCAATGAGAAAAAATGCTTCGCTGCATTTGACGGGTTTCCATTCTGTCGAGATAGACGCGTGTTATGGGAACATAGCGAAATTCCGAAGGATTTTCGCCTTTTTGTAATGGCCACTGTTTATCATTTAGTTGAGTCAGTGACTCCAAGGGGGTTACTTAATGAGATTAATTTTAACTAGTGATAACTTCCCCCCCCCTTTCTGAGGTCTAAACCTCAAACTGGGTTATAACTAGTGATATACTAGACATTTCATTGGTGGACTCGTCCAGGAATCACATTCAGGATAGAAACAGATACAAGTATCAAACCTGAACTCCCAACTATCCCCAGGAGTATTCAATGGGCAAAAAGCCTAAAAGGACGTTCTCCAAAATTTTAAATGGTTTCTGTCAGATGACCCATTCCAATGTATTAGTCAGATATCTTCCAATGGTCCACATGGGAAAGCGATGAAGACAAAGCTGGCTAGTCTAGTCTCAATGTATTTTTATGACTATCGTAATTTTTTTTCTTTGATTTCCTTTTAAATGATTTTATAACCAATAAATCAACACATTGTTTACATATTTATTGGTAATTATCATTTGTTCTGTAAAGTTGATTGATTTGAAAACCCCATAAATAAGAAAATTCAAATTTAAATACCATAATGCTTATAATTGTGTTATTTGGTTCAGAGTCAATCAAATTTTAATTATCAATCGTTTTGGGTCTCCTTGAACCATTACGCTTCGGCCTTGACTGTTTTTTTTAGTTGTTTTCCCAGGATTTTGGTCTTGTATCACTTACGGGGTAAACACCGATTCATTTGAAAACCTACATCACCTACTGGAAATAGCTTATTCAAATAAATAAATAAATGATTGATCAAAGAAGATTATACCATTAGAAAGTCAGACACCACAATCATTAACATCATTCTAAGGCAAATGTCGTTTGTTCCATTAGTTTAATGTTGATCTTATCCATTGAATATTTTATCTATTTGTTCATTTATTATTTTAATATGGAGGGAGAGTTTTACTTATGACTTTATGCGTTTGATTTTAATCCGGTTATTGATACTATATCAGACACATTCTAAATGTCATGTTTTAGTTTAGTGTAACTACCACACATATGTTATTTTCAGGAAATCTTTGGCCTGTATTTTATAGCACTTGAGGGTGGCGGTATATTGCAAGTGTAATATATATATAAAAAAAACTTTTGGGAAGAAAAAATTGAAAGATATTTAAATAAATAAATTGTAATATGTTAAAATATTGATTAAAAAAAACTAGTACATCGAAAAATCATAATCGTTCACCGGAACGATAAAAGATAATTTCTATTGACGCTCAAAACATTATTTTTTGAAATGATTTGAAATTTCTTTTTTTTAGTTGCCATCTTTAAGGTGTACTTGCCTAAGAAGGAAATATCTATATTTATACCACGGTGACTACAGACCGTTCCTTTAGCCTTGTGCCGCAGCTCAAATAGTACAAGATACACGGCTGTTCTAGCTACTTCCCTCTCATAGAATATCTGAGTACGGAGTGTAGTGAGAGCTTATGTTTTCGGAACAGGCTTTACATTTTAGGACCGCTACCTTAGCACGAATAAAGAGACACATTGAAGACGATACGATTGAAGTATTATTTAGTCCACACATACTGTCCCACTCTTAAGTCCACCCCAGCCGAACAGCGAACTGTTCATTCGTGAACGACTCATTGCAACCGAGCGATACGAGACACCGACGTTAGTAGTACTGTTATTACATAATGAACCGTGACTGCACCAGGCAGACCTCGCTGTATAATGAGAGTATGAGTTATCTGTCAGACGATCTTGTACTGCGTCTTCTAAAAGTACATGCACGAAGTGTTCACTTCTGTGTCTACCGTGTAAACTTCATATACAGAGATCGCAATTAGCATACTTCAAGAATTAACGGAGGTGTATGAGTATTTGCCGAGCCCGAAACGGTTCACTTTCAAATACATACGCAAGAATCGTCTTTCGCCATGTTTCACGATGGCGATTGTAAAAATGATCTAGTCTAGAAATGTGTCAGATAGATTCCACCAAAATAACTTGGATTATACCTCACACCTAACCTGTACTAACCTGACCAATGTCTGGTATTTTTTTGATTTATTAATGTAAAGAATGTGATTAAAAAAAACCAAAAAAACAAAACTATTTACGAATTAACGATCTCAGTTCTTTTCCTGTGGTGAAGTAAATTGAAATAAGTTAAAAGGCAAATAAAAAAAAATGAAGTTATGAAAACCAACTAAAGAAATCACTCCTCGGACAAGCTTCAATAGGTTTTTTCCGGTAAATATCTGAGCTATTTACATTTTATAATGACCGAAAAACAAAATGAATTTTTTTTTTCGAAAATTATAAATAATTTGTTTCCAATATCATTTAAAAAATAAGCATTTTTTTTCAAAGAAATTCACGAGTGCTCCAATTTGTACCAAATCTAGATACCACAAGTTCACTTTTTATATAAATATCGATTGAATCGAAATTGATGTGAAAAAATCTAAGACGATAAAAGTTAATTTTATATACTGAATAAGTAAAATGGTAAGCATGTGATGCTCTAGGGTCAAGTGAAAAATATTTTGCTTAGGTACAGGCAGAGAAACTTTAGCAGGATATTTAAATGCTCATTTATATTTTTTTTCTTCTGAGAGAGACATTGGTGAGTGGTTGAGGATTATATAAGAACCACTTTCTTTTATCTGTCATTTGACACTCAGCTTTACCTCAGTGGTAAAAACTTTGGCGATTTCTTGTATTCAAGACAGAAGGTTCCTTTTTCATCGACTTAGGTAATAATTTTTTTTTCTGGGTGTCCTAGCTTCACTTGAGAGCAAGTGCTATAAGAAATTTAGAAATCTCCATAATGAGCATTTCTGAAGATTTGTTTCATTTGAAAATATAGAAACAGATCTATGGTTGTGATCAATAACACTACCCTGCCCCAAACTGATCCAAAAATCATTTCTTTTTCAACGGGCGGTTCAAGTATGGGCTAGTTTTACAAAACTTATTACACAAAAAGTTTTTGGTGAAATTCCACTAAAGTAAACAAAAAGTGATTTTTGATATGGTGTTTTTTTTTTTTTTTACAAACTTGAGGGTATCACGGATTTAAATAGGCCAAACAATGGGTTATATCGAAATGGTTCGTATGACTAACCTTCGAGTTCGGTGGGCGGAGACGGCGGATTGACCGATTTGTCGGTGTGTGCAACAGTCCTTGGCCTACGCTACATTGAGAAAGTCCATTTGAATAGAATCCTACGATCATAAAGTATACCCAAACATCAGTAAAAAAAAAAAACTTCGAATGAGAATCTCATGAAGATTATTCGCTACGAGACTCGAAGACAAGACACGAATGACTTTGTTTCATTACATTTATATTGAGGTTGGCAAGAAAATAATTTCGGTTTTTTAGTGTGAAATAAAACTCAATTTTTTCTATTCAAAAAATGAACTTTAATCAGTCAAATATCTTCCATTCTGTTCGATGACCTTTTGCCATCTTTCTGGTTACTTCATGATCCCGTCCTTATAGAACTTCTGGTCCTTATCAGCAAAAAACTCAACCAAGTTCGATCTGAGGTCATCGTTATTACTGAAATTTTTACCGTTTAAGAAGTTTTGAAACTTATGGTGGTGCAAGGTCGGGGCTGTATGGGGGATGGGACATCCACTTCCCAACCAAGCTCCAATAGTTTCGAACGTGTTGCTAAAGATGTGCGAGTCCTCGCATTGTCGTGGCGGAACCCAAATATCGAGCTTCTTAACAAGTCCAAGATGTCTTATATGATTTTCAATTGTTTTGTGTGATACATTCAACTGTTTTGAAATCTCTTGCACAGTTATATGACGATCCGATTCAATTATGGCTTTCATTTTGTCATCATCAACTTCAGAAGGTCGACCAGAACGTCGGTCGTCTTTCAGTGAAAAATCTCCAGAACGAAATTTCTAAAACGAAAAAAATTCTAACATTGACAAAAGAATAACTAAACAAACAGAACGCTATCTACTGGTGCAAACCGAAATCACTTTCTTGTCAATAAAATGGTTATTTGTACGTGTTTATAGTAGTTACTGTCGTTGGTGACTTTATTGTGCTGCAAGATAGACTAGGAATATTAAGCCCTTTACTAAGGACTGTGATAATTCTAAAATAATGGATTCAAAGATCATTTGCCCTCATAATTTATCTTAGATTAGTGAAAATGGATTTATTAAAAAAAAAAAAAACGGTTTGGGTTGAGTGGATAGATTTATAATTTTGTATCATTTTTTTTAATAATTCTAACCAACAGCAGATACACTGGCAAAAGAAGATGGGTCCATACATATTTGAAAGTAAAACTTGCTCCTTGCCCATGGCTAAAACATTTCAAAGAGCCACACCCTCCAAGTTAATAAACAGATATGTTGAGTATCCAAGTACACAGGACTAGAGATTCCGTCCAGAATGTTCTTCCTTCTTACGAGGAGGGGAATCCACTTAATAATCCTGAGAAAGCTGAACCCCCAAGCCATCCCTATAAAAATCCAGTTACATAATCCCACTATAGGGACAGGAATGAGAAATGACCCTATGACAGCAGCGTGACATCGGCGTAGGCAGGTAACGTACTTCGGGAGTGTTATTAGGCATGAGCAAGTATCGGGTATATATATTATTAGCAAGTTTTTTAATATTTTAGTCACTGGAGCAAGGTAATAACTAATCGTTTTATTATACAAAATATTGTAAAGTGTGAACGTTACCAAAACATACATCACGAATCTAAATATAAAAAAAAGAACAGCATAATTTTAATAATATGAGCGAAATATAGAAATTATGAAAATGTTTAGGCAGTATTAGAATTGAGTTCTTGTGCTCTCTTGGAGAACTTGGGCTCGAGAGGTGGACGCTGTTAACTAAGTTACTGACATTTGAACGCATCGACAAACAATAATCTGGGTTAATAACAAAATATTAGTTGTAATACGAAAGATTAATGTCAATAATATATTTACTGTAGCTGTTAGCAGAAGGTTGTGGCAGAAGATGGACGAGTTCGATACTAAAGGCTAAAATATTGTGTACTAAAATATTAAAAAACTTGCTAATAATATATATACCCGATACTTGCTCATGCCTAATAACACTCCCGAAGTACGTTACCTGCCTACGCCGATGTCACGCTGCTGTCATAGGGTCATTTCTCATTCCTGTCCCTATAGTGGGATTATGTAACTGGATTTTTATAGGGATGGCTTGGGGGTGCAGCTTTCTCAGGATTATTAAGTGGATTCCCCTCCTCGTAAGAAGGAAGAACATTCTGGACGGAATCTCTAGTCCTGTGTACTTGGATACTAAAGCATATCATTGCTAATTAATTGAAATATATTTTATAGAAAGAACATTTAAAACGACTCAAGTTACTATAAGTATTTCAAGCTCCGGGGAATAGTGGGTAAGTCGACTTAACCTCAAAATGAGAGCATACTTGTTTTTTAAAGCCCTTGGAGAAATCGTTGATTTTAAATGCGTTTAGTCAGTCTTGGTGCAAAAAGAGATCAAATTTTGCAATAATTTGAAGGAATGCTACTAAGTTAATCCGAAAATATATGTCTTTAGGAGTACATACTTACTCTCCGGAACCTCGCAACTAAAACCGTCAGTAGAATAATTTTAAAGATTAACAAAATGAGCGACTCGTATGCTAAATACTGTGGTGACATTTAAAAATACGAGTGAACCTTACTGCAATTGTTAAGAATAACCAGTGACATTTCCCGTGGCGGCCTTCTTCGGCAGATATAAATTTGCTTCTGAGTAATTCTGTAGAAGACATCTATCTCCCTATGTCACAAATCGTGTGTGTCAAGCATCTGTTCTTACATGCTGTAATCTAAATATCGCAACAGTGTCCTACCAAGATCTAAGACTTAGACAATACAAAATGTAAAGCATCGATAAGGTTAAGGCATCTCACTTTCAAGTTTTGAACGCCGTTCACTGATCGACCCTGATCTTTATCCGTCTTATTATAACGGAGTGAGAATATTTCTCGTTTGTTTGTGTTTCATTAATAATACAACAGCTAAAATTTATAGCATACTTATTTTTTTAAATAAATCACAGACGTTAACGAGGGACATGATCAAACCGTTATAAAATTGTATATGAAATTAGTTAAGAGTTATGTATAATCATAATAATACAACTTCTTTATTGTGCTGAAATTACAATCTTCCTTTTATTAGGCAATAAATAATTGAGATAAATGTTCTCATTTATACCATATTTACAATTCATCATTCACTCGCTCATTCATAAAGCATTTACAAACAGACCAGAGACCTCCCAAATCCACATGGTTGCCACCTCCCTCGCATGCGAAAGAGGAAGCGGAATCTTGGGAAGTCCCTCACGCTCCTCCGTCAGCCGCGTCTCTGGATTCGACCCAATGGAGGCTGATGAAGAGTGCGAAAGCCACATACGCTCAGGACATGATTGGAGAAACTGGCCATTGCCAGGACTCCCACTGTTACGCGTCTATAGCAGGTCACGAGGCCACTCCGTTTTAGTCTCCGGGGAGGATTATAGGGATGAGTTGTGCAGTGCAATGACTGTGCTAGGGGGTTAGGGTGGTTGGATAAGTTACTATGGAATTTCATGAACTTGGAAGAGATGAGTTCAAGAATGTAGGGTATGTTAAGATCGCTATGAAGGGTTTTGTTGGTGACGTAATAAGGGGTATTTACAATTGTTCTCAGGACTTTTGATTGAAAGGATTGTATAATAGTTAGTTACTAAGTTGAAGAGCTGTAGGTTATTAGAGTTCACCAGATGGGTGTTAGCTTAGCACTTGCGATCGAGGCCAAATTCAGGACAGCAATTAATTGCGCGATTTCACTTTTTGTTTCATTCCTTGTCTCTTAACTTCACATCCGAACGAACTTTCAAGTTTCAGTTGCCATAGCGTTTTAAAGGAGAGATGAAACCCCGATATTTCTTCAATTTGCACTAACAACACCCGTGGTTACTGCTTTTTGGAATATTTTAATCTGAAGTCTGAAGTCAACTCTTCGAAACATTGTATTAAAATATCTCGAGACAACTATGACCGTAAGAAATGTAGAATAAATGATAGAAATAGTCCAAATATTGTTCGTATTATGAAGTCATTTTGTTTATTTGTATCACCAAATACACCACAGGTGATTCGGACCCTGCCGTATTACGGCTCAATGCACTCTTAGGGTTTAAAATCAATAGGTTGGCTATAGATTGCAATATATACATATTTTATTTCATTATTCAGGCTCAAAATTTTATTTCTAAATTATTTCGTCTTTATGCGATTCCTAATTAAGAAATAAAAAAATACAACCTTCCAGTGACTACTTTATTTGGACATCGCACCTTAACGCTGGGAAAAGCTGCTAGTCGTACTTATGATCGCAATAATTATCCTTGCTATAATACTTTTTGTTCGCTTTTTGTTAGTATAGTACTCAAAAATATGATCTATGAATCGAAAAACATCTTGATGTGGCGATCAATACGAGACCTATCAATGTTTTCGTTTTCTTTCATACATTTCCATAATATGTATTTGACAATTACAATAATGGAATTGAAGAGAAGTATCTAATTGAGGTATTGAGGCGCACGACAACCCATCCGGCTTTGCACTCCAGAGCTGCGGGCTTTAGTTTCGCAGCTTAGGCAATGGTTCTAAGCATGAAGCAGTCTTTCACAAGACAGTTAACTCGACAGCATAAACTATTAATATTAAATTACCCATTTCTCAGTTATTATTTCCATCTCCTCGTAATTATTTATCAATTCACTTTTACGCTCCAATGAGATCACCTAGGCTGCTGAATCTACTTGAGACTAACCCAATCATGCTGTCTTCGTTTAATACAGTTTTCTGGGATCTCATATACCGTCGTTATTCTTTGACCATATATCTCGAGTAGATGTCGATAATATATTTATTTATTCATAAGCTTCTGCTTTATTTTTTATTTATTCTAGAATAAATAAAAAATAGGATAAATAGATAGAATTGTACGTGCTTCTTCATTATTTGTATACAAATTTAAAATAGACTTTTAAAGAAGAGACTAACTGGGAAATAAGTGTATATATTTAATGACACTTTCCTTCCGATCCTCAGTATAGGACCCAAAAAGTACCCTTCCTTCAAGCACTATTTAAGAAGTGGAAATGAAAACATTTTTTTTCTTCTATCTTTTGAGGGGCCACGTTCGTCTAGGTTACCTACGAAGCTAACGTGGAAGGAATTTAGAAAAGGAGTTTTTTGAAGGTCTAGTTAAGGAACTAGATTCTTTATCGCCAGGCTCTATACGCAAGTCCCTCTCCTCATTGGTAAAAAGAAAAGAAGCAGCAAAAACTACATACATAATGAATCTGATGTATCCTAAGAGAATTACTTAGAAGTTACTCCGCGAGGAACAAACCCACACTCAGAAGAAGTTAAATATCAAAGAGGCGGCCATCACGCCACTAGTAAACCAAAGAACCTCTGTCATTATCGATCTGCCTTAAAACCGTGATATTATCACAACTGGGATTACGGGATCTTTGAAACCAGGGGACTTAACATGCAGTATGACGCCGTCAGAGGCGTGACTGGCCACCGTATAAGGGAATAGTCACAGCTACAATGCATTGTGATTGGTCTGCGCATGGTATTGTGTTTAATGAGCATCATCGGGGCGCGTATGAATCTATATTCAACCGAGAGGCTAGGACATTCCAAATTTGGTCAACAGTAACCTGAACAATTATATTTCGTAATTTGAGCGTCAGGCAGTAATTTTCTATTCTTGTAATATTTAAATCATTGCAGGGACTTAGCTCTTTATTTTGTTTGGTAAACTGCATCAAAAGTTGAATGTAGGGTGTTTCGTTATTGGGTCATCCTGGGTTGTCATCACCTAATGTAGGCGATGGGTGCAGATATAACCCCCCCCCTCCCCATATATTGTTATATGGGCTGCGCTGGTAAGTAATTAATGTAACGATGATGTAGTAGAGTGTATGTTCATTAATTAATTATATAAATATATGGTAATTAGTAAAAAAAGTTAAATTAAATTTCGGCAATGGCCGAGTAAGGGTACAATATCGGTTAGGCGGTAAGTTAATTTACTTATTGGTTCTGAAAGTATTATAAGGTAAACTGTATATAAATACAAACAATGAAAGATGGGCAGTAGTGCAATTGAAGGCTGTGATGTCTTGAGGGCGATTGATAGATTATTGATGATAGATCCAGTTTAATTAGTGTTGAAAGGCTTACCTTACTTGGTCACTGATTAACGAAGTGGTCGGCCAACCCATTTCTTCGCTCTCTCTCCCTCTACACGGGTGAAGTTTTCTACTCACTCATGTCCATGACCAAATAACAAAAATTCTTCCTCTTCTCTATCTAAGTTTCTTACTTGTTCTTCTTCTGTCCCAAGGGTAAGTCCCCGTTCCCCGTTTTTAACAGCTTATGAGAGAGAACCAAGAAACATAAAACTGGGATAACATGGCTATATTTTGCCTGGATTTTAGGGATAAGTATTTAATTCCCTTCTTTGACGGTACCGCTGCATTATAAAGCTGCATAAGTACGTCGTTACATTATTGACCTGAATATTTCTCTCAATGTACGAGACATATTGTATCTCCTGATTCGGTCATCCTAGCAACCTCCATTGAAAAAATATAGTTCCAAGGAGGAGGATTCTATGTTTTTTCTGATAGCTTTTGTTTATATAGTTTTTATATATTATTAACTCTCTTCATACTCACCATTCATAGACACCTCTAATCTCCATAAATTGTCTCCAGCTATCAGATCCGCGTTTGTTATGACGGAAAGGCGAGGGGGCTGCTTACGCAAGACGGCGAGAGCACAAACCTCACGTCTCCGACAAAAAAATCACTGTAACAAGGATGCCGTTTTCTTTTTATATCAATTACCGGGCCAGGACCAGACGAAGGCTCATTAGCCGGACACGCCGTTGCAGAACCGCTCTTTGTGAGGGCTCTTTGTCTCCAACCTCCGTGGCCAAGAAACGGCCCTTTGTGAGGGCTGTATGTGCGCTGTGGCTATCAGCTCTCGCACTTTCTAAGGGAAAGTCTAAGCGGGGTCTTAAATCAAAAATTTTCGATTGGATTCTAAGAAACAAATTTGAAAACAAATGAGTACTACGCTTTTGGAAGAGATTTGTCATGTTACATAATAATATAACACGTACGAAACTATTGGAGCTTGATTGGGAAGTGATGTCGCATACCCCATACAGCCCCGACCTTGCACCATCGGATTATCATTTATTTCGAAGTTTACAAAACCTCTTAAATGGTAAACATTTCAGTAATAACGATGACCTCAGATCGAACTTGGTTGAGTTTTTTGCTGATAAGGACCAGAAGTTCTATAAGGACGGGATCATGAAGTTACCAGAAAGATGGCAAAAGTGCATCGAACAGAATGGAAGATATTTGACTGATTAAAGTTCATTTTTTGTATAGAAAAAATTGAGTTTTATTTCACACTAAAAAACCGAAATCACTTTCTTGCCGACCTCAATATAATTTAATATTAATAATTTTTATGGCAATCATGTAGGATTATCTAGAGCAAAGGTATTTCACCATATCATAGAGCTGAAGCATTACGAAGTTTGAGTTACGAACCCTACAGCGTAAAGTAAATGATAAAGAAGGAGTTATTATCATTTGTAAATTGTGTATTAATGGCACACGGTATTAAACAATTTGATGATCTTATTTATTTTAAACTGGTATAATTTATAGTATGTAGTTATTATTCTGCTCATATATTTTTATATTGCAAACATCTGAGCGTATGTGGCTCTAGCGCTCTTGGTCACAGCCTCCAATGGCTAGTGTGACGTGGCTGACGGGGGAGCGTGGGGGGCTTCCCAAGACTCCGCTTCCACTTTCGCATGTGAGGGATGTGACAACCATCTGGATTTGGGAGGTATGGGCTGTTTGTAAATACTGTATGAATGAGCGAGTGAATGAAAGATTGTAAATATGGTATGAATGATAACATTGACCACAATTACTGTATTGCCCAATAAGGCAGATTGTAATTTTTTCAAAGTAAAAATTTGATTTGTAGATTGTAAATATGAAAATTGGAGCCATTTAATTTAACGGAAATAATGTTTCTACAATAAATCCTCTAGGTCTTGTCTGAATGATTGTGTCAAGATCAGTGACAAACTCCATTCATTCGTTACCATGCAAATACATAAATAAATTAAATTAACCTTTATCATGTATTCATATTTATTATTACTATATTTTTATTTGTAGCGTATACAATCCGAATTGTGTTTTTGGCTCATTCATGTGAGGTTCTTGAGACATTTTGCCATTATAAAAAAATTAATGGCCAGCACCCTAGTTAATGTTGTGACAGACACCGCAGTCGTTAGTACAAGACCACAAGAATCCGAAGGTCCCCGCACCTAGGGTGTGATCCTGGATCGAGGTGGTGCTCCACTTCAAGCTCGGAAGGTAGGTGAAGGTTGGTCCGATAAACATCGATGCCGACTACCTGCTATCCTTATGCACACGGCACATTTGTCAATATCAGTTCGCCAAATCTGAACGAACAGAATTCCAGAAACATCACCACGCACCAGGACGATCCTAAGCACTTTTCTGTTTTTAGTTGAGCGTATTTAATGTGTGATGTACTAATGAAATACGCAGTGACAACTAACAAATCAATAATCAAAACGAAACTAAGAAAAATTAAGAATCACAAAAACAGAAGAGGTTTTTTTTTTTTTATCAGACTTTGCTCTCATTAAATAACAAAATTATATTAATTTTGACGAGTGCAGGACGCTTTTCATGGAGTTTCTCTTACACTCTTTGCAACTGCTGAACGTGTCTATCCGCAGTAATCGTTAAATTTGACTTCAACAACTCGTGGCGAATTATTCCTTGACAACCCCACCATACACACAATAACATCTTTTTGCCATGGATGTTTGCTTTCGGATCTGGTAGGGGTGGTTGATCCTTATCAAGGCACTGTCTTTTGCGGACTATATTGCCATAGGTAACCCATTTTTCATCGCCTGTAACAATCCTGTTTAAGATTGACATGCGATCTTCTTTATTCCGTTCTCTGAGATTGTGAGGTACCCACACTCCTCCTAACTTGCTGACTTTCCCTAATTTCTCCAGGTGGCGGTTAACAGTTGATTGTGATGTATTCAACCTTTCTGCTATACCTCTTGTTGATTGACGTGGATTTCGCTCCAATATTGCCTTTAAAAGGTTGTCGTCAAAGTCAGAAGGGCGTCCCGCCCCGGTTCGTCTTTTAAGCTCGTATCTCCAGAACGGAATTTTATAAACCAATTTCTAACTGCCCGATCAGTTATTAGTCCTTCACCATATACACTGCATATTTTTTCAGCTGTCGCCCTAGCACTATTGCCTTGTTTAAATTCCCAAAGCATTACATGATGAATATGTACTTTTTGACTCTCCATTTCAGAGGTTAAAAAAACAGTTTAACATAACGTGTATCACACAAAACAGTCGGCAAAAGACTAACTGAAGCCTCGTCTATATAGTGAAAACAAAAACTTGTTGTCATGGTAACTCATAGCGGGTAGATACGAACAATAGATTCTACTTCATGCTCCATCGGAAGTTACTAGTGACTCGACCTGATATATATGTTACGAAATAATAAAAATGCCAAATCACACAATAAAAAACATAATCACCATCATTAGGACTAGGTTGAAAGAGAAAAACCCATAGACGAACGGGTGTATATGTTAAGGAGCACCATATATTTAATGAGTCAACGATTCCCACCATAATTTCTAGTGTTCATTTCGTTGATCGACTGAGTACTTGGGAGGTCTCTGGGCTGTTTGTAAATATTGTATGAATGAGCGAGTGAATGAATCATTGTAAATATGGTATGAATGAGAACATTTATCACAATTACTTATTGCCTAACAAGGCAGATTGTAATTTCAGCACAGTAAAGAAGTTTCAATAGATAAGTTCATATTGACTATTAATAAAAGGCCAAACAAAAACCAGCACCCACAAACTATAATTGTTTATTTTTGGTAAGAATAATTTTTTTGTAGCATACCATCGTCAAATAAAAAATTTCATTTAATGCGACTTACCTTGAAGAAGATGCCGAGGTAGTACCTCTTCTCTTTGTACTTGAAGATGGGCATGTTCCACTTGTTCAGCTCCGGGCCGCCGATTCCATCATCGACGCAGTTCGTGCACTCTCCTGTCAACATACATATATGGTGATTTCAATGGTGGACTATAACAGTAGCCTATAATATCTAAGTATGCATATCAGCCCTTCAAGCTGTCTTCGAGTCGTGCACGCAGTCTATCAGTGCAGTATTGTTTATGTTAATGCTGAGAGTAGACATGCAGTAGTCAATCATATTGGAGAGACATGAGTTCCTGCTTATAGACTTCACAGAATCTCAATGTCTCAACAATACAATGCTTATTTAGTAGGCTTCTAATTAACATTATACATTCCATATCGAATCTAATTAAATTAATTTAAGATAAGAAAAGAAGTATACTGTAAATGATTACAAATTTAAGCCCACAAAAAGGAACGAACATGCCATATATTGAAGTCCTGAGGCCAGCTCTACTGTTTGGGACACCACTCTTCCGATTCCTACATGCCAGCACCATAACTCGCCTCCAGAGCTTCCAGAACAACATCCTGCGAACGGCACTGTGGCATACCCCTTTTCGTGATATGAAGGCTCCCGACATACACGAAACTTCGAGGTCCCCACCATCACCGAAGCCACCAAAAGAAGACACATCAAGTTCTTTGACTCGATGAAACATAGCCAAAACCCTCTATTCCGAGACATGACACCCCCACCGCTACCGGCAAGATGGCAACTCTCAAGATCTAGTAAAGCAGACCAAATGGTGGACATCACGGCGCTTGGCCCACCAACAACAAGCCTCTAACGGGCACCCATCACTGCTATCCAACTAAATAAGACTGCACTACATGCCTAGAGAGACTCTAGGCCCAGCTACCAGTGGACTCTCACAACTGTACCGCAACTATCAACCTCTACCGAGGCTTCCCACACTCCTTAATTCCCTCACACCACCTTCAAGCAAGTGCTCCTGGTACAAGGATCCGCTCAACCCAAATATTTCTTTATTTTTCCCTCGTCGTTGAAGCTGTCAAAATATCAGAGTGAGTTTGGTAACATTTAATTAGTCGATTAATTGTGATGTATAATTGTAAGAAATATATTAAATTGAACAATCTTTTATTGCTAAATAAGGGAATTTATCATTGCGGCACTCAAATTTGACTATTGTAGAACAAATTATTATTTTGTAAATTCTCGAATATCTTGTATGAATTATAATTATAATTCCCTCTAATATTATGTTAGAATAAAAAGGTGAGCCCCATCACCTTTATTAGTCAGTTCAGTCCAGTCAAGTATAATGTGTATCCTTATATATTACTTGTTTATTCCATTATATAATTTTTATAAAATAACAAAACCTGTATACAATGTAGCGACGCTACAGGAAATACAAAAATAATTTGTAAATGGATTCGCCTGAGGATCTATAATTGTATATGATTATCTGTAAATTTTAAGGGGCTATGAAGCAAAAAAAAAAAATAATGAGAATAACCTAAAACAATAATTAATTGAAATTTTTTAAAAGGTCAAACTTTTTGAATTATTTTCAACAGCAGCTTCCTCGACGTACTCTTATCAATTAAAGAAATTACGGGTTTATTGAAGCATTAAGGTTTCAAATCCAATAGAAATTAAATTGTAAATATACATACTCATTCAAGCTTAATTTAATTAACGATGTTCAAGGAAGAAAGTTTAAGAAAAAAAATACATAGATAAAAGTACAGTAGTTGAGTGAAAACCAGAAAGGATTTTTAAATATTAATGAGGCATTCGATGACGTTTTAAATGAACGAACTATGGATGGATTTATCCTAGTGATTGAGAAATGATTTATTTTAATTACCTAGTAGTTGATTAGTAGGACTATACAGGTAGTTCGTGACGAATAGTTGCTCGGGTAACATGTTAGATTTTTACTTACCTTAGATATTTTTTTCTTAGGAAAAACAATAATACTTTAATTAGACAGATTAGAACTAGAAGAAAATAGACCAAGAACTTTTGTACAACAACGGCCTTTCTGATATCTGATATTGGTCACACTGAACGTGCTTCGGTGTAGTGGTAAGACTGCACGAAGTGCACGAGAAGGGCTAACCATAAAATAACAGTCACTAAAGAATTCGTTTTTATAAGGTTGGCTAAATCTAAATTATCCGTAACAGGAAAATTTTAATTTTCAGCCATCGATAAACCCCAAGCCCATGAAAAAAAACAAGCAAATTTATGTTACTTAACAATGCCTTAAAAGAAAATTATACTGGAAAATATATAAAACAGAAAATAATTTCTTTTTTCAACCAATAGAGGTGTGACAAGTGCTACTATTAGTACAAAATCACACCGTGAAGAATAGAACAAGCACAGAGGAAGCAGTTAGGCTAATGGGAGAGGTCAGGAGCAGGTGTGCCAACCGACCACCAAACTCCCGACAATGGGTCAATTTTGTAATGGCCATTGTCAGCACTGTTTACCAACTTCTGAACAGATGTTTTTTGGTTTTTTTTTAATCTCTTTTATCGTTCGATTGTTTGTTGGGAGGGTAGGGGGGGGGGGGTTGCTTTCACCATTTTAAGCGATTGCGATGCACGTCAGAGCTTGTTTCCGTTCAGTTTGGGAAATTGGTACTCTTCCATTATCGTTCCATTATACAGAGCAAAGATCCGTTCAACTGAACTGAACCGGGTCATGAAAATAGAACCGCTTATCCTTTTGCTAAGTAAGCAATGCAGACTTCGATTCGTGAGATTGATGAAGAAAAAACTTGCTTTTGTTATAGAAACAACAAATGCATTTTCATGAATAGAAAATAGATACGAAAGTGAAAACCAACAGGCATTTTGTTGACTTGTAGTCATTATACTAGGAATGTTTGAGAAATGGACTAATAAGGTTTTCAGCGGGTGAAAGTTAACCGGTTTGGCATAGAGTTCCTCTTTTAGGACATTCGGATATTGGAGGTAGGACGTTTTAATTTCATATGGAGGACGACAGTATAATGGTAGGCTAGAATGTAAAAAAATATTAATGCTTAAAAATTATATTGAATCAATTCAATTAGTTCGTCGTTAGTTTATTTAGATGAACGGTGTCCTACAAAGCATATTGGTAGTTACAACAATTTAAAGATAATTCAGACTTATAACGGCTCAGAACTCGTTTCTGTTGGGAAAATTGCTACTTTGCTTAGTTCGGTGTAAGATCAACTTCTGATGTTCTGTTTTTGTTTTTTTTCTGGATCTCCCAACTTTTGTTTTTGAGTTTTTTCTTAGGCACTTAGTTGTTAATACTCAGTAACTCTTATTTCCTCTCTTCTTTGAATGTCAAGCGTAATCATTGATAAAGCCACCTCTGTTGACCTTGCTTTAAAATACATGACTGTGTACTGTGTTGGGGTTAGACGCAAGAAGTCAGGACGTTTCCTATGGTTAATTATTAACGGTTTTACGTCTTAATTTACTGCCTAATTAAAGTTAACACCTTCGTCACCTAGTCCCATTACGACGTGGTCTGTAGGGAGACCGGTCATCATTAGCGATGATGAAAGAAGACGAATGGTGGATATTATGTGGCAGGAAGATGACCGCAAGAGCTCAGGGCCGCAGGCGAGGTAGGAGGACCCATAAAATCCAGGGCCTCAAGGGGTCCCAGAAGTAATTACTGTCGAAGAGGGATCAGAACTGCGGTGACCTTTCGCCGTTGGAAAAAATGAAAGTGTCGAAGAAGAGCCGACGAGAGAAGGTTGCTGGAGGAAGATGAAGAGGATAGGATTAATCCAGCCGATATATCTTCGTTGTCTCCCAGGATGGATTTGTGAGTGGGTCATTAGTGAGCCACGGTTGCGTCACTGGCATATTCGGCAGACCGCCATTTTCGACTAGAGTCTGTCTGATACATCACACCAGGCTACAATTAGCCACCATTGCCAGGCAATTGGTGAGGATGGTAAATGTTTATGGTGTCATCTTAGAATGTAGTGATAATTTTCGGCGGGGCTGGTTAAATTCGCCCTCTCTTCTGATAAACAAGGCCATAAATATTATAAATGTTAACAACAACGACGTGTTAGACAAAAATAATAAAGGGTGTCCCAGAATTAGCGCAAGATTTGATTTAAATAGAAAGCACAGTTTTTAGTATTTTTGTTGTTATTTTTTTATTGAATTATAAACTAAATAGGATAGGGTTATTTATGGAATAACGCATCGGGTAAATGGTCTCCACGACTTTGCTGGCACATGCGCACTCTTTTGTCGAAATTTTCCATGACCATTTGCCATAAATGTGGTTCAATTTTGTTGATGCAGCGTTGAATTTCATCTTTTAATTCACGGGTGGATGTGGGCTTGTTGACATAGACCTTTGACTTCAAATAACCCCATAAAAAGAAATCTAAAGGTGTTAAATCACACGATCTAGGGGGCCAATTCTGATCACCGAAACGAGAGAGTACACGACCTGGAAATGTCTCATGCAGTATTTGAATTGTTTCATTGGCTGTGTGATTTGTGGCATCATCTTGTTGAAACCACATATAGGCCACATCAATATCATCCAATTTCGGCACAAAGAACTGTGTTTACGACGCCTAATTGATGTTCCTGGATTTTCAACAACACTCTCACGCACTGCTTCGATATTGACATTTGAACGGCTTGTTTTTGGATGACCAGTGTGTTCAGTGTCTCCAACTGATCCAGTCTCCCTAAATTTTTCAATTAATCTCTTCACAGTTGATGAAGTCAAAACACTATTCCAACCATATTTTGTATGAAACTTTCAAACTGCGGCCGCCACACTTTCATTATTTTTGAGATAATGTTCAACAATAAAGACACGTTGTTCTATCGTGTAACTAACCCTAAACTGTCAGCTGTCATATTGTTTTTTTTAAGGGTTGCCAGCACTTTACTGAACAAATGGCGGCAAATTCAAATCTTGCGTTAATTTTGGGATACCCTTTAGTAATAAATTAAATGTTTCATTAACGAATTAGTAAATTACTAACAGGAATCGACTTATAGACGTAAAT
The DNA here is from genome assembly GCA_930367205.1 of Acanthosoma haemorrhoidale. Lineage (NCBI taxonomy): Eukaryota > Metazoa > Arthropoda > Insecta > Hemiptera > Acanthosomatidae > Acanthosoma > Acanthosoma haemorrhoidale. Next base: position 15,735,592 of record OV884013.1, on the reverse strand, counting down.
GCAGAGCTCAGAGCCTAAAAGTGTTAAAAATGGTGCCTTTGGAATGACAGATCAGGATAAAGTAGTAGTGCACAGGTGATAGTTATTCGACTCTTACTTGTCTGTTCAAAACTTTTTTCCAAAAACTTCAAAATGATAACCCATATCTTAGTATCTCATTTTTTCACCTTTATGGCCCACTGAGCTAACTAATTCATGTCACAGTACGCTAGAAATCTGTCTTAATTTCCTCTTGAGTGCATTTTGAGGCAAAATGTTGACACCAATTCTGTCATTTTTAACTCTCAAAATATATGAACGTTTTAAGAACAAAAAAACTGGCTGAAATACGAACTCTTTCTATATTTGACCCTAAGGATTCACTCTGCGAAATTTAAAAAATTTCTGTTGAGTCTCAAGTGACTTATTTTATTGGTACTTAAGTGGGATAGACCTAATCTCACCAAACAGTAGATAGTAAAAATATTATAGCTCTTGTTTTAATTTATAAAACTGGTAGAATTAAATAGTTTCTTCAAAGTTCATGTTTTTGTTTTTCTCTAGTTCTTCAGTCGGAAGGGCTACAGGGAGTTCGTTTGTATATTTTTCTAAACGATAAAATCCGATTATTTTTATTGCTTAGCTTATATTTAGAGGTGCTATACTTGTCGGGAAGTTTCGAAGAGATTTAGAGTTTCATCCCCTTCATGATGGTTCACAGACGAATATTGTCATAACACGAATAAGAATTATCAAATAATTTCTACTGAGTTAAATCCCATTTGTTCTAGTCAGTCACTGTATGAAATTGGCCAGGGTTCCGTCAAACGTTCATGGCGAACACGTACAAACAAACTCTTTATGATATTTCTGTTTCTTATAATTAATGACGGGCAATCACTTACCAATTTACAAAATCAATTTTTTTTTAGTATGCTCAGTGATTCTTATTTCGTCTATTCTTTGAATGTCAAGAGTAATCATTGATAAGGCCACTTCTGATGACCTTACTTTAAAATCCATGACTGTGTGCTTCAGCTGGGGATAGACGCAAGAGGTCAGGACGTTTCCTATAGTTAATTATTAACGGTTTTACGTCTTAATTTACTGCCTAATTAAATTTAACACCTTCGCCACCCAGTCCCGTTACGACGTGGTCTTTTTTACGAATGGAATTTTTACGGGCAGTTATATAATGCTTATTATAGCTTACATTTTCAGTAGAAACATGTGCCACAGTTGAGACTTATGGTCCCCTTCTTTTAACCATTCTCCTAACCCTAACCTCTAACCCTTTGCTACCTGCTATGGTCAAGACACCCACATTCGTGCCTAAGCCTTCACTAAAGTATGTTCTAACGCTGTAACTGATTAATATTTGTATATATACCAGTGTTTTGATTGTTATTCATAATAAAGTTTTTTAAAAGACTCTCCTCTACAAGATTATTTAACTGGGTGGAATTTTTTTTTTCTGTTTCTTTGGAACTTTTGATTTATAATTAAGAGCCTGAGCAAGCCCTGAACTATCATAATAAACTATTGCCATTTCGGAGAAAACCGACACGAACTCGTTAAACGTAAAAGGAACTAGTTTGATTAAAAAAGCAATATTAGTAAAAAATTAAAATTGAATAAAGTCATTTTTGAAATCGAAAAAAAAATAATAATCTTGTCGAATAGTCAGATAGGAATCTGGAACAAGATTGTAGAAGTATTAAAATTTATGATGATTAGCTGTCCCTCCCCGGTGGTATCCGTCAAGGGGGTCAAATGAAAATATAATTTTAGCGAAAGTGTTATTACAATATCGGGGCCTGAATTCTTCAGGTTTGATCTGGTTGATTATCAATTTGTAATTATATAGCGGGTTCAGCGGACAGCAGAAGCCTGTCAGGCAACTCCGAAAGAATTTCGCACATAATATAACTTATGTCATAGGCAGTCAAAGTATGTGATCATTATTGTTACTGGATCTTAATGGAACATCTCTTAACATTAGAAAGGTCATCGAGGACCACCCACTTTCGGCATTTGAAGAGAACATCCGTATCTGATCAGATGGCTCGCCGGTCTAAGATCCGTTCATCATCACTAAAAGTGAACCGGCCATCATCAATGGAGATTTGTTTTAGATGTACCTTTGTGGGTTCTAAGATTTTGTAATATCGTCTAACTACGCTCTTAAGATTGATCAAAAAAATCTTGCTATTACTATAAAAATAAAAAAACTCCCAAGTTCTATTCCATCTTTTAACCTGTCTGCCTGTTGTCTAGGGCACTGAAGTTTAAGTTTCTTCCAAGTAAAAGGAGTGAATCACCGGATGAACATGAAGAAAGATATAATTTTGTATGTTAAATTCATAGTGTTACTTATTTTCTATAAGGATCACACTGGAGTTCCAAACCATCTAGAGGAATTCACTTGAAGAAAACATCACGATAATGAAGAGAACGATATCGCTTTGATTTATTATCCATTTAATGACCCTACTGGCTAACATTCTAGAAATTGAAATTTGGCTCTAGGAAATTTAAAACTGTCATTTGTATGAATTTCACTTTTGAAGTTTTATGATTTGGGTCGTTTTCTCAAAAACTACTCTACTCTAAACTATAGCTTTATATAAAAAAATAACTTTGTATACTGCAAGAAGTTCTAAAACGCGCATCTTGTACAATAAATCGTATTTTAAGAGGTTCTCCTCACGCTGAAGTAGTTGAGGGCTTCCTGATAGGAATTGAAAGGAACATTGTGACATTAATTCACAATGATATTTTTCAAATCATTTTATTTAAACAAAAACTTAACAAGATAGTTATAAAAAAACCAAAAAAATAATAAACGCAGGCGATATTTCTACACATAACATACATAATAGTCATCATCGCAATAAAAATATTTTTAATAATATGATTAAAAATTATATAATTGATTAAAAATCTACTTTAATAATCAATACATAGGTATATGCATGCGGGTCTGTTAGTAGAACCCGAGCTCACCAGCCAGAGTACAGGAGGCACCCCAGTCCTTTGTGCCTGGTAGTGCTCGTTTCCAATAGAAAAAAAAGAGTGATATTAAATTAGAAAAAATAAATAAATTAATTTTGATCTTAATGGAACAATAAATCTCTTTTTGATTCAGGAATAGAAAGGCAATCGAGGACCACCCACTTTTGGTATTTGAATAGAGATCATCCGTATCAGATCAGATGGCTCACCGGTCAAAGATCCGTTCATCTGGATGCCGTTTCACTAAAAGTCTTTTGTCTAAATTTTGTCTTAGCTGTTAGAAGTTAATCCTCTGAAGCGCAGTAGATAAGCACCTCACCGTTCAAATACTGAACACTAACAGTTTGGTTATATATAAACAATCAATTTGTTATTAGGATACGAGAACTCCTCGTGAACGTGTTTCAGGTATAGCCTCGGGACTAGAATATTTTTCAGGTCATGAACCTTACTATCATATATGAATAAGAAAAAAGTAATAGATAACATTTTTAGTAAAAAATATTATATTAATGAAATAGTAGATACAGAACAGGATCTCTTTAAGGTCGAATTTAGTACAGATATTCCCAACAGTTTCTTCAACATCCGGTTTAAACCAATAATGCACTGCAATGAGTAGGAAACTGACAAAAAAGGCTTTCATTGCTAAATTTGAAGAATTTCTTTTCAGTTTGAAGGGACTTGAAAATATTAGAGAGAGAAAAGCTCGATCTCGATATATAGTGGATAATGATGTATTTAAAATATCTCCCAATCTGGACATACGGAATAGAGCTATGGGGGACAGCAAAAATGTCAAACATCAAGCGTATCCAATCCTTTCAATCATAAGTCCTAAGAACAATAGTAAATGCCCCTTATTACGTCTGCAACAAAACCCTTCATAGTGATCTTAATATACCCTACATTCTCGAACTCATCCCTTCCAAGTTTATGACATTCCATAATAACCTATCCAACCACCCTAATCCCCTAGCACAGTCCATGGACCACTCATCCTTATAATCCTCCTCGGAGACTAAAATGGCAGTGGCCTCGTGACCTGCTATAAATGCGTAACAGTGCGAGTCTTGGAAATGGCCAGTTTCATCATGTCCTGAGCGTCTGTGGCTCTAGCGCTCTTGGTAAGCCTCCACTGGCTCGTATCCGGTGAAGCGGCTGAGGAGCGTGGGGGACTTTCCAAGACTCGTCTTCCTCTTTCGCATGCGAGGGAGGTGACAACCATGTGGATTTGGGAGGCCTGTGGGCTGTTTGTAAATACTCTATGAATAAGCGAATGAATGAAAATTGTAAATATGGTATGAACGAAAACATTTATCACAATTAATTATTGGCCAATGGGGTAGATTGTAATCTTATTATAATAAAGCTTTTTTTTTTTTTTTTAAATATCTCTAAAATGTCAAACCAACACATTGTGTAGACAATTATGTATCAGATACCATTTAACATCTACTAATGAATAGTGTTTCCACGCGACTTCATTCAGATTAAAAAGATAACTTTAATGGAATTGATTGACTTCGTACAATAATCGTAGCGTAAGTTATTCGCTAGTAGCGTCTTATATCGGAGGCAGAAAATGTATCTATATTTATTTAGTACGATGTCTACATAAAGGGGATTGCCAAGTCCCTATGGCCGTGGCATATATTTGATAAATCATTTATACGGATTGTTATAGAGTTTCTGTACTATTTCTACCTCTACAGATATAATCAGTTTGGCAACTTAACCGCAAACGAGATAACAACAATAATTACCCTAGGAATGGTGAAGCTAAGCGCGAGCAACACACTATACTACATAATAGCATAGACTACGAAAGCGATGTAGGTTGAGGGCATCGACATACCTTGAAAATAGAACAGCTGATTGCAGATATTATCGGGCCAGCATCGTAAACTGCTTAGACCACGAAGAGGCGCCCATGTGGTACAACACTTCGGACATTCAGTAATGGTGCGGTCAAAGGTGAGACAGCTGTTACCTCACTGTATCCCCTTGGATTACATCTAGGCCAAGGGACCTTCTGCCAAGTTCACGGTCGGTTTGAAAGTATTGCATATCCCATCTCGTTCGCACCTTTGATAAACTTGCGTAGGCTCAGGAATAATTATCAACTGGGACCTCAGATGAAAACGTTGTTTCACTTTGCAATTGCTTATTGAATCCTCTTTGTTTTTGTTATTTTGTATCATTGTTTCAGCTGACTAATACTTTAGTAAATATTGCAACGAGAATATCTGAAAAAAGATAGTACCAGAATTTATTGGATGCGAATGCAACACAATAAATTTGTTCTGTGGATTATGAAGAGGGGCTGAATCGAAATACTGCAGCGATTTGGTTCAGAGGCTTCAATGCTGGGAATACCAGTCTTCAAGATGCGCCTCGATCAAGTCAACCTTTAATTGTCGATGATGATGAATGATGAATTACTCGAGAACTTAAGCCAGTGCGGGCTTCAAATTAAGGCTTAATTGTGTTTATTTTTTAAATAAACTAGCTTTATGCACAAGAACTTTTCTGATAACTCAGTATATGAGGTTTTATCAAAAGTAACAAGCAGTTTTGTTTATCTTAAAGTTTTTTAAATTATTCTTCGATAGCGATTTTGTCCCCTTCGAAGTAATCCCCCTCAGATATAATAATCTTCGAAGCACTTTTCAAACTCACTTTTCGATATAGCTCTTAGCTCAATCAATGGCATCAAAACTTCCTTTCAGGGTTGTTTTCAACTTTGGGAACAAAAATAAGTCGCAGGGAGCCATGTTCGGCGAATACGATGAGGTAACACAACAGTGTTGTTTTTTGTTAAAAAAATTACGAACAGTCTGTGAGGTGTGAGCGGGAGCGTTAACCTGATGCAATTTATACGAATTGTTTCGCTATAATTTTTACCATCGGAATCATAACGCCTAGTTCTCGTTATTTTTTTATCAAACCTCGTATACCTAAACTTTCCGTAGTCGTAATCCTCACATGCTCTTAGAGCTGTGTTAAATTAATTCACAACGGTATTGAGACTAGTACGAAGATCCAATAGCAGGTTTATGATGTTTTTTGTTAAATGAAGCAAATTAGAGGCGCAGGGGTTATTTACAGGTTAGCACCCTTCTCTAGCCAGAGTGAGACTGTATTTTGTTTTAGGGCCGTCTCGAAATAAAATCCTTGTCTAACATATTAGAATCGCTATTTTGGCATATAAAAATTGTAAACCTTTCGACACCTTAACAGAATGACATCAGACCAGAACTGATATACGAATAAATACAAAAAGTAATCATTTTTTAAAATTTTGTTATGGATATATTGTTAATCTTTTAATCCTGTAACCTTCTCTCTGTGTTGACGATCCCGGAGATGCCTGGTCTTCGTAAATAGCTGTGCATGGTATAGACATACTGTGTACATAAGAGCAAATGTGTCGTAAACCTATTACACATGGTAGATTGTAATGTTTCTTGAATAAACGAGTTCCTGAATGAAAAGTATTTAATGATGTTAGACTGTGAATGTAGAACAAACATGGTATGTCTTCATATAATCATTCCGTAGTATACAATTTGTGCAAATTACTGCTCTTACAGGAATATTTGTAATGATCTTTTATTTCATTTTTATTTTATTTTTTAATTGAAAAAATAAAACTATAATGTCAGATAAAAGAGTTATTAATTTATCAATAATTAGAGGTTTCTAGAATCATTAAATTCCAATATTTTCTGTTCGGTCACTTTCTTCTCGATAATTGGCACTTATGAGGTCTTTTGAGCTGTTCGAAGGCCAAATTATGTAGAATTATAATTATGCAATTATGAACATTAAGGATTTTCTAAAGACTAGCAATCCCTCCTGAGGATGTACAGCTGTTAAACAGTCCAAATAAACTATGAGAATGAGATTGTTAAAAAACGTAGAGAATTATCGCAGGTAGGAGAAGAGCTATTTTGGAAACAATTAAAAAATTACCATCAAGCTCAAAATAAACTAAGAATAAATAGGCCAATTAAAATCTACACGTCAGTGGGAGTCCTGGTACTGGTCAGTTTCTCCAATCATGTCCTGAGCATCTGTGGCTCTTGGGCTCTTGGTCAGCCTCAGCTGGCTCGTATCCGGTGACGCGGCTGACGGAGGAGCGTGGGGGACTTCCCAAGACTCCGCTTCCTTTTTCGCTTGCGAGGGAGGTGACAACCATGTGGATTTGGGAGGCCTCTGGGCTGTTTGTAAATACTGTATGAATGAGAGCAATGATCGCTATTACTTACTTCCCAATAAGCCCGATTGTAATTTTTGTCACAATAATGCTTTTTTTTTACTTTAAAAAAAAAATCCACGATCTCCTAAGATAGTACTTAGTTAGTTTCGGGAGCCTTCAATTTTAACTCTTCGCACATTAGTTTCTAAAACAATGTGTACAGTATCATAATAATTGTGTAAATATACAAGTGGTACTTCTAGCGTTAATCTTGGTTCTAAGAGTTTCTCAATTTTTCCCTTCAACAAAGTTGTAGGGTCCACTCGTAAAGTGGTTCGAGAAACGCTAAATTATCAGTAATAATGAAAATATTATTGGAGGAGTAGGGTGCCTTTTAAAACATCAGCCAACGACTGTACTAACTCAAACTAACTAACGTAAATTGTTTCTATTCACAGATGCCGTGCTATGGATTTTTATCGTCTTTCTAATCACGTAAAAGCGTGTAATGTTTCTTGACTAATAATTATTTCTACAGAAATATCATCAGAATTATTTTTCTACAGCTGATTTTTCCACTAACCGATCGGTAAAAGTCATGCCGATTGTCTATAGATACTAGAACAAAAGTAAAAGCGCGCCATAAGGGTGTGTAATAAAAAATATTTCTGTATTATATCTTATCTATACCGTCTAATAAAATACCCATGTTTACTTACAAAGTGTTAATCAACCGATGAAGTCATAATTTTGTTTCCCTGTTCATGGAAAGGCCAGTTGCCCGTACTCATCATGACCTCATGTTCCTATTACTTCGGCATATGACTCATTTGACTGAGCTGTGGGAAGCAGACTTTTAGAAACTATCTCGAATACAACCGATAGATCACAAATTGACTCATTCAGCTGCCATTTCTAAAATCGAGTGGGTGGTTTATATAATATGCATATATGTGGGAAACGTTATCAGCTCCGACTTATTATGTTGTCGTTTTATTGGGGAATAGGCAAAAATAAGAACTCGAGGCCGTGGGTATACGATCCTTTGAAAGTAATACGCCAGCCCATATATCGGAATGGCAAGGTCGCTGTCCAAAAGTGCACCATCCGAATATAATATGCAAATTTTAGACGATTTGCTAAGGTGTCTTAGCGAGCTATTCTGTAAATCGCACGTGCCACGAATATTTTATATAAAATGTACTGTAAATGTCATTGAATTTAGATTTAAGAGGATGTCTATGTTGGTATATCGGCTTAGGTCGATTGTAGTTTTCATATTTTATACAGATTCTTGAACTCATCCCTTCCAAGTTTATGAAATTCCATTGTAACCTATCCAACCACCCTAATCCCGTACCACAGTCATTGCACAGCACCACTCATTCCTGTAATCCTCCTTGGAGACTGAAACGGCAGTGGCCTTGTGTCCTGCTATAAATGCGTCACAGTCCTGGCAATGACCAGTTTCTCCGATCATGTCCTGAGCATCTTTGGCTCTCCCTCTCTTGGTCAGCCTTTACTGGCTCGTATCCGGTGACGCGGCTGACGGAGTAGCGTAGGGGACTTCCCAAGACTCCGCTTCCTTTTTCACATGCGAGGGAGGTGACAACCATGTGGATTTGAGAGGTCTCTGGCCTGTTTGTAAATACGGTATGAATGAGCGAGTGAATAAAATAAAAAAAAAATAATAATTCAAAAGATATCAGCCAGCAAAACCTAAAATTAGTGTTTCTTTAACGGTCATTGCTTTCAAATTCAAGACGTAAACTCAATAAAACAATTATCCATTTTTAAGGCATGAATAGTTTTCATAATATGAGCCATCAAAGTCCAAAATCAGGGACTATCAAATTTTGTATTGTCTGTTTGTTGCTTTGAATTCTCCTGATTGAAACATTGTCATCAATTTTAGTAATAATATACATTCATCCTTGTCCACTTGTAAGTACAGCGTTGTTTTAAGACTCGTTCGCAAAAATAAAAAATAAAATACTTTTGTCCAGTGATCGGTTGTAGATGCATTAGCAAGATAGATTGGAATCACATCCTTGATACGCGTTATAATCAAGGTTAAATTTTCTCAACGAAAAACAAAAAAAAAAATGAATATTTTTCACATACGTTACATAAAATCACCCTTGGACTATATTTGATAGATAATATCAATCATATCAAACGATGGCATCTGACACGCTATAAGATTTAATTCTTAACACGGTCGTATTGAGAAGAAATGACTGATTAACATCAGATATCTGATGCAATTTTTTATTTTTCAGTATAATATAAAAATAGATCAAAATTCTCGATGTCCTTTTTAGAATTCAAGGTGATCAATTGGACTCTTAAGGTTAAATATAATAACACAGAATTAAACAGAACTAATGAAAAAAGTAATTGAAGAAATTAATAGATATAGACAAATTAGTTCATAATTAATTTTCAAAATTAAGAAGCTGAAGCTGATCGCTCACTCACTTTGACGTATAATAAATACCAAGATTTCCTGGGAACGTAATACATAAGCCAATTGATACAAAAAAAAAAGATGATACCAAATACAAATTACAAACTGACCCAAATACTGACCTGAAACGGAGGAGGTAGAAGGTTTAAACTGACTGGTAGCAAACAAATGCCCTTGTGACAACAGTATCGAACCACTTACTCGTGTACCGTATGATCTAACACACGATCACAGCTCAGTTCAGCTTTTGGCAGAATCAATATGCCCATAAGATATGTACAAGGGTAATTGTTAATAAGAATGTTATTTTGGCTTTCATAAATTACTTCTGCTTAATGTTATTTAAATCTATGGTATGATACTGCACAGATTCGAACGTTAATAGACCCCATCGATGTCGGATTGCGCCATTAAAGAAGTAAAGGTGAAAGATTTATTCGCTTTGAAAGGAGACCAGAAAGTTCCATCTCTCAATAGAATATATATTACTAATTTACAAAGTTATACTTAAGCCAATCTGGACATACGGAATAGAGCTATGGCGGGCAGCAAAAAAGTCGAACATCAAGCGTATCCAATCCTTTCAATCAAAAGTCCTGAGAACAATATGCTCCTTATTACGTCAGCAACAAAATCCTTCATAATGATCTTAATATACCCTGCATTCTTGAACTCATCCCTTCCAAGTTCATAAAGGAACGTGGGGAACTTCCTGAAAGTGGTTCTTGCCTCATAGACAAATATGGTGTAAATTGAAATTGCGTAATAAAAAGAAATAGTTTTATTTATTTTTATTTTTGTTTAGAACCATATATATGTAATCAGTGTATCAAAATATAATATAAAATATAAGGGGGTTAAAGCCAGAGTGAAAGTCACATTTTTTTTTGCCGGGAACACATTAAATATTGAAATGAGCTTTGATTAAACGTAATTGAAGGGGTGAGTGGATGGAAGGTGTATGTGTACAGAAAGTGTGTTTTGAGATATTTAGCCTCAAAGTTTTGATAATCAGAAATATATATTGTTGTTGTCACATACCTCCTTTATTGCACTGCTGTCTATATTAATAAGGCTTCTATAGAGTTGCTGTAAGTACCGAAAAACAGGTCACAACACATAGTTCCTTCTATTTGAAAAAAAATGTTACTTACCTCCTTCAACCACTCACCCCTTCAATTGTCAAATTTGTCTAGATTCTATTTTCGCTTTATTTTAAACATATGAAAATGACACACCGTTCACGCAAGTAAATAAATACATTTGAGGTTGATAACAAATTTAAAAACAGCCAAAGGTAGTGACTTAGTTTTCGTTTTCTTTCGCCAGATTAGCCTTTCTAGATTCTATTTCTTAGGACTTAGGTCAGAATTGTTGGAAATGTGACTTTAACCGCCTCATGTAGTTTCCAACGAATGGTTCAGGAGATCGAATAAACTATTTCAAACCTAATACATAGTGACGCGGCTGACGGAGGAGCGTGGGGGACTTCCCAAGACTCCGCTTCCTCCTTCGCATGCGAGGGAGGTGACAACCATGTGGACTTGGGAGATCTCTGGGCTGTTTGAATATATATATTTGAATAAAATAAAATAAAATATTGAATATATTTGAAATACTGTATGAATGAACGAGTGAATGAAAATTGTAAATATAGTATGAATGAGATCATTTATCACCATGACTTATTGCCAAATGAGGCAGATTGTAATTTTATCATAATAAAGTTGTTCATTCCAAATCTAAAAAAAAAATTTAAAGTGATACTACTAGTCAAGTTAATCCGATCGACTTGAAGTGCTGTTACATGGCACCGTGGTTATGACAAAACCACCTAATACCCTCCCTTATCTGAGAATGACATACCTGAGGTGTCTAACCAGGGCATGATGGGACCGTCGACGAGGGCTACCCCCCTCTCGCAGATGACGGCCGACAGAGACGACAGCACAACTACCACCCAGAAGACACCGATGACCGCAGCCCCACCAGACTCGCTGCCAGGATAGGTCATGGCTCGGCCGGACTCACCTACTCTACTGGAGCCGCCGGGACTCTGCACCCTCTCACGTCTATTTCACTTTCCAAACCGGTCAAAGCGGCTTTTTAAACACTCGCTCGGGGGGGACCTGCTCAGGTACTAGGTAACAGCTCTCATAGGGTTACTGCCAATTAGATCGAAATTACAGGAGGCTTTCATAGTCTGCTCATTGAAGTGTTGCCTTACTTTTGCCATAATTTGCGAAACAGCTCAAAGTTAATTTTTCGATTATCGACCTCAGAGGAATGTGACCTAGATATTAGCTATGTCTAACACGGCTCTACATGTATTGAGAAACTTTTTTTCTCTCGTCGAGCGGCAGGTGTTTCCATTCTTTACACATCACCGTGACTACGCCCATTTTAATGAATGAATTAATTACCTGCCATTCATTCAGTAGTACGATAGCTAAGACCCTTGAACTCCACAACTAGTTTAATTCATTATTCGAGTTACTCTATATGTTGGAGGAATATTCTAGTTATCTATATATTATGGTTAGCAGCTTCTGCTAAGCTCAGACTCCCCAACTTAATTAAAGGCTTCATGACATCTAATGAAAAATTCACCATTTCGACAATGACAATTGAGGAATACAAAATTCGAGATTCATATGGATGTAATGAATGTCTGAATCAATTAAATTTCTTTCAACGCTTTAATGAGAACAGTCCCGAGTTGAATATAATAAATAACCTGAGTTCGGTCTTTGACTTATTTATTCACAAATGTGACTCTAGTGTCACAAGCAGCGAATGTGCACTAAATATGACAACATGGGGTGTCTGACATGAATGCAGGTAACAATCCAGCCATACCTCCCCTGTATTGTTACAATTTTACAAGGTATGACAACGTTCGTTGTATCGGAGGGTTTGTGTGTCTGTGCAGTTTGTCGTAAATGTTTCTGTATAACACTTAGCAATCGAGAATATAAGAAAATTTGAGAGCATTATGAAGGGTATTATTTCGATCGTACTTATTTACAAAGTTATACTTAAGCCAATCTGGACATACGGAATAGAAATATGGGGGAAAGTTAAAAAGACGAACATCAAACGCATTCAATCCTTTCAATCAAACGTCCTGAGAAGAATAGTAAATGCCCCTTATTACGTCAGCTACAAAACCCTTCATAACGATCTTAATATACCCTACATTCTTGAAATCATCCCTTCCAAATTCATGAAATTCCATAGTAACCTATCTAACCAACCTAATCCCTTAGGACAGTCATTGCACTGCTCCACTGATCCCTATAATCCTTCTCGGAGACTGAAACGGCAGTGGCCTCGTGACCTGCTATAATCGCGTGACAGTTGGAGTCCTGGCAATGGCCAGTTTCCCCAATCATGTCCTGAGCGTCTGTGGCTCTCGCGATCTTGGTCAGCCTCCACTGGCTCGTATCCGGTGACGCGGCGGACGGAGCAGCGTGGGGGACTTCCCAAGATTCCGCTTCCTCTTTCGTATGTGAGGGAGGCGACAACCATGTGGACTTGGGGGGCCCCTGGGCTGTTTGTAAATATTGTATGAATGTGCGAGTGAATGATGAATTGTAAATATGGTATGAATGAGAACATTTATCTCAATTATTTATTGCCTATTAAGTATTAAGGCAGATTGTAATTTAATCAAAAAAAAAAGTCAGTATAGTTTCTGTGTTAGTCTTCTTAGGTTTTCACTAAATTTGTGCTGTGTGTGTCCAAAATTAGTTTAAGTAGAAGTTTGTATATCAACAGTTTTTGGGACAAGTCAAGTTCTTGTCCTGAGTAAGCGGTTCAATTTACGGCAGAGCATTGATTGACTTCCATGTCACTTGAAAGAATTTGTTACTATTGATTGATTAAGGTGAGTCGAATAACTTTGAAGTGTCACGGAACACTCATTTAGTTAGGAGTTAGTTATTTGCAATAAATAATAATATTATTATAAATCATTAGTCCTTACATAAAGTCCTTGTATACTAGAAAATATTTGAAGGATTTTTTTATTTCCATTTCGAACCGAAGCAGAAAACTCAACGTTAACCTTCCCGGATACAAAAACATGCCTTGTGTACTTACAGATCTAAAAGGCATTCGGGAAAAGTGCCAGAGTGGCAAATTACAGCTGTGGTATTCGTACTCTCCAAACGGCAAAATAAACGACCTGTGTGATTAATTATATGCCTGTTGATGATTAACAGGAATATGCAATGTGCAGTTAACTGTGGCTGAGATTCCTGCCCGTATGCTTCATCTTTTTGTCATATCTCATATATGGGTACGAAACCTGCTGTCACGTTCAGTTTTATTTTTTTGGCTTAGGTCCAATTAATCATCAGAACATGACGTATTTGTTTGTTACTGCCGAGCCCTGGAAGACTGCGCTCTCAAACGAGCTGGAATCTTCGGCTGTTTTTTTCTGTCCTTTCTGGGATACGCGTATATTTCACAGTTTTTTTCGTGAAAATAAAATAAATACGTTTATCTTACTTTAAAGGCTTCTCAAGTCACAGACATCTCAGAATACTGAATAAATTTTTGCCTAACAACTGAAAATACGTTGATTAAATTTAAGGTTATGAACAAAATACTGTATTGAACTTACTAATGAGTATCTATCTACTGTGCTATGAAACAAAAATTTTTCATTACTCATTAATTTACTAATTGGTTAGTGTACTGTGTGTGTGCATTACTAGGAATAATAAGCAGCTACTACGGTACTCATGATCAAACTTCAAAATACACAACCACGAACAACAAAATACTGAGGAGTTAGTTAATATATTAGAATGGGTTTATTTTTGATAGAACTAAAAAAATGTTTGTTCGATTGCTGTTAATGTTTTCACTATAGAAATCTAGAAAAATATATCATAATTTTGATAAATAAAAATATTTTTAATGTGTCAATTCTCAGAAGAGAGAATAGCTATCTTCATTTTATTTATGGGTTTGTTTTTATTTTAGGAAAATCTTTTTGTTCGTCAGTGGACGATGGGAAATAAATTTAAAATTTGTAAAAAAAACAACATCGTAGGAACATTTTTCCTTGAAATTTTGAGCTAGTTCTTCTGTGACTTCTTCCAGGCATTCGCCGCGGTACCAAACATTTTTTTAATTCACCTCTACTACAATACCACCGCCCATTTGATAATAATGATTCCGTACCATCTTCCTCCGGTTCGACTTCCGTATAATATTCGCTCTCCGATTCCGTCTCAACATCTTGGTCTCCCCTGTCCTGGGCTGAAGGCTTATCTGGTCTGTTAGCGGCGTTTTTCTCCTTTCTCGGCTGTCTCCCCTCCCCCGTCGGTAGTTCCGTGGACAAGTCCTCGATTCGCACTTTTTTCCATCCCTTTTGCCAGAAGACAATCACTGAAAAAAGGGTGGAATTCATTTGAAACGGTTCTGACGACATAATTTTACTAATAAACATGATAGTTTTGAAAGTTCAGTTTAAAAAAAAAATCACTAAATATATTATATTTTGGCGTGTGGTTGTAATATATTATATCGAGTTTTTAACTCTTCTATATCATCTTTGACCTATAATGAAAGCGAATCTATTTATTGAGTTTGATCATTTGTGTACATCTCTTTTCGAAGATTTAAACCAAAACTCCAAAGCTCTAAAAGTGGCAAAAATGAGTTTTTAAAGACTCTGGTCATGACCGCGTGATGGCTGAAATACAACAAACTTGACCTGGTTTTGGCCGTGAGAGTTCACTCAGATACATTTCTAATAATACGGTACATTTGTCCTTATTTATTACCATATTCTCTAATTCAGGAGATGTCGGATAACAAATCGGGAGTAAAAACTGGCGAAAATTATCTCAAAAGATACATTCATAAAATAACTAAACATAGGTTACTAAATTTCATGTAGAGTAAGGACTCCACAAGTCAATTGAAATAGGTTGATTATAGTTCGGACATCCAAAAAAGTAGTCGTATTTAACTTATAAGCATTTTTACGTAACTAATTAAAGAAAAATTTTTTTCGTTTGATAATAAAGATTTTGTGCTTTTTAAGGTTTTAATTTAGTTTTCCGAATATTCAATGTTATTTTTTCCTTTATATATATATATATATATATATATATATATATATATATATATATATATATCTGTACCTCGGACGGATACAACACTATGTCCATATTCTATTTTCACACTATGTTCTATTTTTCCATATTGACTTTATTACCGTAAAAAAGGTTTTTTTTCATTTTATAACAACTGCATGATGTAAATAACAATAAATAGAATGTTCTGGTAAAATATTGTTTCAACATCTCAATAAATAGCTGTGCCAATAACACTTTTTAAGTTATTTAAAAAAGTTTAAAACTCCTCTCCTGTAAAGTTATGAAAATGGACATAGTGTTGTATCCCTCCGAGGTACAGATATAAGTATTTTATTATGTTACCACCAGTACAATACCAGCAAACATAATAGAACACGTAATAATAATTTAGTAACAAGCTGAATTGTGAATAAAGTTTTCTTATCTTTCTTTCTACTACCACATTTAAGATTTTTTTTTTTTTTTGAAAAATGCTGGTATAGACTTATTTGCCCAAATAACCATTAGTTTCTATTGTCGCAATATCCTACTTATAGTAGTGAATATCAGTTTAGTAATACCTACTGACTTATCCTTATAATATAACATTATATGCAATATATAAAATCCAGGTATTAATACTGGATATCTCACTATATAGTAGATAATTATTCGTTGTATATTGCTAAAGTGATTGAGTCTTAATGCGGTCAGATGCATTAATCCCCTGCTGGTGGGTTGTTAGCATCCAGCATACATGCGATGTAATGCCTCTCACTTAGTAGTAAGCAATTCGCCTCATCTTAACAGTCCTATTTAAAACGTTACAGGATATTTTGTACGTTTTATTCGTATACTTTAGGCCTAAGCTATGAATATTATTTAAATAAATTAAACTTTATATATATAACCTTTCCGAACGTTCATCAAGCAAGCCTTAGTATATTATTATTAGTATAGTATAATAGTACTGTTAAATTCATAAAGTAAATAAAATTAAAAAATACTAGGAATATACTGGTGTATCTGTATCATAATACATAAAATAGTTCGTTTATGGATCGAGACCGAATTTGGCAGCTTGATTAGAAATCAGAGTTGGGGATTATTTGAATAGAAGTGTACCCGAATATAAGCAACGAATAATCTTTTATTATGTTGTTGTTTATTTGTTATGCCAATAATTCACATGACGAATAAAAATCAATACATAAAAATAATTCTATTTTATTCGAATGATTAGAATAATACGCTCATCTAAATTATTTGTTAATCACGAATAACAAATAAACATTTTCTTAGCTCATTCATTTGTTATTCTCCTAGTAGCCTACATTAATACCTGGGAACTGATATACAAATACTAAATATTTGAAATTAATAAAACTTAATTTCTGTTTGATCAAAATGTATGTTCTGTTTTAGGTCAAAAAAACACATAATAAAATCATTATTACAGATTAAAAAAAAAAATTCACATAGATTCTTATCGTATAGTAAGTTTTAATTGAAACTGGTTACAAGACAGGTCATTTAAGCCTACAAGTTGCGTTATAACTGCTCATAACCTGCCTCGAGGAATGCCATAACTGGCCGTAGTAAACGATCGATTGACTGATTGAACAACTGCCGGGCTTGTTAGTCTAGTTGCGGGCAGTCCTTAGAAAGTAGATCAAACTTATAAATCCATGGAAAATTGCATCTTAAGAATAATAAATGTTTCACCTATGGAGTATTATGAAGTATACAATTAAAGGTTTTGTGAAGAAGACGATTTATAATTGAGCTGTTAAGATCAGAAGACTATGGTATAATTTAAACCATCTTCAATAATTTATAGACATTACCACATGCCATTGTATGTCCTCCGTAGGCTATTGTTCGGGAGAGCTGTTGTGTCTAACATTAACGAAACTAACATGCGTGGGGTGTTGAAAGAGCTAGGAGTAAATAAAGAAAATTATCGAAATGAAAATTGGCGTCGTTTAAAAGTAGATTTTACGAAGCTTTTAATGAGTTTTCGTAATTGTAGTCCAATAGAGCCGCAAAACGTTTTCATACTTACTATTAATCAATCAGCTGACATCTTTGATTTGATTACCCTACTCAAAATAATAAGTATATCTTTATTTTTTTGTACTTAGCAGCAGTTATGTACGATTGTACTGACGCACGAACACTCCCTTTACCAGATTTTTGATATTTAATTAATGTTAAATTTAAACATATCTCTGGCCTACTTTCATTTAATTTTGTCACTTTCCTGTCATAGCTGAATAAAATTCGAAAAGAAAGACAAAACTAGTCGAAGGAAATACTATCTAATTTTTAGAATGGCAAGGCGAGAACGTGCCGATCCCAGTTCTAGTAAGGAATATTTCAGATTTCTAAACAGTCCTGTTTGAGCAAATGTAATTTGATAAAACTCTCTCTCTCTCTCTCTCTCTCTCTCTCTCTCTCTCTCTCTCTCTCTCTCTCTCTCTCTCTCTCTCTCTCTCTCTCTCTCTCTCTCTCTCTCTCTCTCTCTCTCTCTCTCTCTCTCTCTCTCTCTCTCTCTCACTCTATGTTTATTATAATATATTGTTGTGATATTAGATATTGTGGAGTTTTTATATAATATTTAATCCAACCTTGAATCAAGAAGGCAAATAAAAACAATTGAGAGTGAAAAGAAAAAACAAAAGACAGTCTACTGGTTGTTGTAATGATAGAAACACACACAGAATTACTCTCTAGTTTTAGCCAGTTATAATTAGTATTGTTGTGGTTGTGATAATGAAAACACACTGAGAATTATACTCATCTAGCTTTGGCATCAGCCCGTAATACATGTTATTAGCTTGAGATTATGAGTAAAAAAAACTTAAAAACTTTGTTGGTTAGTGGTTGTTGACTTGAAACGGAACGGAAGAGAAATAGCACGAAGAGAAGAATTATAAATTTGAATAAAAAGAAGACCATTGAAGAAGAAAAGGAATCGATTAATACACAAGTATTTATATAATTAATATAAGTTTATTTTTTTTGTTATGTTTGTAAAATTAAATTCATCTTTTTGCCAGAATTTATTTTTGTTAATAGAACCTAATAATAAATAGTAAATAAAATATATTTAAAGTAACAGAACATTAATATATATATATATATATATATATAAGTTATCGTCTATCGGCTTTAAACGATTAAAACAAAGAGAACGAGAGTAAAAGGAACTGATATCTGAACAACGGTTAGGTTTAAACTGTCTTTATTCCGCTTCTAAGCCTCTATCTCTGTTTACAGCCTTTGTTTACATGGGGCTACGTGGTATTAGGCCTAGCATTGCCATACCACGAGCCACAACTTATATATATGTATATATATAATCAGAAATAGCCGGGTCAGGGTTCATTCATAATAGAAACACTGTTTGGAATGATTGAGATAACTATTTAATGAACATAAACAGAACAGGCTCCCCGAGGACGGTCTGTACACCATGAGTGCCCCAACCAGAGTGAGTACACCCATGGACCACCCAACGGCCCTTCTTAGTTTTAGGGTGCGGCCATCCAGATGACGCTGGCAGCGTATCCTTACATATCCGGCTCTGCTTATTGGTCCAGGCTGTCACGCCCATATATATATATATAACTATTTAATGAACATAAACAGAACAGGCTCCCCGAGGACGGTCTGTACACCATGAGTGCCCCAACCAGAGTGAGTACACCCATGGACCACCCAACGGCCCATATATATATATATATATATATATATATATTGTTATTGACAATATTCTAAAGGCTTTATTACTATCATTAAATAGTGCATGAAGTAGACAGAAACAAATCTGCGAAACGAATCAAGCGGGCTAGAAACGCATAACATGCGTTTACAGCATATTTTTACTATAAATATCACTATTACTATAATAACTATAAATTATTGTAGATTATATCTTTTAATATTACTTTGCTTATAGTGCTAATAGAAAACGAGGTATTATATTACAGTATTGTCCTAAATGTAAAAGACGATTCACTACTATATTTTTATTTAAGTCACCGGGAGAAGTTCTTTGAAAAAAGACTCATGTCTAAAAAACAAAAGAAAATTTGTGCTCGAATCCTTCACTGATAATTTGCTAGAAAATAATAACTTATCATCTTTGAAACTATTGAAACTTCTTTATTGTGCTAAAATTACAATCTGCCTTATTAGACAATAAGTAATTGTGATAAACGTTCTCACTCATACCATATTTACAATCTACATTCACTCGCTCATTCATACAGTATTTACAAACAGCCCAGAGGCCTCCCAAATTCACATGGTTGTCACCTCCCTCGCATGCGAAAGAGGAAGCGGAGTCATGGGAAGTCCCTTGTGCTCCGCGTCACCGGATACGAGCCAGCGGAGGCTGACGAAGAGCCCGAGAGCCTCATACGCTCAGGACATGATTGGAGAAACTGGCCATTGCCAGGACTACCACTGTCACGATTTATAGCAGGTCACGAGGCCACTGCCGTTTCAGTCTCCAAGGAGGATTATAGGGATGAGTGGTGCAGTGGAATGACTGTGCTAGGGGATTAGGGTGTCTGCATAGGTTACTATGGAATTTCATGAACTTGGAAGGGATGAGTATTATCTTTAAAACAATGAACTACAATACATACTACTAAGATGTACACTGCGCTGTTGTTTGCTTATGATTCAATGGCTTGAATAAGGTTAATCAGCTTCTAGATAAACAACTGTAATCTCTATAGTGTCAATTAAAAAAACAGCTACCGGTTAACGATTTGAGCACATATGAGTACTATATATTTAACGGTCCAGATATTTGTTAAATAATGGATATTTGCCTTATTTGACAGAGTGGTATTTGAAAGTCGACGTTTGCTAAATAAAGATTTGGACAAAGCCGTTATTACCGAATGTCAGTGAACTTGGTATTGAAATCTGTCAGCCATGTTGGATATTTACACTAACCATTTCTTATCATCCCTTGTGTACTTATGTATCAAAGAACCCTTTTTCGTTAAACATACTGAGGCCAACCTAAGTAAAACCTTACTCCCTAGGTCTCTACAGGTGGTCCGGGATAGTAGGACCAATTACTTCCTAGTTCAACCTGCCAGCTTAGGGAAAAAATACACTCGGCCTCTCCTTCCCCGCCCTGCTGGCAATTAAAACACACGCCCTTCAAGGTTCCAGAAATGATATTTAGGCCAAGAATGGATCTTTGTCTGAAAGACAGGTCTTGTTTTTATAGTTCAAGGTCCTGTTTGGGGCTCGGCAGCATACGTCTGCACAAATCCATCTGGCCACTGTAACTCTGTCAGAGGTTAGTAATTTCAATGATTAATTGATTGATAATGATTAGTGATGAAATAATAACACATACAGCCGAATACTCAAACCCAGGGCTTTTTGTCTTCCCGTGACTTTCCCAACGAAAATACGTTTATAATTCATCCAAAGATCGGTGGTCTGAGCATTTTTGTATTCACAAATTCATAGTTCATACTATCATTACAGAGGATTTGGCATACCTACTTACATCTCCTTGTAGGAATCCATTGGCCTAGCTGTGAATAGTGTGATAACACCTTATTTACTGTAGAACATTTGTTAACACGCTTAAAATACACGAAGGAACGGCGCAATAACGTCATACAATTCCAGCAGTAAACACCATCAGCTATCACGTATCACCAACCGTGTAGTCGATACGGCGTTATCTACGAGTATAAACAGAAACAAAAACTGGCGAATCCGTCTGTTATTTTTTTATTTACTTACAATTTAAAAACTTTACATCTGAAATCGTAATTTTAAGAAAATCCACTGATTTAAACTCATATCAAGATTTCAGAACTTCTCTCTTAAATAGTATTAAGCGATGGAGAAAAAAAAATCATTATTTGTTAAAGTACAAAATGTTTACAATTATCAAATCTGACAGCCTATTCAGATAATAAATTTATTATTGATAACAAAGTTTCCAAGGAGCCAGAAAGTTTTTTGGTTGCCTGTCTGGCAATGGGTTGGGCCTAGATGTAAGTGCGATACTTAGCTTCAGTCATTGGGTCAAATTTTGCACAATTATTGTCTCGTGTTACCGCCTAAGAACGTGACTTGAATAGTTCCGGGCCTTAGGTGCAAATAGGTTCAAGTAAGCTTTTGTGCATTGTGAGCTTGCATTTTAGAGTTCGTGATGTTTTGGCTTTGTTCTTTTCGTTTTTCTCTTTTGTGCACTGTTTTGGCTTCTAATTTTAAGAGAATAAAAAGATATCAGACAGATTCACGCGTTTTTGTTTCTGTTTATACTCGCAGATAACGCCGTATCGACTACACGGTTGGTGATACGTGATAGCTGATGGTGTTTACTGCTGGAACTGAATGACGTTATTGCGCCGTTCCTTCGTGTATTTTAAGCGTGTTAACAAATGTTCTACAGTATATGAGATGTTATCGCACTATTCACATTTAGGCCAATGGAGTCCTACAAGGAGATGTACGTAGGTGTGGCAAATCCTCAATCAATTCTTGACAGTGACGATGGAGGTGACCAAGGCGTACCAAGAGGTTCCCTAAACGATTTAAACTCATTTCTTCGTTATATTTTTCTCTTGGTAATATGTTCTTCTGAATTCTGAGGCAAGTTCGAAGATAGCTGTTCATCAGTTGTAGATTTTTTCCAGCTTTGTCAGCGTGCCCATTGCCTTTGATTCTAACGTGGGAAGGTGACCAGAAGAAACTCTACCTGTTTCATGGTAATTATTTTTTTTTTTTTTTTTTTCATACTTCAACTTGGTTACTGTATCCAAACCAAATCGATTCCAGCGTAGCTTGGGGTATAATTATTATTATACGTTTAAAATTTCAAATCGATTCTGTCATCTTTATGGCATATAACATAGAACATACAGATGTCCCGATGATTGATTGCCGTGCTCGACAATAAATGTATTATTTAATGGCTATTCTCAGACAATTGATCAGCTGTCCTTATACGTACCCCTCCCCCACCACTGGGAAATACATTAGAGTCTAAAACTCACTTATACAACACATTTATTAGATAATTATCATGGAGGCGTGTGCATTGTATAACACCTGATAGGTATGCACACTTCCTGCCTTAGAGTACAACTCGAACCGATATGCAGAAAAAGACAAACGGAAATAAATCCAAGATGTTTTGCTTATAAGATAGAAGTCTATAAAAACTGTTACGTTCAAACCCGTTACAAAAAAAAAAACGATACCTCCAGTCTGTGATAGTAGGATTCGATTTTGGTTGGTGTTATTACAGCTTTTTCTTACTATTTTAATTGTAGCATATAACCTATACCGATAATAAATATGGTTTATTAAAGCCATTATTTATTGTAGTTATAGTTAATTTTTAATGGACCCCCCCTATAAAGTACAATTAACCGTTTTTTTTTATTTAATTTAATTTAATTTTTTTTTTTAAATCTCAACCTCTTTTGAACAAGTCAAGTTCAAAAGTCCAACAATGTGACTAATTAATTTATAATCCTGATAGATACTAATTTTTTTTGTTGATAGAACAACTTTATTATGATAAAATTACAATTTGCCTTATTGGGCAATAAGTAATTGTGATAAATGATCTCATTCATACCATATTTACAATTTTCATTCGCTCGTTCATTCATACAGTATTCACAAACAGCCCAGAGACATCCCAAATCCACATGGTTGTCACCTTCCTCGCATGTGGAAGAGGAAGCGGAGTCTTGAGAAGTCCCCCACGCTCCTCCATCAGCCGCGTCACCGAATACTAGTCAGTGGAGGTTGACCAAGAGCGCGAGAGCCACAGACGTGAAATTATAATTTGGCAGCGGTATGTGGTGTGGCGATTTCCACAGTAATTATTTAAAGTACATATCGGGATTATAAATAATGATATTAATTAGTCACATTGTTGAATTTTCGAGCTTGACTCGTTCAAACGAGGTTGAAGATAAAAAAAAGAAAAAAAAAAAGGGAAATTTCAAATATATATTTGACAATACACAATTACGGATTATGGATAATTGTACTTTATAAGGTGCGGGAATCGATTAAAAATTAACAACAACTAATGACAATAATAAACCGTCTGTATTCGCGGTCACTAGAAGCTAAAACATTATCAGTCGATTGTACTACCTATTACTTGTAGCTGTAATAAATAACAACAATCAAAATCGGATCCTACCATTACAGACTAGAGAGGGAAAATGAGTAGAATTTGGCATTTTGGTTATGAATGTCTAGCTGGACAATTGTTTGTAGCTTAAAAATAACGATGGTATGTTTAACTCCAACGTTAAGCTACTACTACTTGAGACTTAGAGACTTCAGACTCTAAACTAAACATTGGTTTGACTAAAGTTGCGAACTCGGCTCCAAAGTCTTTTCTTTTATATTATAATAGTAATATTATAATACTATAAATAATATTATAATACTATAATAATATATAAATAATATTATAGTGCGAAAAGAGAAAACAAAGAATAAAAGTAATGGACGTTTTGTTTGCTCATTATAACTTTAATTAACGACACTTAACCGAATTTTATGTCTATAGCTATATTCCTCATTTCGTTTCAATATTAAAAATGTAAAATTGCTTAAAACGTTATGCCACTTCGGCACAATTTTTATAGAAAGTTAAAAGCATTTTTTTTTTTTTTTATGTATAGCGTAACAATGTCATAAGACAGTCAACAGAGACACGTTCTATAATAAATTTATTACATCTGAAAATTTGCTTCGTATGTTTTTGTTATTTTCAGGGGATACAGTCCTTTCGAGTTTTGGAAAAAAAAAAAAAAATACCAACGGATTCCTAGCCTCTGGACGAAAGACAAAATATTTTCTTTTATATAAAAAAAATAAGCTAGATAACTAGAACTGTGAGATATGAATTTAGATACTTATGTTAATGTTAGAATTATATGCTTTTGAGATTTGGTAGTCGATACCTTTAGGTTGCTATAGAAATAAATTTCGTGTAATTTTGTTTACAACTGTCAGCTTTAACATAGAGTGCAAAAATAAGCATTTTTGACACATTTTTCTTTTTTCTTTTCATAAAGGCAAGAAAGCGGCTGAGGCTCACAAAGAGATATGTGAAGTCATTGGTATTCATTGTTTAACAGAACGCGGTGCCAGAATTGGTTTAAAAAAATTCGTTCTGGAGATTTTTCACTGAAAGATGACCAACGTTATGGTCGTCCTTCTGAAGTTGATGATCTCAAAAGGAAAGCCATAATTGAATCGAATCGTCATATAACTGTGCGAGAGATTGCAAAACAGTTAAATGTATCACACACAACAATTGAACATCATATAAGCCGTCTTGGACTTGTTAAGAAGCTCGATATTTGGGTTTCGCCACGACAATGGGAGGCCTCACACATCTTTAGCAACACGCAAGAAACTATTGGAGCTTGGTTAGGAAGTGATGTCGCATCCCCCAAACAGCCCCGACCATGCACCATCGGATTATCATTTATTTCGAAGTTTACAAAACTTCCTAAATGCTAAAAATTTCAATAATAACCATGACCTTAAATCGCACTTGGTTGAGCTTTTTGCTGATAAGGACCAGAATTTCTATGAGAGCGGGATCATGAAGTTACCAGAAATATGGCAAAAGGTCTTGGACATAAAGGAAGATATTTGACTGATTAAAGTTCACTTTTTGTATAGAAAAAATTGAGTTTTATTTCACACGAAAATACCGAAATTACTTTCTTGCCAACCTCAATAAATCCGTTGGATGCCCTACTTTTGGCCGATCCCCCAGACACGGTTCGATCACATTCGCTTTGTGTGAAATCAAGAAATGACCATTAAACATTGCGACGAATTGTTACAGTCACTGCCTATTGTCGACAGCTGTTATCTGCAGGAAACATCAACATCCCACGAGAACACTTAAGTTGTAAAACAAACAGGCTAGTGTGAGAACCAGACTCGTCCGTCCACCGATTGTGTCCTCCGAGTCTATAGGAACGGATTTCCCAATGCCGTCTTGTCCTCCCGCTCTTTGCTATAGGAATTTCCGACATTTTAGAAAACGTAATAATGACGTCGCGAGAGAAATCGTACTCATAGATCCGGTTTGTATGTAGCGGTGATAGAATTCGGCAATAAAAGAGAGTATGCGTCTCAGCTAGATGTGGACAAAAGAAGATGGCACATAACGAAAAAAAAAAAAAGAAAATGTGCCATGGATAAACCACCATGAAAGACTTTTGAGCTTGTAAGTTAATAAAAATTACAGAGGGTAAGGGTTCACTACTTTATAAAATGTATTTCAATTTTCTGAACCTGATAAACTAGTTCTTCAAGTAAGTAACTATTCATTTTGTCTCACAAGGAGTGAATCCGGAAAAGATTCATCCGCTGAGAACCAAAGCACCCGGGGGTCAGGCGCGTAAACCACTAAGCCTTGCAGCACTTAACAAACCCAGTGTTTAACACTGTGAGCCCACCCCCATATCGATGGCAACAGGCTGTCCGGGAAGACTAGGTTAAGTTAGTTTATTTAGATTACGGTTAGAATTAGCACAACTCATTCTTAAGGTGAGTATTTTATGTCCACACGCCTTGTATTCTGTACATCAGCCTTCCATAGCAAAACGAACATTAATGTTGTCTAAAGCCTAAAGTTCGGGACGATTTCTTAAAGATATAACAGATCTTTTAAAACTTGGATAAAACTGTTCAAACTATATTAAACAACCTGAAGATTAACCAGTAAATAGTTCTAAACATTAAACCAGTAATTTTGTGTTGTAATTCCATATTTATATATTATTTCAAGAATAGAAACCAACAATAGTTCAGTTTTATTTAATTTTTTTATTCTTCCTATTAACTGATCAACAATATTGCTTATGCTACAATCACTTTGATGTACAAACTCTCACAGAATTCGACAGTTATCGGGTTGATTATTTGATCTTGTCACTTGTAATTACCGTCTTCAGTTTGAAAGAATTACAAGTTATTTTAAATTCTTTCAAGCTGAAGATCTACATAGAACACACAGTGAATATTTCTTAAGGGACATTAGTTCCTATTGTCTTTTATCTTTCTATTAAAAAGAACCTCAGTGGGCTTTCTAAGGTACAGCCATGAATGAGTGAAAACTACACATTGTGAAGAGAAGGGAAAACCTCCTTGCTCAACCGGGCGGTTATCGGTGGATAGCTTACATGTACAGCTGTGTGGGATATTGTCCTCTACAGCTGGAATATTACGAAGAAAACTCCATTAGCCGAACTGAATGACGAGTTGAACGGAAAAGTTGAATAACCGACTGTCACCCAGAGCGCTGAATGCGGTGTGTGGCGTAAGCGGGTCAGCTTACACACCAATCACCTAGTTTCCGACCTCGCAAAAACTAGTATAGTAGGTAACATGTAGGTAGGTAGCATGCCTCGACTATGAACTATGCAGGCTTGAGCAGGTTTCGATTTCCGGGCTTGCTGAGGACTTTATACGGGGAAGGGGCAGGAATCGCGGACGGAGCCTCCTCCATGAAGAAATGGTAATTGCTACTTGAATATAAAGAAGTAGCGAATGTGGTTTAGAAAGCCGATATAATAAATGCAAGCATAACTTTAATACCTGATGCCCTGTAATACCTGATGCCCACCTAAGGTGCGACGGATTGTTGCCATTTAGCGACAATAATTGCAATTCTGTATAACGGAGAAACCAAACAGTTAATACTGTGCGAAGAACAATCGCCCAAAGAAAATTTACGAATTCTCTCCAAAAGTAAGAAGGAGTCTTAGCAGGCTAAGGAAACGTCAGACAAAAGATGTAGGACCAGGAATTGCGACGTTTAAGAAATGGAAACTGAACAGTATCCAAGCATAGAAACGCAATTGGTTGTTAAAATGGAAAAGTTAAAGACAGCTGAAAACCTTAATCCTATCAACCTACTTGAAGATTGTATCTCTGAAAAATAAGGGAAGACAATATAGTAACAACGACGGTGATGGATTTCCGACGTAAGACGAAAAAGAAAGATGCTTCGAACTGGATGGAGTATTTCGTGGTGATTGGAAAGGGTAAAGGATGCGCCGATTAAAGCGGAGATATGCTCAATTTTTGACTTCTCAAAAAAAAACTAAGTATTTTTGAGACAAGGGTAGCACGATGGCGTTCCTGACTATTTTCCCATTTTTGGATTATGCAGTCCATTAAGCTCCACCATATCTCACATTTGCATTGTGATTTCATGTTTTGTGATGATTCCTTTTTAATTTTCATTCAGCTGTCTTAAAACGCTAATAGATATAATAAAAAGATGCGGCGAATCTGGTTTAGAAATCAAAATAATAAACAATCAATCGGGTTTCGTTGGATTCGGCTCAAAAATAAGTTAATCAGGGAATGATCGACACTAACTATCTACTGTCGGTTTTTCGGCATATCTGTAGTCAAAGATAATAGTTTTAGTATAATTAATAACTATCAGTGAAGAACTTCGGCTGTGTACATGGAGTACGACATGGTAACTGCGAATACCATCTACTCCCTGCGGGAATCTCTCTCATATATTTCATGGGGGGGGGGGTTCCAGGAAGAGTGTCCTGTATCATTCCGTCGGCATCCTTGTTGGGCCGACTGGATAGTAGGAGATTACGCCCATCTATGGGCGATTCTAAAAAAAAACTATCCCAATTTGAAAAAAAATTGAAGTAATTAATTACTTTAATGAAAATTACGTGTTCGGATCATTTCAATCTTTGTCAACGAGTCGGTAGAATCACATATATATATTTATATATTGTTGAGATATTTGATATTTAAACTTTATATATCAAGAAGGCGAAAATAAAAACA
The DNA here is from genome assembly GCA_930367205.1 of Acanthosoma haemorrhoidale. NCBI lineage: Eukaryota > Metazoa > Arthropoda > Insecta > Hemiptera > Acanthosomatidae > Acanthosoma > Acanthosoma haemorrhoidale. The sequence goes on along the minus strand of OV884013.1, from coordinate 15,706,950 downwards.
ATTGAGAGTGGAGGAAAAAACAAAAGATAGTATAATTGTTGTTGTTATGATGAAAACACTCACAGAATTACTCTCTCTAGTTTTGGGATCAGCCCGTGATACATGTTAGTTGCAAATTGTGTGTCAGAAAAACTTCTTTTGGTTAGTGGTATTGGACTTAGCAGAACCAAGAAGAGACACTGCACGAAAAAGAATTGATTTGTTTTGAAAATAATTGATGAGGATAAAAGAAGAAGAAGAAAAATTATAGACAAGTATTTATATATAATTAATTTAATAAGTTCTTTTTTTTGTAATTAAAAATAACCTTTTTGCCAGAATTATTTTTGTTAAAGAACTTTAAACATAAGTTAATAACTAATAAAATAAATTTAATGTTAAAAATAAAACTAATTTCTTTGAAGAACGTAATAATATATACATACACTTCATAGTTTAAAGATATTCAAGAGTATTCAAACTTAGTTAGAGTAGTCCTTCGACTGTATTGCCGAGCATTTATTGAAAAATAAAAATTAGTGATATAAAGATCAGTGACCTCATAATCTTCTTCTTCTTCTTGTTTAAACTTCTTTATTGTTATATAATTACAATCTGCCTCATTTGGCGATAACCAATTGTGATAAATATTCCCATTCATACAATATTTACAATTTTCATTCACTCGCACATTCATACAGTATTTACAAACAGCCCAGAGACCTCCCAAATCCACATGACTGTGACCTTCCTCGTAAGTGAAAGAGGAAGCGGAGTCTTGGGAAGTCCCCCACGCTCCTCCGTCAGTCTCGTCGCCGGATACGAGCCAGTGGAGGCTGAACAAGAGCACGAGAGCCACATACGCTCAGGGCATGATTGGAGAAACTGTCACGTATTTATAGCAGGTCGCGAGGCAACTGCCGCTTTAGTCTCCGAGGAACATTATAGGGATGAGTTGCACAATGTAATGACTGTGCTAGGGGATTAGGGTGGTTGGATAGGTTACTATGGAATTTTATGAACTTGGAAGGGATGAGTTCAAGAAGGTATATTAAGATCATTATGAAGGGTTTTGTTTCTGGCGTAATAAGGTGCATTTACTATTGTTCTCAGGACTTTTGATTGAAAGGATTGAATACGCTTGATGTTCGAATTTTTGTTGTCCCCCATAGCTCTATTCCGTATGTCCAGATTGGCTTCAATATAACTTAGTAAATTAGTAATTTATTTTCTATTGAGAGATGGAATGTCCTTCTAAGTAGTCTGTGCAGTTGTACAAAGCGTCTGTTTAGTTCTTGTATTCTTAGATTCGTGTGTGGGTTCCAGGTCAGCCTTTCGTCGAGATGGAAGCCTAAATACAGAACTGTCTCGGTTACAGGAAGAGAAATGGAATTAAAAATAAATGGCGGGCAGGACTTGCGGCAGAGGACATGTAACGTAAATAACAAAGATCAATATTATTTATACGAAAATGTTACTATGTTTAGGAGACTTAGTACTCTTCGCCACATATTTACGCCTTTACTAATGGCATACAAGACCTTAATGAACTTGGAAGGTTCCCAAACAGAATGGCCATTAGCAATGCAGATCTGGTAAAGCGCGCAAGATGGAGAATATACATCAAGTAACGGATATGAATCAAGGAGCTACCCCTCCCAGCAAACTTATGCAATATGTACCCTTGCCATTCCATTCTATAAATACTCATATATCTATTTTATGCAGAGATCATTAGTGACATGTTGTATCTTGTTTATTGTGCAAGTGTTACGCTATAACATCTCTGTGCGTTCTCTCCACGAGTAAAATTATAGCCACCTGATCAGGCTAGTAAACATAGGGTTCAAAGGATGCACTCTTTATTTTGTTGCAATGTTTTTAGAGGGTGTCCCAGAATTAACGCAAGATTTGAATTTGCCGCCATTTGTGTAGTAAAGTGTTTTGACTTCATCAACTGTTAAGAGATTAATTGAAACAATTAGGGAGACTGGATGAGTTGGAGACACTAAACACACTGGTCGCCCAAAAACAAGCCGTTCAAATGTCAATATCGAAGCAGTGCGTGAGAGTGTTGTTGAAAATCCAAGAACATCAATTCGGCGTCGTAGACAAGAATTGCAAATTTCAAGAAGCTCTCTACAGCGTATACTCACTCAAGATCTGGGTCTCCATGCTTACAAAATTCAGTTAACACAACAATTGAAGCCTCTCTCGTTTTGGTGATCAGAATTGGCCCCCTAAAAATCGTGTGAGTTAACACCTTTAGATTTCTTTTTATGAGGTTATTTGAAGTCAAGGGTATATATCAACAAGCCCACATCCACCCGTGAATTAAAAGATGAAATTCAACGCTGCATCAACGAAACTCAACCACATTAATGCCAAATGGTCATGGAAAGTTTCGACAAAAGAGTGCGTATGTGCCAGCAAAGTCGTGGAGGCCGTTTGCCCGATGTGTTATTCCATAAATAACCCTATCCTATTTACTTTATAATTAAATAAAAAAATAACAACAAAAATACTAAAAACTGTGTTTTCTATTTAAATCAAATCTTGCGTTAATTCTTGGACACCCTTTACATAAATTGATCAATCAGATTTTTTAAAGAAATATATATTGGTTTACTCTTGTGATACTCTCAATATCAGTGAGTTTAGTAAAAATTAATTTATAAGAATATTTAAAAGAAAATTCAATAAGTAAAATAGTTACATAAACATATTTCCATTGACCACATTTTTTTCAGACTTCCTGTGATCTTATTTTAACCAAAGACTAATCAGTATACTTCGATGTATTAATGAATATATTATTCAGATCGATTGTTTTTGCGACCATAGAGGTCCAACCAAGGATCTGGTTTAAATACAAAAAGATACTGTCAAGAAAGGATCTCGTAAAGCCCTGTCATTGATTTATGTATTTCAGTATTTTGTTCTTACATCAGTGAAAAATTTTTCGAGAAACCTGCACATATGAACTAAATTAAACTACTATTTTGGTTGTATTAGGTCGTAAGTACATTAAAAAGTTATATATTGTCTTATCAAAGAGAGAATCCTAGTCTATTCACACACAGTACTGGTTATTATTACTAAGAGTGTAGAGAAAGTAGAGTAGAATAAGTCAATGGTTTCATTGACTACCCGACCTACCTATTGAATGACGATTTAATTGACTATCGATATCAAGCATTATGGCAGAGTACTGATAGTGGGTGGGGGGGGGTTATTAGTTTTATCAAAAGGATATATCGATCTCCATTCTTGATATCGATACTTATTTAGCAATGGCGGTTCTGATAAGAAACGGGGTTATACATGTAAGTAATAGGTTATATAAACAGAATATAGTAATGTACTTTAATTTTTGACTTAATGATAATGTGTGGCATTCTACCAAAATTTTAACAGGACGGGTAACATAATCGAAAAATAAGTACTTCCTAAGTTACCTTACAGCCAGTCAGTGCTCTCGGTGAATCAATAGTACCGTGTACCAAACAGTATCTTATGTTATTGTAACAGATTAGACTTTCATGACAAAAGAGGCATTCCGATGTGCCTTAACTGTCAGGAATACGGCCATACAAGACGGTACTGCTTCAAGCAGGCCAAGTGCGTGAGGTGCAGCCAACCTCACGACATAAAAGACTGCCCCAGGGACGCTTCAATTCCTCTCAAATGCGCCAATTGCGGGGGAAATCATGTCGCGTCGTACCGACAGTGCCCGTACAGGATTAAACTCCTAGAGACAGACGGCAGAAATCAAGAAACAGGCACAGAATTTCACAGCCGGGCCGAGAAAAGCCACATTTATGACTGCCCCCCCCCCCCACACCACCACGACAGACTGCCTCCTATGCGCAGATGGCGTCAGGTAACACCAGGGCTCCGGAAGTAGCACTCCCAGCACCTCTACCTCAGCCCGCTAACAACAATGATGCTATGATGAGTATGATGAGCGCTATGCTCACTACCATGAACAATCTCGCCGCACTGGTAGAGCGGCTATTAACACAGTCTGACCGGGTATCAAAATGATGGGTCATAGTATATTAAATTACGTTTGCGGCCTTCGGCCCAAACAAGCTGACGTAGAGACACTTCTACGGTGCCATTCACCAGACGTCGCTGCCCTAACAGACACCCGACTGAAGAAGATTCATTTCTGCCGATTCGCGGGATATACCGCCTACCGCCACGACACTGAGACCATCACTGGAGGAGTAGCAGTGTTAGTGAGGAACGAAGTGCTCTGTAGAAGACTACCCCCACCCGTGACCCTAGGCCCCTCCCACTACATCGTAACGCTCCAGTTACGGCTCACAAAAAACATAATAGTGTCAGGAGTCTACAGGAGACCAAGAGCCAATTGCGACTCGGACAAGCTCCTGCTCACTACAATAGCTCAGGACCGAAGACACGCCATCGTGGGTGACCTAAATGCGAACCACAGTTGGTGGAGCAGTACGAGGGCTAACGCCCTCGGCCGTTACATCACTAAAACTCCATTTACGGTCATCCACCCAGGATTGCCAACCTTCCGTCATTTCGCTAGCCCAGACAGAACCTCCACGCCTGACCTGCTCCTGACACAACAGCCACACCGGGTCACCGGATGCTCCGCCTTAGATTTCACCACCTCCGACCATCGGCCTGTTCTCTATGAACTAGAAGGCGACATGCCAGAGCCGCCTGCTTCTAGGTACAGGTACGATGAGGCCAAATGGGACCTCTACAAGCATCTCATCAAGACCGAGTTGCCCACAATCACGCCCCTGAGACACACTTGGGACATAGATTACGCTATCTATCAGCTACAGGATGTCATCGATCGAGCTGACGATGCATCGATCCCGAAATTTTCTCCGAAGCCCCCTTCTCTGAGAAAACCTCCGGATCACATCCTACAACTGATTAGACAGCGTAATAACATTAAGAACAGGTGGTTTAGGACCAAAAACAGGGACTTAAAACCGGTTTTAAATGCTCTCACAAACCAAGTTAAGTCCCTGATGGCCCAGTGAAAAAATTCGATTTGGGAAGATCGCCTCACCAGTCTCCACGGTGACCACAAGCAATTGTGGAAGCTTGTGAAGACCTGCAGGTCCAAAAAGAACGGTGTAAGACTGGCCGTGAACGGGCAGTTCATTCCCACCACCGAACAAGCAGACATCTTGGCGGCCCATTATGAGGAAGTCAGTCGTGGCCAGGGACAGCCAATAGGAGCCCTCGACCCCCCCTCCCCCACCCTCCCCACCACTACCGAAATCTACACCTCACACCGGCAATGCGCTGCATTCATTCGAAGAACGACCGGCAAGAAGGCCCCAGGTCAGGATTCCATCCAGAACATCCTACTCAAGCAGCTGCCGAGGAAAGGAATCTCATTCATAACGAACGTGTTGAACTCCTGCTTCAGGCTGCACTATTTCCCCCAGAACTGGAAGCACGCTGTAGTGGTTCCCCTTCTGAAACCAGCGAAAAGCGGTTATGAGCCATCTCATTACCGCCCCATCAGTCTGCTGACTCAACTCTCGAAGCTGTTCGAGAGAATCATCCACGTACATCTCTCCGGGCACTGCGAGTCACAAGAAGTCATCCCACCAGAACAGACTGGTTTCAGCACAGGCTTAAGCGCGAACAACAACCTAGTGATATTGCAACACCACGTCGCATCGAACGTCCGGAGCAACAGAGCTACCGCTATGATTTCTCTGGACTGTACGAAAGCTTTTGACTCTGTGGACCACTACATCCTACTCCAACGTCTGAGGGAATACGAATTCTCGGATCAGCTGCAGAACCTGATAAGATCCTACCTTACAGGCAGAACTGTTTCGGTTCGTATAGGCATTACGTCTACGACCCGAAGAAACTACACTGCCGGTGTCCCCCAAGGATCGGTGCTAGGCCCCCTGCTGTTCAACATTTACACCGCCCACATCGTAGGAGCTTCGTACCCCAACTGTGAGGTATCCGCGTATGCAGACGATATAGGTGTTTACAGCACTAGCATCAATCCCTCCAGAGCCCTGAAATTCACTGAGAGTGCCAGCCAACAGATCGCCGAGAAACTCGATACCGTCCACATTCAAGTCAACCCGGCCAAGACGCAAGGAATTATATTCAGTTACAAATCCGGAAAAAAGAAGCTCCCGAAATCCTTCGTCTTAGACGGCAAAGAGTGCCCTGTAAGCAACAAGCTGTGCTACCTCAGGATTACCCTCGGTAGGCACTTGTCGTTCACAACGCATCTCGGCAAGAAATTAAAGAGTGTGTGAAATGAAATTCTTCAGCCTCGGACACCTACTTCACAGCCCGGCTTTATCAGTACACCTCAAGCTGCTGATATACCAGAGCGTCCTAAGACCTGCTTTGATGTATGGGACCCCTCTCTTCAAGTATCTGACTCCTAACACTCTCCAAACGCTCCAGCAATTTCAGAACAGAGTTCTCCGCACCTCCCTTAAACATACCCCGTTCGACCGAATGAAGGCAGACGAGATGCATAAAAAATTTGAAGTGCTCACCATTCAAGATTTTATCAAGAGAAGGCACATCAAATTTTTTGACTCACTCAGAAATAGCCACAACCCACTATTCTCCGACCTTCAACCACCACCAATGCCCGTCAGATGGAAGCACTGCTGGACCGCCGAAGCCTGGAGGATGATCGACGTCATTGAACCCGATGACTGAACGAACTACACCCAGCCGAGATATCGAGGCCGATCTCCCGGCCGACTCAACCGAAGCCACAATGACCCCATCTACCTGTGTAAGCAGGGTCGACCTTCCTTCCGGCCGAGAGGCTGACTCAGTTCAGGCCCCTGCCGGGGCGGGCCAGGCTTTGCCTGGCCGACTACAATCCATTGCCTAGGTGCCCCTAGGCTCAACCCTTGGTAGACTCTCACTACCTTCCTGATTCCATCCGCCTTTTTAGGCATTCCACACCCTATATCCTTCTCATACATCCTTCAAATGGGGGACTCCCCTTAGTGAAAGGCACTCATTAGCCCAAAATAATTTTTCTTTATTTTTCCCACATCCTATTTTTATAAGTTTGAGAGCTAAGAAAAAAAAAAAAAAAAAAAAAGATTAGACTTTAAGACACAGAAGTTACATGTTTAAGTTAAATTTCAAGATAAAGTTTTCGGATTTGCTCCAAAAAAATATTCGTGGCTGATGCAATAACCTTGCTCTAAAATGAATGTTCGAAATATATAAATATATATCATATGAATAAAACTATATTCTATAAATGAATGAAATAAATTTATGATTTAAAAAAATACAATTGAACTTTTAACGAATAATAATAAAAATTGTTTTTTTGGATGCCATGGTGTCGATAACTAACACTGTCTCTCAACAGACCTGCTTCATATAAATTTATTTACAATATTTAAATGATAAATCATCTGATGCTAATATACAACGCATTTTGTATAAAAACAAAAGACTAAAATCATCGCTGGCGATTGCGAATTAAGTATTTATTGAAATTAATTTTAATTTAGGTAAAAATATCAATAAAAAAATATGAAGGTAAATACAACAAAAAATAAATAAATAAAGGAGGTGGCCATTTCAGCCACAACTAGTCCCCAACGATCGATGGGCGACTGAGTTCAGCCTTCTAACTGCTAGTACGTGGGGCTAGGCTGGTCGTCCCTTGTTGCCGAATTCCACCATTAGGCTCGATAACATTTGATATAAAGTTTTATATAAGAATAATATTTGCATTAAAAAAAATTGGAGCAATCTTTATTTTATCAAGACGAACTTTCAAACGACAGGTGAAGGATTTTGAAGTTTTCGTCAGTGAACAGCGGTTTAGGTTATGTCATGAAGAGAGAGTTGGCAACGTCGCAATTTTTCAGACCCGCCTAATTTGGTGGCCACTACAGAAAAACATATTTTCATAATACATTATAACCTAAGCCATAATGTTTACGTGATTAATCTATGTTAGGCAATCAATTAAAGTAGCGGATTTTCGCTGAGTTTATATTTATCTATAAAATTTGTGATTATCGCTTTTTGAATATATATATCTATAGCTAAAATTTAATCTGCTTCGGGTACTTCCTGTAGCTGAAATTATTGAAACTTACTTTCTATTATTGGTAAATAAACGAGTAATTTAGTTTCCCCGTTGTGCTTGTATGCCATTTGTATAAATCATATAATAATTAATACCTGTTTGAGGCATAACAATTGTACCACGAAATACAAACAAATAAAATTGAACGGAAACATAATTTTCTTCAGCCAATCCAGGCAGATTCCGAACCAAACAATTCCTATTTCAATTTAAATCTTACTATTTCGACAAGGGTATAAAGAAGGACTTCGATACACACATCTATTTCCAGATGCGAAAGTTTCTGGTTATTTATGCGATTAGTAATATTATTAGACAGTTTGTGTATTACGGCATAAACCAGAAATAGTCAAGGGCACATTTGAAAAAAAAAAATAATCCTTTCGAAAACCTTTTTATTTTATTGCGAGTGAAGTAATATAAACTATGCGTTGACATTAATAAGAAGTGCCAGCATAAACGTAAAGCGAATGTTACCGGAGTCTTATCCCCATAAAATAACTAATAAAACAAACATAGCTATTGTTTTTGTTTTTTTATTAACGCTTTTAAGTCATTACATTCTCCCCGTTTATTTGTAATTATATCGGGAGCTGGAAAAGGAAGAAAACCGCTGAAAGCTCGTTTATTCCTGGGGCCAGCAACCTTATCGGAATTCAGAGGTCACGTTTATTATCAAGTTTATTTATTTTGTAATTGAGTAAATTTTTATTTTATTTATCCTACTTTTGTTAGAATATAATCGTATAACTGTGCAAAAAAGACTTGCAAGGATTTTGCAAAACATATAAATAAAACTCTCCATATATATTTTTTATGAAAAAAAATTAGTCTTAACTTAAGACAGTTTAAAAAAACATTTAATGGGATTTTGCTATTTTCTTAAGTTTTTGTTTAAATAAATTTGGAAAATGTGAATTAATCATTTTGAATTAATGTCACAATGTTCCTTTCAATTCCTATCAGGAGGAAGCCTTCAGCTAAACAACTTCAGTGTGAGGAGAGCCTCTTAAATCACGATTTATTGTACAAGATGTGCGTTTTAGAACTTCATGGAGCGTACCAAGTTATTTTTTTTTTTATAAAACTATAGCTTATAGTAGAATATTTTTTGAGAAAACGACCCGAATCATAAAACTTCAAATACTGAAGTTTCTAGAAAAAATGCCTGTCCTGTAGAACAATCCTTTGTTTATACAAACCAAAATAATAAGCAAATACAAGAATGAATACAATTATAATAATTAATAATTATAATTAACAGCCAAAGAAAAAAATATGCCAGCCGTGTCACATGTCAGTCGGGACTCGAACCCGGGCAATATGAATTCTCAAAGAGACTTGGTTGGCAAACTATTAAGGGGCCTAGCAGTATAGTTTTTTCTTCGGCTAGTAATTATTAATAATAATGAGATCCATGTCACAAAAAAAATTTGACTATAAAAAAATATAATATCGCCGATTTAAAAAAATTCCCTGAATAGCAGTAATAACTCTTCTTCTCTGATCCAGCGTTGAAGTCTCCCGTTTCCATTCCGTCGCCGGGAGGCTTTAGCTGTCTTTTGATGCTGTCGAAGATACGAACGGTGTTACAATTTTCTATTCTCAGTATGCCAAAGGACGTACAGACTTAGGCTGGGACGCCGGGAGGTCACGTTCCACTTTCTCTTGTCGTAAAACAGATCAGTTGTAATTTTTATAACCGTGAAATTGTAACTTTTACCACTTCTTTGACGTGGCTGTATAAAGGTAAACACTTTGTAACGGTTCCGTTAGTATTGCGAAAGTTTAACATAAGTTAAAAAATTTGGGTATAAGGTCTTGAGTACATTGTGATACGTACATTTTGGAAGTTATCATCCCGTGAAGATTAAAAGCAGCATCTTACCTGAACAAAAAAAAAAAAAAGAAAAGATGTTAAAGAACAAATTCAATCACTGAAAAATTTCTTAAATTAATTTATTTTTTTATAAATACAAGAAAGCAATGTAAACCAAGCCGATTTTGTTTAAATAAAATTATTAGAAAAATATCATTGTGAATTAATGTCACAAGGTTCCTTTCAATTCCTATAAGGAAGCCTTCCCCTTAATTACTTCAGTGTGAGGAGAACCTCTTAAATTGAGTTTTAGAACTTCTTGCAGTATACGAAGCTATTTTTTTTAAATGAAACTATAGTTTATAGTAGAATAGTTTTTGAGAAAACAACCCAAATCATAAAACTTCAAATGTGAAATTCATACAAACGACAGTAATTTGATAATAAATCAAAGCGATATCGTTTTCTCGATTATCGCGATGTTTTCTTCAAGTGAATTCCTCTAGATGGTTTGGAACTCCAGTGTGGTCCATATAGAAGATAAGTAACACTATGAATTTAACATACAAAATTATATCTTTCTTCATGTTCATCCGGTGATCCAGCCTCAGCCGCTTTCTTGCCTTTATGAAAATAAAAAACTATAATGTGTCGAAAATGCTTATTTTCGCACTCTATGTTAAAACTGACAGTTGTAAATAAAATTACACGGAATTTGTTTCTATAGCAACCCTAAAGGTATCGACTACCAAATTTCGAAAGAAAAAAATTCTAACATTGATAAAAGAATAACGAAACAAACATTACGATATCTACTGGTGAAAACCGAAATCACTTTCTTGCCAACCAAATAATTGTAATATTTTTAGATAGGAAATTTCTCGTGTGTTAATCTCTCTTCAAATATTTATACAGACATTAAATGACAAAACATTTCAAACTATCTTATTTTATAACATTTTGGCGCTAAGTTTCAATTTTCCCAAAGTTTGACAATATGACCCCAAGTGCTAATGTTAACGATTAAAGATAGTTAAAAAAATAAAAGTATTTGAATATAATATATTGTATAATGAGCAAAATATTTATTTAATTCTCGACTGAAATGATATAATAAGAATAAGACTTTAATTGTATTTAATAAACCGGATGCCCTCCAAGTTCGAAGCTGGTACTACAGCTTAGCCCGGATAATCCGCTAACTTGTGAGACAGATGGACCGCAATCTCTGATGCTCTCCATTGGCGCTTGGATATAAACAGGTGGGCAGTATTTAAATAAACGAGCACTGAACATAAAGGAACTGGTTATGGCAAACCAAAAAAACTCCTTTTACAAGTGGATCTTCATCGCTTGAATACGAATTTGATAGACCGAGTTTTGTAAGCTAATCTGTAGTCTATGTAGACAGCACTTATGCGGAATAACCCACAGAATTTTCAACGGGTATCAGGAATGATGTGTTTATTTTGAATAATTTTAATTACTGATTGTTCTCCGATAAATCAACCATTTGTTTAGCTGCGTACATAGGAATACATGGATCGATAAATCACCATATTTTATTATTAGCAACTAAATTGTTTTTACATGGATTATGAACTAAATTCTATTGAAAAAAACTGTACATTAATGAAATAAAGAATGTAGGAAGTAAAGAAATGAAACAGGACTCGTGAGGAGTTCCTTATAAAAATACTAAGTGATTGTTCAAAAATAACTATTTGTTCAGTTGCTTAGGTAACGACAAATTCACATATAATTAAAAAATGTATATAAAAAAAACCTATTGAATTTGGTTTACACGTGTTAAATAAGCGATTTCATTTCGCTAGCGCCATCCTGAGAAAAAAAATTAGAAATTAAACTTTAAAATAGCGCTTGCTAGCACTAGAAAAATAGACAGAAATCATTCAAATTTTGGTGAGCCAACCCAAAGAGCCAAATTCAGGTGAAGTTCGTATTGCAGTCATGGAGTCATGGCCTAAAACCTTCTTTTTTGTCCGTTTAGACTCCGGGCAATGAATTTTCGGTTTAAATAACCCTTAAGCCTGCTATAAATGCGTAACAGTGGGAGTCCTGGAAAAGTCTCTTTCAATCAAAAGCCCTGAGAACAATAGTAAATGCCCCTTATTACGTCAGCAACAAAACCCTTCATAACGATCTTAATATACGCTACATTCTAGAACTCATCCCTTCCAAGTCTATGAAATTCCATAGGAACACCATAGTCATTGCACTGCGCCACTCATCCCTATAAACCTCCTTGGAGACTGAAACGGCAGTGGCCTCGTGACCTGCTATAATTGCGTGACAGTGGGAGTCCTGGCAATGGCCAGTTTCTCCAATCATGTCCTGAGCGTATGTGGCTCTCGCGCTCTTGGTCAGCCTCCGCTGGCTCGTACCCGGTAACGCGGCTGACGGAGGAGCGTGGTGGACTTCCCAAGACTCCGCTTCCTCTTTCACTTGCGAGGGAGGTGACAACCATGTGGATTTGGGAAGCCTCTGGGCTGTTTGTAAATACTGTATGAATGAGCGAGTGAATGAAAATTGTATATATATTATTAATTTGTGACGACTAACTACTATAGCATTCTACAGCCCCTTAAGTCATCTATTCAAACGTTTGTTAATGAACGCTCATAGATATAAATTATTCAGTATCGTTAAGATTTCATTTAAGACATCAGATGGTGCTTTAGTGCTCTCTTAAATATGACTATAAATTCAAGTCTGTCAGCGAAAGCCGTTTGTGTCCAATTATGTGAGCATTAGCGCGGGTATATGACGAAACCACGGCAACATTCCGATAGCTATTGCGAAAATATGAAATGCCAAGCGGGCGGGTGAAAAAAAAAGAAGTGTTTTATTTAATTTAAATAGCAGGTCACTCTGCAAAAAATTGACCAGGTGTGGAGAAGAATCTAGAATCGTTAAGAATTTGAAAATAAGTCAGTTTTTCCGTTCATGTAATATATAAATGTTGAAAGAATGAATTCGATTAATCAACTAATAGATAATTGATAACGATAGTTTAATTAATAATTGTTGGTTAGTTAATTACTGTTTTTTTTTTTAATTTTCCAACGACCACTTTTGAGCCAGATCAAGTAGTTAGTAGGCTAATATGTATATATTGAGACCGAATATTTCCCTTTTTAATTCATTAAAATCTCCCTAATACAAACTTCGGTGATCTCGAACTGTGATTTCTCAAAGGATCAAAGAAATAAATCTACTCTTACAGTGTGTGTGAAGATGTCTCAAGGTGGATTGAAGGAAATGAAGAAAACGAGTTCACTTTCAAAGCAGGTGAGGAAATAACATAAGGCGTTTTGAAAAAATCAAATGACGAAGAAGAACAAAACAAACAACCGTCCAACCATCCTTTACCGCTGCAGAATATATTTATCTTCTCCAGCAGCTCTTAAGATCTCCTTTCAAACTACACAGAAAATTATTAAATTTTCCATAGTCAAATAGAAATCACGTTAGTATTACACCCATATCAGGTCACGCTTATATATGTAGGGCCTGCGAGCCTAAAAACTCACTACTCGTCACTTTTAGACTCAGTGTAATACGCATTATTTTTTTTTTTTATGAGACCCAATTGAAAATTATATACATATTTTTCTAATATAAACTAATTAAATAATGAAGCAATAGTGTTTTATGAAGATGTCTAAAAGTTTTCGTGCATTGACGTTTGTTGGTCTACTCGAACCATGACTTTCTTCCATCAGTTAGATCCCGCACCTTCCCAGTGGGGTTATCTTCGTCTCGCTGAAACTAGCACATCCCTTGAAGGGATCCCTTCCATGCAGACGACGGTCCCTGGGGCCCTACAAAATGTGCCTAGTAGCGTCGACCTCTGTCCGGTTCACATTCGCCTTTGGTATCCGAACGGTTTTCACCTACCCTGAAATACCGCGGACTAACTCCGAGGCATTCCAAGACCACGTAAGCTACCTATAGTACCTAGTATGTACCTCTTCTCCTCAACATAGTGCACTGTCGTGGCACACCTTTTAAGAGCTTATGGAGTCAGATGAATAAACAAAATACGAATTAAGCTGCCCAGCGACTAGGCCGTCAGCAAAAGCCATAGAAATTATTTATTTATCTCTTTCTGACGATCGCCGGGCGAAGGCCGGGTCGACGAGATACCCCGGCGGATGCCCGCGACAAAAACACTAAAAATGCCAAGACAACTGGTTTATGGATCTGCTAATAATATGTTTCATACGGAAACCGCTCCCTGTATCAATAACCCTGTTATGACCGGTTGCAAATAAGTATAGTGTTACATAAGTCGCTAAGTACGAACATAACTTAAGATGCCAAAAACCAAAACTGGATCCTCCTCGGACCATCCGTCGAGTTCTTTGCCAGCCAGCAGCTGCAATTAAAACAGCATTTGCATCTTCCTGCCGGGCCACCGAAGATACCGCTTGCGGTCTTCAAGCTGTTATCATTTATTACGCACCACAGTTACATAATAGGATATCATTTTCTTATCCCGATCATTTAATCCCTGTGGTTATAAGGTAGTGATGTTATGGTGAAGCGAGGCCATTAAAAAAAAAATTATTATATCATCATGCACTATCTTTAATTAAAGTAATTTTTTATCTACTCATGGAGCGATATAATTTTAAGTTGGATGACTTGCGTAGTGTTTTAATTAGTCCAACCTCGCTCAAAAGAGTCATTGTATTTCCTACTCGGGAAAACGTTTTATATGCTTATTATAACTTATAGTTTTTTTGTAATAAAAAGTGACTCGGTACTAATAAAAAACTTTTATTAATAAAAAAAAATAATAAGCCTAAAAAATGAAATGAAACATACTCAAAAATGTTTTGTTTGGATGCGACCGCAATAAAAAACATTCCATATTCGAATATTGCCTAAAAGTCACTGCGATTTCGCATGAGATATCGGAAGTTGAAACTAAATTAAGCAATCAGAATAGAAAACCGACTGTTTCTTGTTACTCGCCCAGCTTGAAAATAAAGGTAACACAAAGCAGGATTTCATGAACTTGGAAGGGATGAGTTCGAGAATGTAGGGTATTTTTTTTTCCCCCTTTATTGTGCTAAAATTACAATCTGCCTTGCTAGGCAATAAGTAATTAAGATTTACTATCATTCATACCATATTTACAATTCATCATTCACTCGCTCATTCATACAATATTTACAGACAGCCCAGAGGCCTCCCAAGTCCACATGCGAAGAGAAAGTGGAGTCTTGGGAAGTCCCCCACGCTCCTCCGTCAGCCGCGTCACCGGATACTAGCCAGTGGAAACTGACCAAGAGCGCGAGAGCCACAGACGCTCAGGACATGATTGGAGAAACTGGCCATTGCCAGGACTCCCACTGTCACGCGATTATAGCAGGTCACGAGGCCACTGCCGTTTCAGTCTCCGAGGAGGTTTATAGGGATGAGTGGCGCAGTGCAATGACTGTGTTCCTATGGAATTTCATAGACTTGGAAGGGATGAGTTCTAGAATGTAGTGTATATTAAGATCGTTATGAAGGGTTTTGTTGTTGACGTAATAAGGGGCATTTACTATTGTTCTCAGGGCTTTTGATTGAAAGGATTGGATGCGCTTGATGTTCCACTTTTTCGCTGTCCATATAGCTCTATTCCGTATTTCCAGATTGGCTTTAGTATAACTTTGTAATTTATTTTCTATTGAAAGATGGGATGTCGTTTGAAGTATTCTGTACAGTTGTCCTAAGTTCTTGTCTTTTTAGCTTCGTGTGTGGGTTTCATGTCAGTCTTTTGTCGAGATGGAAGACTAAATACCGTACTGTCTCGAATAGGTGTGGGGCCTACCGTGATCACCAAAGCAGGATTAGAGTTGTGTTCAGTGGTAAATAAAACCCTTCGAAGGACGAAAGCATACCTTGGGTTACACCGAATGGAATGAAAGAATAGGACATAGGTTGACACATACCATTTTACTGTGAACTCCACACTGAACGGCGAAGAACCGAACCACCAGAACGACTTGAATGAATCAAACAAAAGCGATTGCATGAAAAAACGCTGTACTTTTTTGGACGAATCGTCTTCTACCAATTGTTTTAAAAAGATCATGTCGGCACTGACAATTGTCATTGTTTATGTGAAAAAAAAAAAAAACATTTTCTGCTCTGAGGCTGATTAATAAATACATTTGGTCAGAAAGATAGTCATACTTTGGGTTTGCTAAATATAGATAACTTGAGGTTTTCTTCTAAATCCACGGGCATGGTTTGAAACCACGCGTATAAAAAAAAAGTGTTTATAAGTGGTTTACTCGACTTATTGTTATAATACAAAATTATTCAATCATAAAACTCTTCTGAATGAAGTAATTTAATTTATGTGATCTAGTCATTTATTAGTGTATTAGTAAAAGTTCATTCAAGGATAGTGTCCATGAATAACGGGCTAATTAAAGCGGTCGAGATAACTTTTCAAGACAGGTAGTTTGTTTTACTAGGAGATACGATAGGTAGGATAAATCTAGGACGAACTGACTTGACTGCCAATTAAAGAACATTTGTACATTTTATCTACTGACACTGCAGCGTGGGCAACGTTACATTATAACGTAATCTAAACAAACAATACGCGCCTTTCTGTAATGTTTTGTTGTATAAGGAGAGAAAGCAGGGAATACGGGAGAGGCTAAAGATCGCCCTTAAGAACTAGAGCAAATTCTTCCACGTGTTCGGAAGAGGAACTGGATGCCTTGATATTATATAAAATATCATGAGTCCAGAACTCTGCCTTGTGTATCTAAGGTTACGGTTCCGGTGGATTCGCCAGAGAAATAACAGACAGGAGCATGCGAGCGGAAGTGGAACAAGACTGTTACAGATTACGTTATATTGGGTTGGCAAGAAAGTGATTTCGGTTTCCACCAGTAGATAGCGTTATTCTTTTGTCCATTTTAGAATTTTTTTCTTTTAAAATTTGGTAGTTTATACCTTTAGGTTGGTATAGAGAGAAATTCTGCGTAATTTTGTTTACAACTGTCAGTTTTAACATGAAGTGCAAAAATAACCATTTTCGACACATTTTCCTTTTTTATTTTCATAAAGCCAAGAAAGCGGCTGAGGCTCACAAAGAGATATGTCAACTTTATGGTGTTGCTTGTTTAACAGAATGCACGTGTCAGAATTGGTTTAAAAAAATTAGTTCTGGAGATTAAGATCTCCAATAGGTCACTGAAAAATTAAGTCACTGAAAGATGACCAACGTTTCGGTCGACCTTCTGAAGTTGATGATGACAAAATGAAAGCCAAATTGAATCGAATCGTAGCAACACGTACGAAACTATTGGAGCTTGGCTTGGAAGTGATGTCGCATCCCCCATACAGCCCCGACCTTGCACCATCGGATTATCATTTATTTCGAAGTTTACAAAACCTCTTAAATGGTAAAAATTTCAGTAATAACTATGACCTCATACCGCACTTTGTTGAAGTTTTTTGCTGATAAGGACCAATATGGCAAAAGGTCATCGAACAGAATGGAAGATATTTGACTGATTAAAGTTCATCTTTTGTATACAAAAAATTGAGTATTATTTTCCCCTAAAAATCCGAAATTACTGCATGCTGATTGCGGAGTTTGAAATTTAAAAAATAAAACACTTTTTGTCTCAAAAAGCAGCTTTATTGACCTACACTCTAATGTTTTCGACGGACTAGGACTTCATGATTCGAGCTGTTGGCAACTATAGCACTTAATCAATAAACCTGTCAAGAGAGGCAGGTGTTGTAATTCTTAATGCACACTTTACACTGACAATAAAACCTGTGGAATGACCAATCCTTCATTGATTTCTGCATTTATATTTTATTGCTTCCTATATTTCATTCAAAATGAGTACTGTGCATGTCCCCCACCCCTTCTCTCATTAATTTTATAATTAATATAAAGGATTTCAGTCTATGTTCATATTGTATTGTTTTCTTAGTATTTAGAATATTTGCAAATTATATTTTTATAATTCCTTCATATGACGTTTATTATTTAATCAGCAGTGTTGGGTTGGTCCCCTTTGTCTAAGTCCTTTTCCAGCCTCACCCTCTTCTGACCCGAGTCTTCGTTGCGTGAAGTCCATATTTCCATTTTATCAACTATTTAATAAAACTATAATCTTTCTACGCTAGCCTCAAAAGGGTTTGTTTGTATCTCAAACCTTCATAAAATACCTTCGTCACATTACATTTTTTCCTTTCGTCGAAATAAACCCTATTCTTTCAGAAGTGCTGATTTTAAGAAATATATTTATATGTTTCATTTGCTCTCTGACTGAACTGTAACTCAACAATACATTTTTTTCATTCTATGATCGACTGTCCTGTATGAAGTACGTTTCATATTTAATTTCTAATAATTCTATGCCTAAATTTACTGGTTGTTTAGAACGTTCTCGTTCTACCTGTTACTTCAGATCAGTTTTTCGGCCCATCTCCCTGCTACTAGTACATTTCAGGAGCGATCAGATAAGACACACACAAAAATTTACAAACACAACAAAATCCGTCATACACAAAATATTTTTCAAAATCTTATATTGACTAAATTCGATAGAATGATTAAATTAGACAAGGGTCGAGAAAACTAGGGAAGTGGTTCGAAAACAATATCTTATCTAGAAAAAAAATACGTGCATTAGCTCTGGTCAAATGTAAATTATTCAGACAATGGAGAAGGTGATATCGACTTTGAGAACCATGTGCTTGCGACATTACCACCGGAGAGAAACCCTGTTAATTCTACTGTAGTGTCATCACCAACGGCGTTTTTAAAAACTTGAAGTTCGTAATTGCTAGAAGCATGTACAAAACTAATTAAATAATAAATAAATATACCCAAAAGCTAGTGAAAAGTTAAGATGATTGTCAAAACAAATATCGAATTGATATCTATAACAAACGCAGGGGAAGAGAGGACATATTGTAAGTGCTCAAATGGGGCCTAATTCTTCAGCTATAGCTAAAAAAATATATCTAAATCAATACATAACGAATAATAATATAATTAAATAATATATTAATCAGGATATATTATTTCCAGTTTAAAAATATTTAGTCTACGGAGTTTTTTTTTGAGTGAAATATTTCCATTTTCTTCCTTCTAATGACTCGTCAAGTTACACCATCACAACTAGAAAATACCATTAGCTTGTCGGAATGACTAGCAATTATGTCATAATGAAATAAAATTAGTCATTAAAAACGATTTAGCTAATCGGGCGAAAAACACGGACAGGAGGAATGTAAAGATGTACTTCTTCATAGCGGGCATGAAGGCCACTTAACATCTATAAGGATGCACACAGCCATTTCCTCGTCATGTCCATCTTCCCTGTAACGGGAACTGACTTGGATTCCGTGCAAACGGAGTCTTTATTATTCTAATTTTTTTTTTTTTTGTAATGGTAAAGAATATCGTCAATACAAATTGTTTCTTAATTCAATCCAACTGTTCAAGTCCTGAATTTCTTACTTCAGTAGCTTTTAAGAAATGACCAATTAATCTCCAAAATTACGATTTCTACCATTGTAAATGAACTCTTCGGTAAATGTCAGGTCTATATTTTCATAGCAAACTAACGAATGTAGAATTTTCGTTAATTTGCACAAGATTTGGGCGGTTTCGATCCTTTTTTCCCTTGATACAACTACGGCTAACTTTCATTTACGTAAGGAAATGGTCGTTTCTTGAAAGCTACTGAAGTAAGAAATTCGGGACTTGAACAGTTGGATTGAATTAAGTAACGAAAAAACTTAATTTTGCGTTTGTATTGACGATATTTTTTACCATTAATTTTCTTCATAAAGCAAGAAACAAAAAATGGTGTGTAGGAATTCCATGAAAATTAAATTACATTAAGGACTAAACCCTGCGTTTTTTGTTTTATTTTCATATTTCACCACATTCTACTTTTTTTTATTACTTTCTTTCAAATTTATAATTATGTTTCCCAATTTTTATTATTATAATTACCGAATATAGCATGTTTTAAATGTATCATAAAAAAAAACACAAAATAAGATGACTCAAATTAGACAATCGATAAACCAGTGAACATTATTAAGGTTTTCGTTATTTTATTTAGCATGTCTAGATAGTTATAATTAAACTTGATATTAAGGGACAATAAATACGATAAATTGTTTAAATTTTGAGTGATAATAAATCATTACCGTTATTGAAAAACTAACCAAAGTGACAAGAAACCTTTAAAATAACACTGCAATTAATTTATGGCAAATATCTAATAAATTTTTATGTTCTTACTTATTATTTCTTGCTTCATTATACGGGGTTGAATTAATAATATTTACTCGACTTAACGAGATAAACGACATACACGAATGAAATGTATTAAAAGATAATAAACAAATAAAACTGTCTCTTAAAGAATTACTTACGTACATAAGACGAGGTAAGTCAGAAAAAATGTTTAATATTAAATATGGGGGGGGGGGAGTAAATAAAAGATCAAAAATCTTGATGAACACTTTTCAACCTAATGAATACGAAATTACGGTTGACAAATTATACTTTTCTAAATATTATTTCTACAAAACTATAGCATAACTTTCTTATGTAAGCTATAAAATATATATGTATAATACTAGAAGGTATCACTGCCTCCTGCATTATAATAATGTAATCTATATTAACGATAAATCCTCACCGGCTGCAAGTTCATTACTGACACCTGTCCAAGATATCGTTTATTGTTTAAACCATTACTTACGTAAGGGTCGTTAAAACCGATTATAATTTTACGCCATGAGCGGATCGCATCGATTTCTCAGATTTACCGCTAGTTCATTCAGATTCCTTAAGATGCCGTGAAGGTTCGAACGTACACTAATGAGATACCTAAATGACGAATGGTATACCGTATATCATCAAGACCTGGACACGCCACACGGTGTGTGGTCGCGATTCATCCGGTCTTAACGGCAGAAAGGTTACGAAGTCACGCTCAATTAGTTTAATTCGAAGGAAATCGGAACGCTACTTGTATTAGGGTCGTTTGTTTATTTATTGGAGCTTAAAGTATTTAAATTTACAGATTAACAAGTTTTACGTGACCACGGCATAATTATCTTATCGGAGGCATTATGATAGATGTTGGTCATTTTTCGTGTTGTGTACTCTTCAACGGTTCCGGACTAATGGCGGTGTAATATTATTAATGACTTCCAATCGATCTGTTTTTTGAATAGGTTTTATCACATTAGAGGGATTTTAGGAATTAGCAAAATAAAAGAGGTATGAAATTTGTTAACATTATATTTTTATTAATTTATATTTCATGACAAGACTTTAAGAGAAATGAAAAAAAACTCCCAACGTTTCAAAACCATACCGAGATCGCATCAAAATGTTAACTTCCGATAAATTAAATACCTCCTAGATATTGTAGACTACAACTCAAATACAGTGGACGCTACAATAGCTGATTACATAAGCAGACTTAAATGTTTGACGAATCCCCGAGATTTATTTACTGTAATAATTAGAATATAATTTGATTCCGGGACTAAGTCTTCTATGAATAACATGATGATAATTTCACATCAGACAAATAAAATATAGCATCATAAACAAAAAAGAATAAAACAAAAACAAAATAGTAATACTAATCTAAAATAAAGTGTAAACCTCCATAGGAAAGATGGGGAGTAAAAACAAAACACCCATAGTATGCAGAAGTCTGTACAGTAAGGTTTTAAATAAAACAAGAAAGTGACATACAAAAATGTATCTATATACAGTAAACAATCAAATAAAAATAATTAATACAAAGTCAGGAACAATAAAATAATGAATGAGTGAATCATCCCCAGGCTAACGAGCGTCTCTTTGGTAGGTGAGAAGGTGTTGGAATAGTTGGAATAGCTGCGTAGAGTTCGTAATAATGAAGTATGGCGAATGTGAGGAGTCAGAGAACTAAGGATTTGAACTTAATAATATTGTATATATAAGGAGGGTGATGCTTAGTGACTGATGGCTTGAAAAAGGAAATATTGTGTACCTGAGAACGGTAACAGCCACCCTAACTTGGCGTTGAGGTGAGAGACTTGGGTGCTCCCCACGGAGGCCCGGTGCTCCGTTGTGTCCTAAAGACAAATCTAACGAAGCAATTCATGGTTCACTTCAACTCGCCGAGTACCACCGAGAGACCTCCATACAGCACACAGACATAGTCAAAATGGGGGAAGATAGAAGGAGTTGAGGTGTAGGCTAGGAGAGCAGATGGCGAGAGCGATGAAATAGTTCAAGGGCACCTACTGACCACCGGGAAGTTTGAGAAAATTATTTTATATATTTTAAAGATGCTTCCAAGTACACTTGGTATTTGTGACCTGTCCAGTTTTTCTATGGTAACATCAGTGACTACCTATAATCAGACTACTTCGAAGGACATCCCATCTTTCAATAGAAAATAAATTACTAATCTACAAAGTTATACTTAAGCCAATCTGGACATACGTAACAAAGCTATGGGGGACAGCAAAAAAGTCAAACATCAAGCGTATCCAATCCTTTCAATCAAAAGTCCTGAGAACAATAGTAATTGCCCCTCATTACGACAGGAACAAAACCCTTCCTAACGATCTTAATATACCTTACATTCTTGAACTCATCCCTTCCAAGTTCATGAAATTCAATAGTAACCTATCCAACCACCCTAATCCCCTAGCACAGTCACTGCATCCCTATAATCCTCCTCGGAGACTAAAACGACCGTGGCCTCGTGACCTTCTATAAATAAGTGACAGCGGGAGTCCTGGCAATGGCCAGTTTCTCTAATCATGTCCTGAGCGTCTGTGGCTCTCGCGCTCTTGGTCTGCCTCCACTGGCGCTTATCCAGAGACGAGACTGACGGAGGAGCGTGGAGGACTTCCCAAGACTCCGCTTCCTCTTTCGCATGCGAGGGAGGTGACAACCATGCGTATTTGGGAGGTCTCTGGATTGTTTGTAAATACTGTACGAATGAGCGAGTGAATGAAAATTGTAAATATGGTATGAATGAGAGCATTTATCTCAATTAAAGATTCCTCTGGAACAAACAATGCTTGCATCTCTGCTGCGCCAAACAAGGCGTTTTTATTTGTCCATTCAGAGCTGACACAAAGTGACATATTGTAAAAACAAGTTCAAGAAGAAGACATGACTATAGCTAACTTGAGCAGTCAATCTCACTTTGTTAGTGTTTATTTTCGATTATGACTGATGTCTTCCTTACCTCGAGCGGTTCCAATGAGTTGCCGAATCAGCTGATAAATTGTATCCATTTGTTCACCTTAGCCGAGCTAGCTACCATTTACGGAGAGGGAAAGGAAATACGAAAAGGCGAGGTCGCAGTTTGTTCGCAAGCTCGTGACATCATCGTGTGATGACGAGTACACAGAAGAGTCAACAACCAGTCTTGATGTATAAAAATGAACTTCTTTTATAGCGTAGTAATGATACCAGAGATTTTATGTTATGGTACGGCTCGTATTTGTCGAATGTCAGCCAGCAGTCATTTGTCATTTTCCCCAAGCGATATTTTACACTGATGTATACAAAAGCATGAAAGACTATTGCTATCCTTGGCTATATGAGAGGGTAAGTTCCGAAACCAACAATCTCCTCTTT
This sequence comes from Acanthosoma haemorrhoidale, assembly GCA_930367205.1. NCBI lineage: Eukaryota > Metazoa > Arthropoda > Insecta > Hemiptera > Acanthosomatidae > Acanthosoma > Acanthosoma haemorrhoidale. Next base: position 15,683,352 of record OV884013.1, on the reverse strand, counting down.
AAAATGGCATAATTCTATCCATCTCAACATTCGACCATCGACATCTTCGAGAAGTGTCACTAATATAGGTATATTTTAAAAGAGCCTACAATTTCTACTAAATATTAAGACATAATGAACCAGCCATAAACACCATCCTTTCCTATAAAGCAATATCTACCACTACTGCCTGAGATGTGGGGCTGGGGTGCCTCCTGGGTCCCGGCCTTTGTACTATCTCAGGCTAGAAAAGGTGGGCTACACAAATGAGTTAAAATATAGAAACAACGGCATTGATGGCCTAAGGGTTTTTACCCGGGGGGGCGGGGGGGGGGGGAGGGCACAAAAGGAGCCCATTTGGAGCAGTTTTTGGCCAAGAATTCGTCAATGTTTTATATAATACTGTCTATCCATTTTATTTTCCCTGATTTTTTATAACAGGAGTATATTGAAATAGAAGAAACTTTAGTACATTATGCAAGCAAATTCTAATAACAGAATACTTAATAATTATTCACTTCTGATTCTAAACTAATTAGGGCCCCACCAAAGGACGAACACGACGCATGAGGATTTGACTCAAAACTTCATTGCATCTGAAATTATAAGCCAAGTGCCATAAACCATGCAGAAGTCTCAGAACTGGACAAACGGAAGTTATTGAAATGTTTTGCAGAAATGAAAGCAAGAAGGAAAGACCTAACTTAATGCCTAACTACTCATGAAAGTTTTATGTAACATAATTAGAGGTTTTGTTTTGTTATTATTTTGTTTATAAATTTTGCCCAACACCAGTTTCACGTATATTTTGTAAGGTGTGTGCGTTCAATAAAAACATATTCATATATTACATTAAATGAATATTTTGTTAAATTAAGGTTAGCAATAAAGAATAAGAATGTCTAAAATTGACTGTCTATCTATCAACCAATACGTTGCTTTATTGTCTTCTTCTAAAATTTGAAGCCTAATATGACATAATGGAACAAAGGAAAAATATTGTTATTATTATTATTGATGTCAGGTGACAGAAGAGTGAAAAATCTGATTTGTAAGCGTTTATTTTATAAGTATATATTTATAGTTCCTGGGGCCTTTTGTGAAGCTTTGCAGGGAGGCCATAATTTCTAGATCTAACAAACAAACAATTAACCCTTCTAGGTAGGCTTAAGACCAAATGTCAAAGGTATATTTTGCCCTTGTATTGCCAAGTATTCTGACTAAAAATTGTGGTGCATTTGCACCCAAGTATCAGTAAATCTCATGATCTTGGTCTGAATGAGCCTGATCTAAGTTACTTCAAAAGGGATATGAAATCCAAATATTGCGAGACCATGGTGTTAATAATGAATGAGACTTATATAGGGAAAAAACTAGACTAAGGCAATTACAGTGTATATCACGTAACAGGAGCAAGAACTGTTCCAGGCGCAACTCCATTTTGAGAGCATTCCTTCAACATCTTACGGCACCATTCTTGGGCTTCTTGGGGGCTACTGGTCCCAGGCTTAAGGGCATTTAAGAAACACTCGAGTACCAAGCTGAAATACCAATGAGATTTTACGTGTCAAATAGGATATAAAAAAAATATTTTCATTAAACTTGCATGAGCCTAATGACTGAAAACAAATAGCATCACGTATTAAAGCTATGGAGGAGTTAGTATGCAATAGATTTATGTTAAGAGTCCATTGTTAAGAGAACGATTGTTAAGAGTCCATGAAAGGATGTGATATAGGTTGTATTGAGGTTGGCAAGAAAGTAATTTTGGTTTTTTAATGTGAAATAAAACTCAATTTTGTATATACAAAAAAATTCTGTCCGATGTCCTTTTGCTATCTTTCTGGTAACTTCATGATCCCGCGCTCGTAGAACTTCTGGTCCTTATGAGAAAAAAACTCAACCAAGTGCGATTTGAGGTCATCGTTATTAGTGAAATTTTGTACCATTTAAGAAGTTTTGTAAACTTGGAAATAAATGATAATCCGTTGGTGTAAGGTCGGGGCTGTATGGGGGGGGGGACATCACTTCCTAACCAAGCTCCAATAGTTTCGTACGTGTTGCTAAAGATGTGCGAGGCCTCGCATTGTCGTGGCGGAACCCAAATATCGAGCTTCTTAACAAGTCCAAGACGTCTTATATGATTTTCAATTGTTGTGTGTGATACATTTAACTTTTTGCAATCTCTCGCACAGTTATATGACGATTCAATTCAATTATGTCTTTCATTTTGTCATCATTAACTTCAGAAAGTCGACCAACGTTCTGTTCATCTTTCAGAGCAAAATCTCCAGAAATCAATTTTTAAACCAATTCTGGCACGTGCGTCCTGTTAAACAATGAACACCATAAACTTCACATATCTCTTTGTGAGCCTTAGCCACTTTGTTTCCTTTATGAAAATAAAAAAGTAAAATGTGTCGAAAATTGTTGCACTCCATGTTAAAACTGACCGTAAACTGACAGTTGTGCACAAAATTACACGGAATTTCTTTCTATAGCAACCTAAAGGTATCGACTTTTAAATCTCAAAAGGAAAAAAATTCTAACATTGACAAAATAATAAGGAAACAAACATAACGCTATCTACTGGTGCAAACCGAAATCACTTTCTTGGCAACCAAATAACAATTTCATTCAATCCATTTTGAAAAGTTTTGTTTTTCACATTATCACTAAAACTATTATTTTTTTTACAAGGGTAACCGAGGACCGAACCCAGTAATTGTCTTATACAATATATCTGTGGCTCCGGATAATAAGTTGGTATATTGTTTATTCAAAACGAGATATGAGTTCATGAGATAGTTTTGAAGACCCATAAAGAAGTATTGTCCATTTCAAGTTGATCGGGTCCTTATTGGAGTAAAAAGAGTTAATGTTTTTCACTAAGTTATAACCCAAATATTATTATACCTATTTTAAAAATTTAAGGGGAATCCCGTCAATATATTTAAATATTGTTTATTTTATTATATTGTTAAAACAATGAAAATACTAGAATGTATCAAGAATGGGGAGCTGAATGCAGAGCTCTACAACTAGGCCAGGAGAGATCGTCTCTCGGCGCGGGATCGTTACTCCACAGAGGCAGAAGTACAATAGCTGTCGCAACTGCACATCGCGATATCCATCTGCAGACGAACATCGGCGATGGTCCGACAAGAGGTTGCACAAGAACGCCAGCCGCAGGCGCAAAGAGGAGAGATAGTGGGACCTTGGTGCAGGTTCAAGGAGCACCAGATTCCATGGGGTCTTCGGCATTGAATGCTGTGTTGGTAACACCTGGCGTAGGAGGCCAGGGTGCTCTATGGAACCTGCTTTAGGTTTGGTGGGACTCGAAACGGGGAAAGTTTTAAGTTAAGTAAATAGATACAATTTCTGCTTGGTCTGGGTTAGATTGTACATTCCACTACATATCAGCTTAGCAATAACGGTTTTAGAGTTTCGTGGCCCTGGCGTTTCTAACAGTGAACGGTAGGGTAAGGATGGAAAATTTCCAAAATTTAGAACCTTACAAAAAAGCCCCGAAAACAGAAGGAGGTCTTAAACAAAATTAAAATTTTTTGATTTAACATTGCATGCCCAGCAATTTTTTGGCAACAGAAATTTTTTTTCAGTGGACGTTTTTCATTATTTAATAGCTGTGTCGTTTGAGAGGAGGTTTACTGTAATTACTAATATTCCATTTTGGATTTTCCAAAGAATTGTTGAAATATGTCAGTTTAAGAAAGGACAAATTCTTGAATTGTGTGGAGTTTAGCGAGGCTGGTTGTTAATCATTGGCATTTTTTAAGTTTTGGAACCTTTCAAGTTTCTGTTGTTGGTTTTACGAGCGGAATTTCCACCTAGTCAATTTCTAATTTGTCAAGTATAAGCTTGTTTTTGGGACTTTGCTGAGATTTTTTGTAAATGATTTTATTCAATGTAATGTATGTGTCCTCGACTGATTTTGTGTTTAGGGGTAATGGAACGAGCTAATACTCATTTAATTTTTTTTTTTGAAATACTGTTGTTATCGGTACTGTTGTGTCGAGTGTGGAAGTTTCGGGAAATCCGAAACAAATAGATTAAATTAAGTTGGGTAAGTGATCGAAACCTCTTTATTGTGCTAAAACTACAATCTGCCTTATTAGGCAATAAGCAATTGTGATAAATGTTCTCATTCATACCATATTTACAATTCTTCATTCACTCCCTTCCTCATTCATACAGTATTTACAAACAGCCCAGAGGCCCCCCAAGTCCACATGGTTGTCACCTCCCTTACATGCGAAAGAGGATGCGGACTCTTGAGAAGTATTCCACGCTCCTCCGTCAGCCGGGTCACCGGATACGAGCCAGTGGAGGCAGACCAAGTACGTGAGAGCCACAGACGCTCAAGGCATGATTAGAGAAACTGGTCATTGCCACCCCCTTCTACGCATTGATAGCAGGTCACGAGGCCACTGCCGTTTCAGTTTCCGAAGAGGATTATAGGAATTGAATGGTGCAATGGCTGTACTAGGGGATTAGGGAGGTAGACAGGATCCTTGTGGAAGTCCAGCTGTCTGTAAGAGGGAGTATATTGAAGGATAATGTGTTCATTCGAATAATAATTGCCTACTGGACAGGAATGAATAGTAGAGTGAACGATTTTAACAATAATGTATCGACAAATTTAATGGCGTTTTGTTTTTTTTTAAACTAAAAATTTAAATTTCCCTGTAAGTAAACAGTGTTAGTACAAAATAACCACTTTTTAACTAAAAATTTTAATTTCCCTGTAAGTAAACAGCGTTAGTACGAAATAACCACTTTTTAACTAAAAATAAAACGACATTGATTGACGTATTGGAAAAACATAAACCCGGTTTTTTTTTTGCTGTTTTTTTAATTGAGCTGAAACAAGAAAGGGATCGTGTGCGGTTTCGTGCTTGAGCGTGACTGAGGTTTGGCGTGGCAGACTTTAGCGTTCAGACAGGCATGCGCTTTCAACACTCCCGCCCCTGTTTGGCTAGGACATACTTACTTTTAACTAGCTAGCATTATTATTATATAAATTTATTATTTATTTCATTTCACTATTTATTATATATAGTATATTCGGAGTATATGTTTAGAAATAAAACAAATGTCTCTCCACAGCTTTATTGACTCCTACACGAACGTTTTCGAAGGACTATTCTGGTTCGAGTTAGTTGGGTGTTAGTCAACAGACGTCCCTTGATAGCCACTACAGCAAGAGCTATAGTTAGCATCATAATTAATAATGCTGCGGAGAGAAAAAATGTCTTTTATTTTTATAGTCCACATAAGAATTCTCAATTTGAACATCGTAAAAAATGATCCATATGCCTATAATAAATACATAACTGAATCAGGAAAAAAAAAAAATTAACTTGAATAAATTAGGATACTAAATAATCCTTTTCGACTGTCAGATGAGAAGATATTTTATTGTTTGTTCACGGCAACTGAAGACATATAGCTCCAAGAGTTATGAAGTAACTATTGTATTTGATTTATATAAGTACATATGCGAACATATATCTTAAAAGAAAACGGTTAGATTTTGATCCCTTCTACAGGGTGTCCCAGAATTAACGCAAGATTTGAATTTGCCGCCATTTGTGCACTAAAGTGCTGGCAACCCTAAAAAAAAAACAATTTGACAGCTTTAGGGTTAGTAAAAATGGAGCGTTACACGATAGAACAACGTGTCTTTATTGTTGAACATTATCTCAAAAATAATGAAGGTTTCGAAAATTTCATATAAAATATGGTCGGAATAGTGTTTTGACTTCATCAACTGTGAAGAGATAAATTGAAAAATTTAGGGAGACTGGATCAGTTGGAGACACTAAACACACTGGTCGTCCAAAAACAAGCCGTTCAAATGTCAATATCGAAGCAGTGCGTGAGTGTTGTTAAAAATCCAGGAACAACAATTCGGCGTCGTAGACAAGAATTGCAAATTTCAAGACATACGAATACAAATTTCACTACAGCCTATACTCACTAAAGATCTGGGTCTCCATGCTTACAAAATTCAGTTAGCACAACAATTGAAGCCTCTCTCGTTTCGGTGATCAGAATTGGCCCCCTAGATCGATTAACACCTTTAGATTTATTTTTATGGGGTTATTTGAAGTCAAATGTGTTTGTCATCAAGCCCACATCCGCCCGTGCATTAAAAGAGGAAATTCAACGCTGCATCAACGAAATTCAACCACATTTATGCCAAATGGTCATGGAAAATTTCGACAAAAGAGTGCATATGTGCCAGCCAAGTCGTGGAGGCCATTTGCCCGATGTGTTATTCCATAAATAACCCTATCCTATTTAATTTATAATTCAATAAAAAAATAACAACAAAAATACTAAAAACTGTGTTTTCTATTTAAATCAAATCTTGCGTTGATTCTGGGACACCCGTTATACTGACATACAATGGTCTGATTTTAATTGCGCGTAAACTTTTCTAATATTTGGACCTTCCCTTTGCGATTAATATATCACGATTTCCGACAGAAACTATTCAGAAAAAGTCACGCCAACTTAAGGGATTATAGCGATGACTCGTGGGTTTGTAAATCATTGAGGACCTTGATGTCTTCCGAAGGTAATGGATGGCGTTTCTTGGTTAGCTTGCTTGGGTAAATGGGTTGATGTTTGTACGTAAATACTCCTCCGTTCCTTTAGGCATTTCGGGCATTTGAATAAATGTTCGACTGTGAGTGTGATGTTATCACATGGTCCACATGCTGTCCAAGGGGCCCTACAACTTCTGCAATGGTTTTAGCTCAGTTTTCTTCGTGCCATTTTCCACTCTCCTTCACAGTTCTACCTGTCTTTATACTTATTAGGCAAGTAAAATTATTTTAGTAAAGTACTGTTTCACGAAACAGAGGTCATGGGTTCAAATCTGCGAATGAAACAGGACCCCCCGCGTTGGATTGCCTGAATGAGATTAAATAAAATCCCATTATCTTATTTTACTTCGACAAGGGTTCGAAACAAGGGTATGAGGCGGTCTCTGTAATCTTGGACCTGACCATCAGATGCAAGGTTATGGGCAGACTCAACGCAATGATACCCCGGACATATTGCATTCCAGAAAGAGAAGATTGCTGCCAAGGCCTCCCCTTCACCAGGCAACTATCCGGCTGAGAGGATGGCCGCTGGAGTCTTCGGCAAGGTCCTTCGACATCAGGAGTGGCTCAATGGAGGCATTGTTGGCTGGTAAAATCGTTACTAATAGTGAGTAATGGAGAATGTTTAATGGTGTCAGCTCGGCGATTAAGACGGAAAGCAAGGCCACCTGCCTATCTAGTAATTAATAATAGAGTGAAAATCACACCATTTAATCCTGTGAAGGAGAAGGCAAAACCGAGTGACTCTATTGGAAAACCATTTTTCAGGAGTGTTTCAGCGCAATAGGCACTTGGAGTATAACAGTATATTGAAATCATCCGGGTATATATGCTAATGTTTAGTCCCCAGCCAACAACAAAACAAATCTTAAATTTTATCTTATACAAATTCCACTTAGCGACACACATGTCTGTTTTAATGTCTCCACAAAATCATATTAGTCCTCGATTTGAAATTTGAGTCCTGAACAGCCAGACAAAGGGTGAAGTCGTGGAAATTCGACAAAAGATATCACAAATTAAATCTGTGGTCAGATGGCGAAATGTTTTAAGCCACTTCTTTTAACTAAACGATTTTTTTTTTAATTTTAGACCCTTAACTTTTATGATTTTTCATAACACTATAGTAATTACAGATTTTAGAATGTAAAAAAATCTCTTTTAAGAAAAATTACTAATAATACTTTTGCCATCTGAGCACAGGAATATCAGATTCATTTCTTAGAGATCCTCAAGGAATGACAGATATGATATTTGTTGTATAGACAGATTATTGTCACCTAATCCTAGTCTTTTATTTTTTGGCATTTATATATTAGCTAATCATTCATTTACTTAAATGCTACCCATGAAAAAGCCATGATTTAAGATAGTTAGGATTATTTATCAGGATATCAGCTTATGTTGATGGTTTTGTGCCTGAGGAACCATTTCGAAAAACGCATGGGTGTTTCTAAAGAATTGGTGACTCGTGACATGAAAGACACCCGTCCAGTAATTCATTGTTACTTACATTATATTACGTTTATGTTACGCTTTGTTTTGTTATTATTTATTTTTTATTATTATTTTTTGTATATTAGTAGCAGCTTGTTACACAATATGAATTTGCAATAATGAGTATAGCAACCCATCTTTTACGATTATTATAAGAATGAAATATTAATGTATGCTACATTAAAGGCTGCGTAAGTATATAACAGTTCTCAGTCCTTTTAGGCGACATTTCGGCCTCGATCAGGCAACGTTTGTGTGAATGTTGCCCGATAATGAAACTACCTAGTCCGAAGCGTAACAACAAGGAATGAGGTATGCCACTGCCGTTTCAGTCCCCGAGGAGGATTATAGGGATGAGTGGTGCAGTTCAATGACTGTGCTACGGGATTAGGGTGGTTGGATAGGTTACTATGGAATTTCATGAACTTGGAAGGGATGAGTTCAAGAATGTAGTGTATATTAAGATCGTTATGAAGGGTTTTGTTGCTGAAGTAATAAGGGCCATTTACTATTGTTCTCAGGACTTTAGATTGAAAGGATACGCTCGATGTTCGACTTTTTTGCTGTTCCCCATAGCTCTTCCGTAGGTTCAGATTGAATTCAGTATAACTTTGTAGATTATTAATTTGTTTTCTATTGAGAGAAGAGATGTCTTTTGAAGTAGTCTGTACAGTTGTCCAAAGCGTCTGTTTAGTTCTTGTCTTTTTAGCCTCGTATGTGGGCTCCAGGTCAGCCGTTTGTCGAGCTGGAAGCCTGTGTACCGTACTATCTCGTATGCATCGAGAGGAATGGAATTAAAGAAAACTAGAGGACAAGATGTGCGGCAGAGGATGAAGGTAATGTGGGAACATTTTGCTTCATTAACTTTAATCCGCTAGTGGTTGCACCAATACTCGATCTCATCAAAGTGTTTTTGAAGGTTATGGAACGCTATATCGGGGTCTGAGTGGGATGACAATACTGCAGTGCCATCTGTAATTGTGGCCAAGAAAGTATTGGGAGTAGAGGGGACATCAGCGGTGTATAGGTTACAGAGGATGGGACCCAGGACTCTGGCCTGTGGAACTCCTGCAGTTATGGGGCAGTAGTTAGAATATTCTAAGCCACAGCGGACTTGGAAGAAGCGGTTTAAAAGGTAAAACTGTAGGATTAGGAAAAGGGTCGAATGAGGTATGAATAAAAAAATGTATACAGAAGGATATTAAGCCCAATTTTATAAAAATGAAGGATAAAGTCTCTCTGTGGTTGCATTATGGTTTCGGTGTGAGATAGAGAATGTGAGAAACATCTTACTCGTTAGTGTCTGCTATTACCGCATCATCAAACTGGTGCATTCATTAATAGTACATCAACATCAAGTAATTACAGATGCAATTAAATCCTTATGTAAGTACATCAAGTAAATCAAATGACAATCTTACTTCTGTCGTTCATACCCCTAAACCTTCTAATAATAATAAAAGTCCAAAAATTGGTTTTTGCTTTTGAAAAAAAAAATATCAACGAAACCCTAAATAGACTACCCTGCAAAAGTCAAACCAAAAAGGAGGGTTGCTCAAGCCTAATACAATGAACCCTCTATTATACATGATAGACGATACACTGTCTATACCTTGAGCCAAATCCGTGGGATAAAGACGATCCCTCATCTGGTATTCCGCAAGCGTGAGGATGGTTCCAATCCTTTCTCGTGGAAACTGTCAACGGGCGGAAATATATATATATATATATACAGACAGTGAAAGCTGCCCGGGTAAGGTCACGGCGGGAACGTCTCGGGTCGAACCTGACGAAATAGTTCCAGCAATTTGTTCAGAGGAGAATTTCGGAGATCGCTCTAGAAGTGAAGACATAATTTATGGTCCAGTACCTTCTAGGTAATTGATACTTACTGAGATTTGACGGCGGTCATAAAAAAGATACAGCCAATCTGACACAACTAACTTGCTGAGGAATATGCCATAACATCTCTATTGTAAGTATGTATGTAAATGTAAACTACATACAACATTTTAGACTTTCGTTGAAAAACAAATTGCTTGTGACAATAAAATCAAATACATCTACTATAGTAGATCATCTGGCTTTCGCAGTTGCTAACTTCAACCAACTTGTCACGTCGTCTCAAATTGATGCTACATAAATGAAAATTAGTCCGACATACCTCTCTCGAGAGGTTAAAGAACGCCGCCTCTACTCTTTGTGTGCCATGGGTGGGTGAGATCATCCGACGGAGACACATCAAGTTTTTTGACTCGTTGCAGCACCTCACAAACCCAGTGTTTAACACTATGACCCTACCACCCTTCCCGCTTCGATGGCTACAGAATGTGGGGGAAAATAAGGTTAAGATTTAGTTTTTATTGTTAGATGTAAGTTAGTTTTAAGTCTATGATTCATAAGGTGAGCCCCATCACTTTAAAATATGTTTATACAATCGATGTATAATATACATTATACTTTTGCAACAATATCAAATCGCAGTGTAAAATCATTAAAAATTACAGCTAAGTAAGTTTAAAAAGTATATACTAAATAGTAATTTATCAAACAATCCTGAACATCCTACTACTGATAGACTGAAAATATGTTTTCGATTCCAGTCCCGTAGGATTTGTCACTAACGAGATCCCGATAATGTCAACAGCTCACCACACCATTTACAGGTTTGACGCCCAGACTTCTGTGTTGAGTAACCACAAGTCTGTTGCACTCTCTTGTCTCCCGATTCAAGTGTAATTTTTTATGTAAATTTTCTAAAGCTTTAACTTTCTATATTTATTTAAATACTAGCTCCTAAAGAAAATAATATATATGTAAGCTTCTCCAACGCGCTGGGTTTCGTTTTTCAACGCTCTATATAAATATATTTTTGTTATTTACAATCTTGGTATTCTTAACACAAGCAGATAGTTCAGATAATTGCCGCTTTAATTTCATAGAGAAATGAATCTGATTTGTTTATTGGCAATTCCTCGTCCAAATGTGAGCCTTTTTCAAATTGATTTTACCATATTAATTCCATTTATTTGATATTGGCTTTCGAATCTAATGAATTAAGACGGATAGGATTCTTGCACTAGTCGGAAGTACACTCAGAGGCAAAAAAAAGTGGCCACACTCTGCAGTATTTGTACTGACTTCCAATCAATCTGTTATTGACGTCTCCATATACTTTTAGAATAAATAGCATTCATGTGAAAAATTGGTGATATTAAGTAATTAGAAAATAAAAAAAATTATATTAATATGGCGTGTTTCCGCTTCTTGCGTTTATTACGGCTAGAATATGATAGGGCACTGACCTAATAAGGTTTTGAATAAATTCCTGATGGATTTTTTCGTATGCTTCCCTTAGGGTACTTCTGAAGGGAGTCTGGTAAAGTTGGGCGTCTGTTTATTTGTCTTGACTTACGCGTCCCATAGCTGTCCTTATTGAACATATGTAGATGTAGCCCCTTTAACTTTACAGATAATTATAGATCCTCAGGTGAATCTATTTACAAATTATTTTTGTATTTCCTGTAGCATCGCTACATTATTGTTATTTTATAAAAATTACATAATGAATGAACACGTATAATGATACACATTATACGTGACTGGACTAAACTGACTAATAAAGGTGATGGTGCTCACCTTTTTGATCAAACTTAAAACTAAGTAACATACTAGTTTTTCCCTGACAGTCTATTGCCATCAATGCGGGAGTGGTGGTGGGGCCATAGTGTTAAACTCTGGGTTTGTCAGGCGCTGCAACGAGTCAAAAAACTTGACGTGTCTCCGGTGGATGAACTCGCCTACCGAAGGCACACCAAGCCAAGGGTGTAGGTCGGCGTTCTTTAACCTCTCGAGAGAAGTATGTCGGACGACTTTTCGCATGATCCCATTCTGGAATTGTTGGAGACTTTTAGCTGATGGTCCCACTAAATCAAATAATGGTTGATATTGAAATATAATAAACAGGGACGAAAGCAAATAACAACATATGGCTGGAATTTCTATTCTCAATCATATTTGTTCAATTCTCGTCGAAATTTAGTTTTTATTCCAAATGAGGGTTCAATGATATTTTATCAACTTTCGTTTTAATTAGTCCATAACTTTCTCTTCATCCAATCCTTGATGATCCTGCTCTCAACTGGTAAACCAAAACAAAGAAACAAAATGTAATTTCGTGTTTCTACCGTTGACTCCCGGTTCGCTCTTCCTAGGTGTAACCCCGCATGAGTAAGGGGATATGATTGAGATGACGCGGAGGAAACGGTGAATTGAACAGAACCATCGGCAAGATTGAAGGGACTTTAAAATGACTGCAGTGGCTAGGAAGATTCACAAGGTTGAGAGAACTTTCTCTACATACCTGAGCTTGCCTTCCGGCTCTCTTGCCAGTCGGCAGGTGCGTGCGCACGCGTAACAATATATCTACATATAAATATATATACACAACTATATATAGACCAATGAATATTTTCAATATTATACTGCCATTGAAGTAATACCAATGACATTCCTAATTCACAAACAAAAATATCTAAAATTCAAATTTCATAAACAAACATAAATAAGCCCAAATTATAATAAAAGTATTAAAATATATTTATTACTTTTCGAATTATTACGAAATCTCATAATTTTAAATTAACATAACATATGTCTTGTACCCACATGTTGAACAACAATATAACAAACATCCTTTCAATTTAAATTTTTACTCACAAGAAATGTGGAATAAAGAAAGCAATACCCCACGGTAATTCTTCTAATTTTCTTTCTCTTGCAATTTTTCTCAAAACCCAAAAACAAGATGGGTGGACAGTGTACATCCCCGCTTGACTCCAACAGCTTAATTTCCTTCCTTCATCAACTTTAATAATGATGGTTCACCGACTCGAAGATTTTTTTTTTTATTACAAATCCCCGCACCTAGCACACCATAAGTGAATAAAAAACCTAAAAAGAAAAACGATAATTGCGCAGTTTCACAACTAGTTGCAGCATCTCACAAACCCAGTGTTTAACACTATGGTTTAACACCACCACCCTTCCCACATCGATGGTAAAAGCCTGGTGGGGAAAATTAGGTTAAGATTTAGTTTTTATTGTTAGATGTAAGTTAGTTTTAAGTATAGTAGTAGAAAACAGAATATGTATAAACTGTAGCCAAGCTGCAGGAAATATAACGAAGAAATTGTAAATAGATTCGTTTGAAGAATCTATATTTTGTAACATATATTAATTTTGTAACAAGGCGATATGAAACAAAATTTAAAAAAATTAGTATCACAAAATCAAGGTTTTCAATGATGTTACGAGTAATTAATTATTACTCCCTTTTTATTGATTTCCTAAATTTTATTGGTGTAAGATATTATTATTTTGAACAGCAAACACTTTCAAAACAAAAAAAGCTAACACGATTTTAATTACAGTTTTAATGATTTCGTGTAATTACAGATGAGAAATAAAAATTACGTTTCATTAATCAGGGGAATCAGATAATTGATTTGAAAAGCATTTTTTTTTGATAAATATTTTGAATTATTTTAATTGAATTTGAAAATATTTTTAATGAAGTCAGGTAAATTAATGTAATCTGCATAAAAAATTTAATATTTACAGGTCACAGACACAATAACCAGGCATACGCAAAGTTAAAACTGTTTTTTAAATTTCACTATATCATTCCCCAATCCGGCTTTAATCTTATAATGTTTATGGTTTATATAATTTTATTATTTATGACATGTATCACAGTACTCAAGGAGACCTTTCCAGTTTTGGTGGGATTTCCTGATCAGAGACCACCTTGGTCATTGGAATAGAGATTCGTGTTATATTTATCACGGAAGTAGTGATGTATATTTTGTGGTTAGTTTTATAATGCTAAGAATATTATAATGCTAATATTATATATAATGCTAAAAGGAGAAGGGGCTTGAGCAGAACTGTATACCTGTCTCGTGACTTCATGGCAGTCACTGATGATTCCCTGTTATTTTTAAGTAAGCAACCACATCCCTCCAAGACCTCCCTACTTCCCAGAATCTTATCCTTTTCTTATACATAAATGTCTCACTTGTTGTCACCCTGACCTTACTTGTTCCTACACATTCTACCCAGTATGTAGTAAGGTAACTCTTAATATTTGTATATACCAGTGTTTTGCTTGTACTTCATAATAAAGCTTTTCTTTCTTTTCTTTAAATGACTCTCCTCTACAAAGATTATTTAACTGTTGATTGCTAGTTGCGGGTTGAAAGATAACAACGTAAAAACTTTTGGGAAGGCAAAATTTCACGTTATTTTCTTAGATATATACTATTGGGGGAGTCCTGGCTATGGCCAGTTTCTCCAATCATGTCCTGAGCGTATGTGGCTCTCGCGCTCTTGGTCAGCCACCACTGGCTCGTATCCAGTGACGCTGCTGACGGAGGAGCGAAGGCGATTTTCCAAGATTCCGCGTCACGCGCGAGGGTGGTGATAACACTGAATTTGGGAGGTCTCTGGGCTGCTTGTAAATACTTTATGAATGAACGAGTGATTGATGAATTGTAAATATGGTATGAATGAAAACATTTATCACTATTACTTATTGCCTAATAAGGCAGATTGTAATTTTAGCACAATAAAGAAGTTATAATAGTTATATACTATTAATATAAAGGGAAAAACTACATTATCGATTGGTAACATATGACGCTTTTAACGGAACAGCCACCATGGGAGGATCACGTCCAAGGGTGCAGACACGCAACTATAAATAGACCCTTGGGACATTGCTGATGACAAGGATGACATAACGTTATCCATATCCGGTGACATGCAGTGACAGAGTGTAACTCTATATATAACTGGCTACCAGCGGAGAGGGTGCCGCTCAAGGATTTTATTCATTTGTAACTGTTATTAACGTTCCGTGAATAATTTATCCGTAACAGCAAGTGGTAACATGTTATTTGTCATGTCGCCAGCAGTCCTCTTCTAATAAGTATGTAACGGAATTTTGTTCGTGGTTTTTACATCATTTGCAATGTTAGGTTCTTGTTTTGTGAAAAAGTTGTTTTGTACATTTTCATCACCTCTATTTCTGCTTAATAAGGAAATCTCTGGATTTGATTTATACAAGTTAGTTGTCAAATATTGAGTAGCAATCACTTTACAATTTTTTTTTTAAGTGATCAATAAATAAAACAAAATATTTTTTTAGGAATTCGTGTACCTATTAGTCAGCCATATCTGGCATTAGATGTTGGTTTATGTTGTAGTAAAATTTTATTATCTATCACTTATTCAATATTCATTAAAACTCCTTCAAACTCAACATCAAATATTAATATATAATTAATTTTTATTTTTTATTACCGACAATCCATTTATACAGGCAACAGGAAAATATGGCAAACTCCTACTGAGGAATTACACCAGTTATATAATGCAAGAAATATTATTATAGAATGCTAAAAGTAGAAGCAAGTCCCTTCTAGTGTATACACCTGCCTCGGGACTTTATGGAAGTCACTGATATTTTTAAGTAAGCAACCGCATCCCTTCGAGACCTCCCTCCCAATTCCCAGAACTACCCTCAGCTTTAGCCCCAGACCCCACTTGTTCCCACACATTTCACCCAGTAGTATGTAGTAACGTAACTCTTAACATTTGTATATAACCAGTGTTTTGCTTGTACTTCATAATAAAGCTTTTCTTTATTTTCTTTTAAAAGAATCTCCTCTACAAAGATTATTTAACTACCGATAAGAAAAAAACACTCTTTCATTTAACACAGGAATTTTTTTACCGCAACTATAATTGAAATTGCAGGTAGATTATTTATTGTGTATGTATGAATGTATCAAAGAATAATTAAATTTTAATTTTTTTATCTGTTTTAATTTGTTTTTATTTTGTGATTGAGTAGGCTCTTATTTATTTTTTTGTTAGAGCTATTAGATATTCCTTAATATAAATAGTAACAAGAACAGAAGAACTGTAATATGTAAATAATGTTTTCTATGTATATGTAAGTTTAGTCGGTTATCGGGATACCTCAATATACTTTTTGATTTCTTTCAATTTCAGCGTGACCAGGTACCCGGACAATAATCACATTTACTACTATTTTTGCTAGAATGAAACGATATATATTTGCAATGTGAGTTAGTCCCTTGAATAAGTGTTACTAAGTTATTTCAACGAGCAACATGGGCAAAAGATATGGTATTATTGTAGATTCAACTTTTGTTAAACAGTATATTATTCAAGCCCTCTAAGGATCCCAGCTAGTTCTGGGCATAGGAACTATATTATAGTCATATTGTACAAAGTAAAGAACTATTTGTATGAGGTTTTTTACAAAATCCCAGGAAATTGGATACTTATGTTGTACTATTACCCAATATGACTGAGAGAACATACGTAACCACTAAATATCGCCCTAGCTTGAACCTTGAACGGTACGGCAGAGCCCTCTTCGAATTTTCTCTTTTTTGTTTCTATTGTATTCAACACGTGTTCTAAGTAGCTATGTAGTGTGAGTAATATACCTTTAAAAGAAAATTTCGTAACTTTCACAGTAGGTCACGTAGATTCAACGATAGCAGTTCATTGTGAGCGATAAACATAAAGAGTAACGAAATTTACATTACCAGCAGGTGTCACCAAAAGTATTGGTTTCGCAAGAAAGTGATTTCGGTTTGTACCAGTAGATAGCGTTATGTTTGCTTCGTTATTATTTTGTCAATGTTAGAATTTCTTTTGAGATTTGATAGTCGATACCTTTAGGTCGCTATAGAAAGAAATTCCAAGTAGTTTTGTTTACAACTGTCAGTTTTAACATGTAGTGCAAAAATAAGCATTTTTGACACATTTGACTTTTTTATTTTCATAAAGGCAAGAAAGCGGCTGAGGCTCACAAAGAGATATGTGAAGTTTATAGTGTTGATTGTTTAACAGCACGCACGTGTCAAAATTGGTTTAAAAAAATTTCGTTCTGGAGATTTTTCACTGAAAGAACGTTCTGGTCGAACTTCTGAAGTTGATGATGAGGAAATGAAAGCCATAATTGAATCGAATCGTCATATAACTGTGCGAGAGATTGCAAAACAGTTAAATGTATCAGACACAATAATTGTAAGTCATATAAGACGTCTTGGACTTGCTAAGAAGCTCGATATTTGGGTTCCGCCTCGACAATGCGAGGCCTCACACATCTTAAGCAACACGTACAAAACTATTGGAGCTTGGTTGGGAAGTGATGTCGCATCCCCCATACAGCCCCGGACCTTGCACCACCATAAGTTTCAAAACTTCTTAAATGGTAAAAATTTCAGTAATGAAGACCTCGAATCGAACTTGGTTGAGTTTTTTGCTGATAAGGACCAGAAGTTCTATGAGCGCGGGGCCATGAAGTTACCAGGAAGACGGCAAAAGGTCATCGAACATAATGGAAGATATTTGACTGATTAAAGTTTTCTTTCACACTAAAAAACGGAAATTACTTTCTTGCCAACCCGAATAGAATGACTTGTGTTTGACTGCGAATCGGTCTGCTCAATCGGAGAAGTTTGGTAAGAGGTAATGCCTGCAATGTCCTTGAGGAAGGCAAGAGGCGGCCCTTCTCTGAAAACGATTATCCTGATCCTTGGAGGAACAGGCAGAAGCCCGCGCCGTTGAGGAACCGCGGCCATTGAGTCATCAAGTCCTTGGCTACCTTAGCCTTGAGTCCGTAATTATATTTATTATATCATCCAGGTGAAGAAATAAAAAGTAGCGATCGGGAGCGACTCGTTCAACCGCGGTTACGTCACGGAGATATGTGCTTACATAGAAGTTGTCGGCCGCAAGCAGATGTTAAAAGAGGAAATTCCCCATCAAACCTTACTAATCCCGTCATTTTCAGTACCGTTGAACGAATGGACCCGTTTTGACTACAAAACATTATTTACATTATTATCAATGATATTAAACAGTGATTAGATATTTATTATTTAGTAGAAGAAAGACGTCAAGGTTAGATATTATCTGTCCAATCTCGCTAAAATTAAAGTTTTCTCAAATCGCGCCCCTCGGCGGAGCTATTCACCATCGAAAGTTGATTTGTTTTCCTGTTGTTGACACTAGTACAAAAAAAAATCCAAGCAGTAAAATTCTGAGAGGCAACATTTTTGAAGGGATCTTATCTGAACGAAACGGTTTAAGAAACCACAACAATTTATAACTTTATAATTAGCCATTATTCCAGACAATTTGGAAGGGGGGATTTGTTAGGGCGTCGGGTGAGGTTGATTGACATCCAATAGTTTCGAACGTGTTGCTAAAGATGTGCGAGGCCTCACATTGTCGTGGCGGAACACAAATATCGAGCTTCTTAACAAGTCCAAGACGGCTTATATGATGTTCAATTGTTGTGTGTGATAGATTTAACTGTTTTGCAATCTCTCGCACAGTTATATGACGATTCGATTCAATTGTGGCTTTCTTTTTGTCATCATCAACTTCAGAAGAACGACCAGAACGTTGGTCATCTTTCAGTGACAAATCTCCAGAACGCAATTATTTAACCAATTCTGACACGTGCGTTCTCTTAAACAATTAACACCATAAACTTCACATATCTCTTTGTGGGCCTCAGCCGCTTTCTTACCTTTATGAAAATAAAAAAGTAAAATGTGTCGAAAATGCTTATTTTTACACTCCATGTTAAAACTGACTGTAAACTGACAGTTGTAAACCAAATTTCAAGGAATTTCTTTCTGCAGCAACCTAAAGGTATCGACTACCAAATCTCAAAAGAATAACGAAACAAACATAACGCTAACTGCTGGTGCAAACCGAAATCACTTTCTTGCCGACCCAATAGATGCGAGTAAGATATTATCTCTGAAAACTCAAAAATAAATTTGGTGAAACTGTCACACACTTAATCATTTCCATACTTATAACTATTAATAGTTACCGGGCAATAAAAAACCAAGATTATTAACCCAACCTTGTATATTAATTTATTTGGCTGTTAATTATTAATAATTAAGTGCCATTCCTACTTCCTTCAAAAACCTAAGCCAAACATTAATAGATAGATAAACAACGTTATTATGATAAAATTACAATCTGCCTCATTGGGCAATAAGTAATTGTGATAAATGTTTTCATTCATACCATATTTACAATTTTCATTCACTCGCTTATTCATACAGTATTTACAAACAGCCCAGAGACCTCCTAAATCCACATGGTTGTCACCTCCCTCGCATGCGAAAGATAAAGCGGAGTTTTGGGAAGCCTCCCCATGCTCCTCCGTCAGCCGCGTCACTGGATAAAAGCCACCTGAGGCTGACCAAGAGCGTGAGAGCCACAGACGCTCAGGACATGATTGGAGAAACTGGCCATTGCCAGGACTACCACTGTGACGTATTTATAGCAGGTCACGAGGCCACTGCCGTTTTAATCTCCGAGGAGGATTATAGGGATGAGTGGTGCAGTGCAATGACTGTGCAGCGGGATAAGGGTGGTTGAATTTGATGAACTAGGAAGGGATGAGTGCAAGAATGTAGGATATATTATTATTAGATCATTATGAAGGGTTTTGTTAATAAGTCGCATATACTATTGTTTCTTAACATTAATAAAATTTATTTCATTTAATGCGTTTATATGTTATCGTTAAATGGTTTATTAGTGAAGAAAAACAAAATCTCTTTGTTGTAATAAAAAATAAAACAAAATAAATAAACCGAGGCCACTGATACAGAGATCTACTTGAATAAACAATCTGGAATATATATTATGAAGGATATGTATTTCATTGCATCACAGCTATACCAGTTGCTCTAATTAATACGATATACAGGTTATGTTTATGAATAATAATAAATAAATAGCCCGTGTGGGAACATTCCGAGGATCGCTTCTGATGAAATGAATTACCTACCAATTTTGAAAAAGATTTGGTGTATTTTAACCTCTTAAAAAATTGTAAAATTGATTACGCATTAAAATCTAGAGAAAAAAGGATTTGGGTTTATTTCAAGACGCTTGTGTTAGCCCTGAAGATATTTAAATCGCCCAGCCCAAAGGAATGTGGAAATAGCGAACTGTTTACCTTACACCTTACCTAAACCAATGCAACAACAAATCTGTCCTTGGATGTAATAATTAACTCCATCATTATTATTATTATATAAGACAGACGGCCATTGAAGAACTGTTATTTCTAAATCAATGGATATCACACTGTACAGTTAGTTGAAAATAGAGGCTTTACTTTCAGACATGTGAGGTGATAACATGTGATTGTATCTCTGTGTTTGTTCAGAGAGAGCGGTCGTCAAAAAACCAAAAATAAAATTTGGGAAAATAAATGGGAAAAAAATTCAAAGTAGCCTGTCGACGATTTCTTTGAATTTCAAGCTTTCCTCCTACACAACTAACTACCAACACTACTATTTTTTTTCCAGGACACATAAAGAATATAAAACAAAAATAAATCTTCTCCATGCTCTTTCGAGCAAAATTAAAATTATCAATATTTTATCTATATTAACATGCTTTTTAAAGTGATTTTTCCTGATCGGTGTGATCTTCTGTAGCAGATAATGTAAGGGGCTTTTTCAAAATTACTGGAGCGACTTACAGATATTGACTTGAACCCTTTTTATGTTTATATCATAAAAAAAAAAATTGATTGATTCAAAATTGATCAAACGAAATTTCATCCAGACGGATTACGCAATTAATGCTCTATTCAAACTGCCTGTCAATGCCGTCAGGTTTGGGCGAGTAATGCATAATGACAATAACGGAAAATAGTGTCAAGTTTCTCAATGTTATAAATTAAAAATTATATTAAAAAAAACAAACAAAAAGTTAAGGTTAAAACTTTTAGTGCGACTGAGAAAAAGATCTTATTTTGACTTTTCGTAATAACAGAGCCCCAAAGCCGCTACAAATAATTTATCATGACCCTCTCAATATTTATAAAGTTACTTTTTTTCCCCCCCACCTTACCTGAGGCTGAGCCTCAAACGGGCTTTTTTTATGAAGTTACTTAAAAAAAAAAAAAAAGGATATGTACATAAAAGAAAATGGGCATAAATGTGCACAAGAAGTTTATCGGGGGGGGGGACGAACCCCCCCCCCAAAAACAAACCGTTGAAATGTTTGTACTATACTCCCTTTTGTGGAATTTAAATTATTGATTAAGTATCGATATACAGAAAAGAAGTATATAAGAACATACTAAATTTATATTTTAATTTAATTTATATTTTATCATTAAACAATAAATGTGAACATTATGTTTATATTATAAAGAAAACATCAAATTAAATTGATAATTGATCAAACGAAATTTCATCCAGATGCACTAAGCGATTAAAGCTCGATTCACACTAGCTAAATGAAGTATCAGGCTGACTAGTGAATGCCAAATAAGGTTTTTCAGTTAAGTACAATGACTACTCCAGGAAAATAGGAAAAAATTTCTTTATGTCGATACTTAATCAATAATTTAAATTCCATGAATGGGAGTATAATACAAACATATCAACTGCGGGGTTTTTTTTGGGGGGGGGGTTTAAGACACGTTTTACCCCCGATGAACTTCATGTGCACATTTATGCCTATTTTCTTTTATGTACATATTTTCTTTTCAGTAACTCAAAGATCAAGGATCAGAGACATAGGACTGATCTGACCGTGACTTGACCGGACTCCTTGTCTGAATCACTCCAATGGAATGCATGGATAGGTGACCATGATCGAGCTTAAGATTTTCATTACGGCCACCAAGACTATTTTAATGACTGATTTTTTTAAAAATTATAATTCACTTAAGCCACAACACATATAACTTATTAATTAACCATTACGCGAATTTTATGCCCCACTCAATATGGTAGTCAAATATTAATTATACAATTACCGAGTAATTAATTAATTTATTAAGCATTACCACTCAACCTTCTAGTTAACGTAGCTAACGTCATTGTAGGAAACACCCATGTAATATTTCATGTTGAATAAGGAGCTCAAAATGATTTGTAGAGTGAAAACATGGTGTAAGTTGAGAATTTATGGTAGTATGTAAGTATCATTATAACGCAGAGACTATGATGATCAATCAGTAGATAGCTATCAGAAGAAGCGTCCGAGGCTTGGTGTGGACTGACCAGCCTCCAATGGACCACTTTCTCCGATCATCGACCTGACCATAAACATCCGTCGAAGGATTAACTACAGCTTCCAGCCGGGCGTGTATAATACAGTTCTGGTTTTCATATTGGATGGTAAAAGTGGGCGACTAAGGAGTAAGGAGGCGAGCATGTGCAAATCAAACAGTGGATTTCAACATAGCCGAGCTAAAATATTAAAACAACTGAAATAGTTGATCTTAAGAAAGAAGAAATGTTCATTGAGAATCCATACCCTAAACCTGAAGTACACATCATATAGAGCCATATTAAAACAAAAGACTCAAAAAAACCTACACAAAACACAATGGTTCATTCGAAAAATCCATGCATTTTGCATTTCACAACTGATGAGCAACAAATTGACTGAGAAATCGTTTAAATTTAAAGTTGAGAAAGGCCTCTTTGGGAATAGGGACCCCTGATTGTTTTTAATCATTTCTCTAGTATATTATCTGTAAATGAACGGTTCAGAGAAAGCGTTTCACAGTACAATAATGGTAATTCATTCCAGGTATGTTAATAATGCGGGTGTAGGATGCCCACATGTCAGATACAATGGTTGTACCGGGGTGAATACATTCTGATATTGTTTTCAGTAGTGTACGGTCTGGCACCCAATACATGAAGCATCGCTTATCTTCCCGACAAACACACCTCGGAAGACCCATTGATTAGGATAAATTCTACCAACGTGAGTTTTGCTCTGAGGAAAACTCGATCGTCTATCTCAACTGTATTCCCTGGCCCTCAGATCTTTATGAAATTTTTTAATAAATGATCTGCGCCAACTTCTCGAAACATATTTTTCCAATCTGTAATAGTATCGGTTGCTAATCCTAGTTCCTCTTGACAAAATTTAGTAGATGTATATTCTTTTGTCCGGCAGTATAGCAAAATAACAAATTTATTAAATGGCAAATTACTGTTTTCCAAAAATGTTCCTTTTCTCAATCCAAAGGTTTCTTTGCAGCCTCTCACGTTGCATCTCCATCTATCCTTTTCGTCTAGATAAAGTTTCATTTGATGGCCTTTAGAACACATTTTTTCACTATGCAATACCCCCTTAGATTGAAGAAACAAAACCGCTTTTTCCTTGGTATCTACTTCAGCAACTAAATCAAATAACGGCACGATGTTTCCCTTGAGGATGACAAAACTAAACTGAAATATTATCAGGTTCGCTAAGATGGGTCAAAGTAAACATAAATATAGATAAAAACATTACAGACAAGGTCAAAGGTGGCAAAATAACCAAAACAATGCTAGATATCAGTGGGGTCCCTATTCCCAAAAAGACCCAAACTAAATTATAATATATAGTACTGAATGTAATTTATATTGTAATTTTATTTAATAAAACCCCCAGGAAGAGAGGTTCCCTGTTAGAAACCGGGGGTTGATATCCCGGATTATTATTAATTTTTTTTTTATGGGGGAAAAAGCTCTAAAAAAATATTCCAGAAAATTATTGGGGTAGCTGATTACAATAGGTATTTTTTGTGAATATTTTACGAAAAACAGAACCCCTAGCTGCGTACACGAAACACATCTCTCAACAGCCAGGTCCTCGCTTCAGTCATTCCTTTGAGAAATGTATCTTTCCAAATACAGTTTCATAAATAATAAACGATAAGGCTGTTAACTGTTCCGCAGACATGTAATTGCCGAACAATTAAAGCATCAATCATCGGTTCGTGTCGATAATGTACTTCTAATGGGGATCTCGTTTCTTGTGAGCGCGGTAGCCGTGCCCTTGGACAGGTGTGATACCATTTACGGTCAATATTTCGCTGCAGGGCATCTAAGGGGATCATGACAGGAAAAATTACACTTTGGCAAATACCTTTTGAGCGACCCTGGTTCAAAAATGCCAAAGATGGGTAGATCAGGAATCCCTTTTGTTCTAGTACATCGCTGGGGTAGAACGACGGTACACAGTGGGGTATACATGTGTATCTTTTGTTCTAGTACATCGCTGGGATAGAACGACGGTACACAGTGGGTATACATGTGTATCTTTAAAACATTAGAATTTTGCCAGGAGTGTACAACTTTTATGTTTCACACAGTCCGAAATAAGCAGACAAGATTTGTAAAGGTTCTCCTGACAGGTTGTGTGATTGTCTAACGCCCTAGATAATGACGGCCTGAATAGGCAGAACTCTCAGTCATCGCCTTGAACCACGTCACCTGATGACCTCTGGACAAGTGTGGACTTGCGTGAGAGAAAGGACCGCCTGGCCTACCTTCTGCATTCATCCACATGGTTACATGCATTACATTCAAGGATACGTTCGACGAAGAAGATTTTATGTAAATATTCGTCCTGAGGATATCCTATTCGCCTGAAGTTAGAGGGTTTGCTTCCAACCATAACACTGCCGTTGTTCAATCGTTGTTCAACGATAACAAGCTGTATTTGCGTTGGTTATATGTAGAGACCGGATTTACGTGGAATAAACAACCGAAAAAAATGCAAAATCCTGTATATAACACCAAAAAGCATGCAAAACTCATATTTTTTTTGTTAATTTATTAGGTTGGCAAGAAAGTGATAACGTTTTGCACCAGTAGATAGCGTGATGTTCGTTTCGTTATTCTTTTGTCAATGTTAGATTTTTTTTTTTTTTGAGATTTGGTAGCCGATACCTTTAGGTTGCTATAGAAACAAATTCCATGTAATTTTGTTTGCAACTGTCAGTTTTAGCATAAAGTGCAAAAATAAGCATCCCCCATACAGCCCCGACCTTGCACCATCTGATTATCATATATTTCGAAGTTCACAAAACTTCTTAAATGGTAAACATTTCAGTAATAACGATGACCTTATATCGCACTTGGTTGAGGTTTTTGCTGATAAGGACCTGAAGTTATTGCCAACCTCAATATAATAAAACATGGGATGCTTGCCTTACCTTCTTTGAATCGGAGTGAATTTGAAAAAAAAAAATTTGTTACATATGATACTCTCCCTCTCGAGTGGATATTTGAGGAACCCTTTTTTTTCCATAGTTCGAAAGTTCATTGACTTGCGGGAAAATAGCATGTACTTTGTTCTCTAGCACTCACTTTTTTTGAGCTCACACCACGAACAACCACCCCCCTTTCGTAACACCACCTTCCCACCAATGTTTAATTCAGGTGCCGATAAGACCGATCCTAAAAAATATCCTTTAAGAATAATTTTGTAGAGCTACTGTCTAAGTGGTTGATAAAATCTGGGATTACACATAGTGAATAATTTGTTCAACGGATATAAATCAACAAATGCAATAATATTCTCAGACTTTGTTTTTTGTGAATAAACCCAAACAAAAACGAATAAATACAACAGTTAGATAATGGCGGATTCTCGTATGGTTCAGAGGTATATAGTTCCAAGGATTAAACGAAGAAAGATGTATAAGCGAGATCTTGAGTCGCATGAATGAATGGAGGATTTGAGCATGTGGAGATTATATGATGGGATATTAGTTGATACGGTTTGGTAGGGGAAAGTCTCAAGGAAGTATTGCCTTCTGACATTCTGAACTAATGGGTACGTCATTAGGTTTTAGTTTTTAACTTAGATTCGGTGAGATCGATAAAAATGTCTGTATAAAAAAAAACCCACAGCTATCTGAAGATTAGAAAGGAAATTAGACGTTTACATTTATGTTTCATCAAGCCAAAGTGCAGAAGCTTATTTTTTACACTTTAGAAGTCCTGTCACTAAAGGCAGTCCAGCATCCTACCTACAAATATAGAGAAAACACATCCTGAGTTGATGGGAAGGTAGTGCTTTGTTCGTCCTGTGTGCTCAAAATCTTTTACCCAAATATGAATCACGTTAACGTGCTTTGCTCATTGAATCGACTGCTTTAAAAAGTACATGCAATTTTCATGTCAAATGAACTTTTGAACAATGGAAAAAAAGTGTTCATCAAATATCCCTCTCGAGTGGTGAAGTATCATAAGTAAATAATTTTTTTTCTTTCATCACTTACTATTTATTGTTTTCGAATTGACTTCGATTCAAACAAGGTTAGGTAACACATTCCATGTTTTATTATAAATTAACCAAAAAAGATGACTTTTGCATGTTTTAAGTGTTATATAAAGGATTTTGCACGTTTTTTCGGTTGTTTATTTCACGAATATCCGGTCCTTCCTTCACGTATGCGAACTATTTACAATCTACTATTGAACAATCGTAGTAACATGAAATCAATCATCATTGGAATCCCACGTGCTCGCATGAACTTTACTAGATCTGAGAATTACATAAAATCTCTCCAAGGTAGACATAGTCATTTGAAAAGGCCTTCAAGTGATACGTCCCATTTGGTATCTTCATTTTATTTAGTTTGAAATGAAATTGTTCAAGAATAATAAGAGCGATAAAAAAACAAAACAAAGAAGAAGAAGGAATCTCGAACAGTTAACCGATAGTAACAGATAGGTATCTAATAACAGTTAATAACAGGTGATGGAGATAATAATAGCAGATATTTTTCAGCAGCGTTTATCTTCAGCGAAGGTTCTATTTCGGATTTTGAACTTGGCCATGAATAAATAAGTGGGCAGTATTCGCGAATAGAATAGACGACAATCATCCATTTCTGTATTGATGGATAATACAGTCTGAAAAATAGTATAATCATTATTATTATTATTATTATTATTATTATATAGTATAAATGAGGTAAAATGTTCAAATGAAATAGTGTTTGGTTTAGAAATCGGCCACTTTTAGGCGAATTTGGGCGTGGAGAAAAAAAAAATGTAGTCAATGCCCTGGGTCAGTGTAGGGTTATTTCCTCTAGTTTTTTGTTTTTTTGAGTAAGGAATTGGAACCAAGAACCTTGAAAAAGTTAATCCACACAAGCCCATGGAGTTCTAAAAATCGATTATTTTATTTTTAAACTTATTTAATAGAAAATCGATAAGAATAACTTTCCATACCTACGGAAGAACAATGCATCGCTTAGTGATTAATTTTTAACTTTCAATCGGCTGATGAAAAAATGTGGTTTCGTTAACGGCATGGAAAGTAAATAATCAAACAAAAAAAAAAAGCCCACTTCAATCATTACTCAAGCTAAAAGAGAAAATTTCCATCAAACTGGAGTCAAGTGCCTGCCTATGAACCACCGCTCACTTGTAGGCGCAAGTCATTAATATATTCTTTAAACCAACGCCTCTGAAAAACCGATGTGTGCGCAGCCGAAATAAAATAATCATATTGCAATAATAATAACGAGGGTTTCTCACAGTCACGTGTTTTGTTTTTCCCTAGTGTAATGAAGGATTAGGTAACTAATTATTTAAGCAGCATCGATCCACTTATCACATATATCTTGAGTAGGGATCATTTATTTATTTTTTAAAGAAACATCAACCTAATGATGACGTTTTTGTTAGCAAGCAATAAAATAATTTATTCCTAATGTTTACTATACTCTTTAATTTGAACATCCAGTGATGAACATGAAACATTAAGTAAGATATTGTACCGTGTGATATATAAGTTACTATTGAGGTTGGCAAGAAAGTGAAATAAAACTTAATTTTTTCTATACAAAAAAATGAACTTAAATCAGTCAAATATCTTCCATTCTGCTCGATGACCTTTTACCATATTTCTGGTAACTTCATGATCCCACGCTCGTAGAACTTCTGGTCCTTATCAGCAAAAAACTCAACCAAGTGCTTTTTGAAGTCATCGTTATTACTGAAATTTTTACCATTTAAGAAGTTTTGTAAACTTCGAAATAAATGATAATCCATTGGTGCAAGATCGGGGCTGTATGAGGGATGCGACATCACTTCCCAACGAAGCTCCAATAGTTTCGTACGTGTTGCTAAAGATGTGTGAGGCCTCGCTTTCATTTTCTGGTCATCAACTTCAGAAGGTTGGTCATCATTCAGTAAAAAATATACAGAATGAAATTTTTTAAACCAATTCTGACACGTGCGTTCTGTTAAACAATCAACGCCATAAACTTCACATATCTCTTTGTGAGCCTCAGCCGCTTTTCTTGCCTTTATGAAAATAAAAAAGTAAAATGTGTCGAAAATGCTTATTTTTTCACTCCATGTTAAAACTGACCGTAAACTGGCAGTTGTAAACAAAATTACACGTAATTGGTTTCTATAGCAACCTAAAGGTATCGACTACCAAATCTCAAAAGAAAAAAATTCTAGCATTGACAATACAATAACGAAACAAACATAACGCTATCTATTGGTGCAAACCGAAATCACTTTCTTGCCAGTCCAATACAACACTCACTGTAAAAACAATTCATTCCGAAACATCGCTAAAGAAAAAACAAAACAAAAAACAAAACAAAAAAAAAAACACGTCATTGTAACCTAGATCTTGACTGGGTTGAATGGTTCATTCGTGGCGTCCTTGTTTGTGAAAGATTAAGCCGCGAAATCAAGATTCGTAACGCTTTTTTTTAAGAAGATTACGGCTTGTTATAGAAATCTAGTAGAAAACTCTTTTCTTTAGAATGTTATTTGTTGTGAAGCAATGGAAATGCTGCTTAAATGATTCGACGAGGTCATGTTCTTAATGAGATCTATTTATGATGGTTTTATGGAGAAGCCATGTTGAATGAGGTAAATCGAACATGATGTGCATAAAAAAAAAATATACTAGTATAAAAGACTTTTTCAATGATCTATATATATATACGATATAAAAATGTTTAAATGTGAAAATAAGATGTAAGTAAGGTTAAGCCGAACATAAATGCTTACAGTATTACCTAAATCCTACCAAAATATGTCAAAGATGAGAACAAACGCCACCAGGTGTATCAACAACGATTCAGGTGGCAGGTCGTCCATCAGCTGGAGAAAGGGATCGAGGAGGCTTTCGCTCTTCGTCAGATCGTTTGAAGCAAATATCAGCTGTTGATAGCAAGTGTATTTGTATAATGGAGGTTAAATAGCAACGATCTGGACAAATGTACACTAACTTGCAGTGAAGTAAAATTTAAAAAACACCAAAAAAAAAACCAACCTCATTGAGAGCAATTTATTTCGTATCATTAAGGGCCCCTTATAGACTCGAATCACATTTACAGTAAATTAGAAAGCCCATCTAAAAGTGAGCTTTTCACTGTGGAACACCCATTTCGCCATTAATTGAAAAACAGCGGTTGAAAATAATTTTCTGTCTGCATTCTAAGCAGAAAGTGTGTATTAACACAGGCTGAAAATTTCATAGAAATCGATAGAATTTTTTTAAGTTTCATCATATTTATTGCGGGCAACGTTTTGACGTACGATGAATGTCTGCATCATTAGTCTTTCAGTACTAGACTTGCTAAAAAATAAATTATTTCCACCAGACGGAATAGTTCAGTAGCTTTTATTTCGATTATATTACCTTGCTATCAGGACTTGATTTTTGAAACATTTTCATAAACTAGGCCGTTTCCCATTGGAAGATACCTCACGAAATTGTTACCAATTAGCGTCAAGTCACTTTAAGTCTCAGAATATGACACAAAAGTAATTAGATGAACGAATTCTTGACTTCAGCTGCCATGGTTGGTTTAGATAAACATATCATTGACTGGGAAATTGTAAGGAGATGCTCAAACGATAAGATTACTGCAAAAGATTACTTCATAGGACTTATCCGGTGACGCGGCTGACGGATGAGCGTGTGGGACTTTCCAAGACTCCACTTCCTCTTTCGCATGCGAGGGAGGTGACAACCATGTGGACTTGGGAGGTCTCTGGGCTGTTTCTAAATGCTGTATGAATGAAAACATTTATCACAATTACTTATTGCCCATAAGGCAGATTGTATTTTATCATAATAAAGTCGTTGTTAATAAAAAAAACTTTATAGGAACCAATACTGGCATACAATTTTCTTCAATTTTTTTTTTGTGTATTTAGCTTAATTCTTTTAAAACAAGCCTGGTTAGCAACACCGTCAAATGCAAGAAGTTAGCCATCTTAAAGATAAATTTAAATGTTATAACCACAAGTGTGATTTATTATTCACATTCATCACAAGGACTTCCGCAAGTTGAAATTTCTCCTTAGCCATCTTGCACCATCGAGTATATCTCTCTCTTCAAAGAACATATGCACTGAGCTTTCTCCGCCTATATTGGCGCATTAGCACGTCACTTAACACTTAAAAATGTTTTCACTGCTGCACGTCATATGGCAAGCTGACCCACTTATCTTAAGAAGAATTAACGAATATTTTTACTATGTCTTAATTGTAAATGTGTAGTTCCGTTAATATTTGCCGTGGTTCGGTGGTATGTTGGTAGAACAAGCAGACAATTATCATTTAGATGCAAAGAACATATGAAACAAAAACAAAAGTCAATTCTACTTTCATCTACACGATGAAGGGCATCATTTTGCATCGTCGGTTGCATAGCCTGGAAAGTATCGAAATAAAATCAGATTCTCCAATAGCGCATAATAAAAATAATAATAAACAATAAAAACCGGTGCTAAGAAACCCACCCACTCTAAACCATCCTAAATAAAGCCAGTCGTTGAGTGAAGAGCGAAGATATAACACACATCTATTTAAAGTTTTAAGTAATAAAAATTGTTTTAATGTTTTAAGCTTTCCAGGCAATCAATTAGGCATGAGATTTTTGAACTATTATCTTTTTTTAATAGTTTTTTTTTTTAATTATTTTTACTTACGTGTCCAATTTTCAATTTATTTTTTTATTTTAATTTTAGTAAAATAGAGGGACATTTTCTAACTAAGTGAAATTCATATATATATATATATATATATGTAAAGAAAGTAAGCTTTCTTCAATTAAATTAGCAGCGCTTTGTTATCACGCGCGTGCTTCAGTTGGCTGCCACTAGGTGGAGCTAGAGACATATGACCAGAAGGTTTTTATAAGGTTCTCAGTGTAAACAATTAAGTAAAGGGCAAACAGTGATGACAATAAACTGTAATTGTTGTTTTATAAGGGTTGTTAGGTCTTCTTATTATAACAATAAGTAATCTGTTTCTCTGTAAAACAAAAGTTTATTTAATTGATAATTAGTTTACAACTATTACAAATAAAATCTAAATCCATACCTGTAAAACAAAAGAAACAACAATTACAGTTTATTGTCATCACTGTTTGCCCTTTACTTAATTGTTTACAGTGAGAACCTTATAAAAACCTTCTGGTCATATGTCTCTAGCTCCACCTAGTGGCAGCCAACTGAAGCACGCGCGTGATAACAAAGCGCTGCTAATTTAATTGAAGAAAGCTTACTTTCTTTACATATATATATATATATATATATGTGTGTAAATCAGCTCGTGTACCATAAAATTATATAAAGGAATTCTCACTCCCGAGCCATATCATTCCTGGACTTGATTCAAACAAACGTAGCCTGTAGAATCGTAATATATTGATACAAATCCAGTGTTTAACACTATGACCCCACCACCCCTTCCGAATTGATGGCAACAGACTGTCGGGGAAGGTTTAGGTTAAGAATTAGTATGTAAGTTAGTTTTTAAGTTTTCTTTTGTTGTGATCAAAAGGGTGAGCCCCATCACCGTGTAGAGTCTTGTCAATGAAGCCAAGTACATTGTGTATCATTGTACTTATATTGATTATATAACTTCTATGCCGATTCAGACCTTGTATAGATTGTACCGATGGTACAGGACATATAAAATGTAGTATGTAAAGAGATTCATCCTAGAATCTATAGTAAATAAAAGTTTTGTCATTTTTTTTAAAAGGATTGGAAAAAAAATCAAAAAAAAATTGTAATATATTTTTAGAAAGAGAAGTACAATGGGCGTGTCAAAAGTTAAAAATATGTTAACAATAAGGAAAATTTTATAATGGACTTAAGATGTTTATAAAGAATACAAGATCTAATTTACTCGAAGAGGTTTAGTTGGTATGGGTTCAAATCACCATTTATCTATTCGGTTATGTATGATTTTATGTTGTAATTAGACAATTTAAGAGAAATCTGTACTTAAAATCTGGGAACAAGGAATACCCTAAACAAATAGGAGCTATGTTCCCCCCTCTTTTATGGCTTATTCCCAATCTGAACAGAAGCGTGGCGTTGGCTTGACTCGGACGCAATGTGACACCTCTTGGACTTGGAGATCCAACTTCGTACCTGATGAGCCCCTGGGGGACAGACAGGTACCGTTAGTGATCGTTAACGATCCGAGCGAATCCCCTCACTGCGTTCACGACTCGGCAGGATAACGCTGTACGGGAAAGGACATGATTGGCTTCTTCAGCATCTAGGACATTCTATTTTAACTGACAGATCGCGAGGCAGCGTCAGGTAATTAGGACTCAATACATCCGGTTATATTGGAGGCTGTGATTACTGACGTTGTTTTAGGCACTTTACGTTTTATAAATCAATCGAATCTCAATAACTTTAATTATCCACTCCACGATTCAAAATCAGATCCTTCTAAATCACAATCGATAACCGGCCGGTGACAAATGATTTTCGTTTAAATTAATTTTTTAATTATGTTTTAAATTTGTAGAAATAATATATAAATCGAAATACATTACATCCAAACCGCATAAATAAATATGAATGCATATGCGTGTGCATAATGCGCCTAATATTTACACTAATAATCATAAACATGTCAGCCAACTTTCGAAACTGTGTCGCACTCGGTGTGAATGCATTTAAACTGTGATCTCGTACATCATCTTCACGGCAGGTGTTGACAGTTCGCTTTCGGTTAAGTCTCCAGCCAAAACGTAATCAATATTAATGAGAAAAAATATTTATATTTTCTCGACGGTTCGAAAAATTATATTTACGAGGTTAGCAGAGCAATTATGTTAATCCAGATTAACATAGTAAGCATGGTATACTGCAATCTGGAACACGTTTCCACGGAAACTCTTTCAAAAACTCCAGAAGACAAAACCATGAGATGTCTCTCAGATCTATGCGATGAATGCGAATACTTATCGCCTCGTCCGAGAGAGAGGTTTTACTTTCAAACAAGGATGGGGAAATCGTCTTTCGTCTGTTGGTCTCTCAACTTAAATTATAAAAATGATCGAATCCAATCTGAAGTATTTAAGGTATATTCAACAACAGTTTAATATTTTACCGTTTCCTTGTATATGTTTTGGTTAAGATGTAATATGCTCAGACACAATTTAAGATTTATGATGTTACTTGTCTAGAAAGAATGAAGTTTATTTTTAATTCTTCTGTTTCACTATGAACTCACATATTTTGTGTACAACAAAACTTACATAAATGAAAATAGTTCCAACGAGGAGTAGAAGAAATAGTTTTTAACAGACTGCGAGACAACCACGGTATTTGCAACCAGTACCTACTTCGGGTAGGAAAAAAAAAGAATTTCCATATCGCGAATACCCAAGCACAAACATTAGAACGGATGTGCCCAAAAATTCAAACAAAAAATCAAAATATTTTTTTTCAAATATGAAGAAAAAAACCTATAGTATTCCAAAACATACAGTTTTCAGAGCCCAGAATAGTGATAGTATATTGACGTAGTTTAAAAGGCGTTTTGAACAGAATTTCTTGGTTAATATTTAGCTATTTCTACTTTCTTTTTTGAAATCCTTTGAATTGAATGCGGCAGCTCAGTAGAGGAGACGGCCGAATTTTTGAGACTAGGAGTTATAGATAGAACGTTGAAGTACAATTTTGAGTTGAGTAAATTTGAAGTGAATAAGAGCTAATGGTTTAAGTCGAGAAAGAACAAATTTTCAAATAAAGGCTTTAATGTTGTTTCTTTCGTTTACAGAGAAACGCAATTGAGTCTTTGTTCAAAAACTTCAACCGATTATTCAACTAGACAAATCATAATATATATACATCGTGGAATAACTTTAATTATTCCTTAAAATGCCCTTCATAAATATTCTTCAATAATTATGTAGAATAACCGTTCGCTTTTAGGATACCGTCTCCTTCGACCGCGAACTCTTCGTTTCTTCTTCAGACACCGCCGACTCTGCTGTCAGTCCCACTCACATTGGCCAAACGAGAGCTTCCATATTCATTAGAATTTTATTTCTAGTATTCCAATGAAATCGTTGACGGATTTCAAAATTACTGGTGGTAATTTTTGTTGACATTTATTTGGATTTTGGGAAATCCAAAATCGATGACATCTTTATATGTATATATTGTTTTGTATAGCTAAATGATGGCATATGTATTTTCTACATCCCTTCGCTCGGCAAACAAACAAACGAGGTGAATACTTTCCACGAAGAGGTGATGGAGAAAACGTCGGAGTAATTTCTGTTTTGAACGACTCGTTATATATTATTAAGGCTTAATTGGTTTCACCAGCCATTGCCCGCCACTAATGCCTGAGGCATTCCTGCTCTGTTTACACCGTGCAGGCTATGACCTCCGCATGTGTGGACCTTGAGGAGCACAACAAAAAAATAGCAAACGTCCGAGGCCTTGAGGTTCGCGGGCAGGGCGTGGTCCTCGGTAGGACGGGTTGTCTTCTTTGTGGATCGTCGGCTAGGGGGAGGGAGCGAGGCGCTCTCAAGTAGAAATATATTTATTGGAGACGTATAAAGCGCTAAACAGAATGACAATCGCAAGTTTTTTTAGTCTGTTAGTCCATAATCAATCAAAAACATTGATTGTTAGAAGAAAGATGTGAGATTTTTATCTAATTTATCAATACATATTACGCCAGAAATAAAACCCTTCATAACGATCTTAATATACCTTACGAGCTCATCCCTTCCATGTTCATGAAATTCCATAGTAACCTATCCAACCACCCTAATCCCCTAGCACAGTCATTACACTGAACCACTCATCCCTATAATCCTCCTCGGAGACTAAAACGGAGTGACTCCTCGTGACCTGCTACAAATGCGTGGGAGGCAATGGTCAGTTTCTCCAATCATGTCCTGAGCGTATGTGGCTCTCGCGCTCTTCGTCAACCTCCACTGGCTCGTATCCGGTGACGCGGCTGACGAAGGAGCGTGGCGGACGTCCCGAGACTCCGCTTCCTCTTTCGCATGCGAGGGAGGTGACAACCATGTGGATTTGGGAGGTCTCTGGGCTGTTTGTAAATACTGCATGAATGAGCGAGTGAATGAAAATTGTAAATATGGTATGAATGAAAATATTAGCACAATTACTTATTGCCCAAAGAGGCAGATTGTAATTTTATCATTAGTTATCTATACAAGACGTTCTTAAATATGTGATAATCAGACACTTTTATCGTCTCACACAAAGACTTGATGCATCTACAAACGTCGTTCACTAATAAATTTGATAAAAGTCATCAATCCTCAATTCTTTCGCCGACCAAATACCAAATATCCTAAACAAATACTCCACTGAAAGCGTTGGTAGTGTTTCTTCGGAATTTTGTTTGTCTGTCCATTTTGGTCTTTGTCTTTGAGTCCTCTATTGAACCTGGAGATTTAATAATTTTAAATGGAGATCGTATTTGTAATCGGCTAAGACCCGAAAAATACAGCCATCTTCAATACTGAAGATATTAAGCGCTATTAATTGATTGATTACTTATTACTTACTAGTCCATTGGCTATCGTTGTTAACAGAAAGTATATATGGCTTTTAATGAAATGTCTGACCGTAGTACAGTAAGGCTTTTATCCGGATCTAGACGGAAGTTGAGGCTGAAATGATGAAGTGTAAATCACATCGAAGGCGTTAAAGTCTCCGAAAAGATCATTTATCACCGAGCCTCATCAATTGTACAGAGCAAAGACAATGTGTGAGTGTGACAAGCTCTTGGCTTCTGAGTGAGTCGGATATTAATGGACACTGACGATCTTAAGCGGTCGGGCTTAGGTATTTCTTTATTTTTACTATTTTATAATCTTTAGTGATCAACGCAGAAACCGTTAGGGATCAACAACTCAGACTTTCTACTTAGTTTCTGTTGATAATAATGATCTATTAACATCATGATTTAAACCCACTTGGCATTAAGATCTGCTGGATAGAAAAAAAATCTTTTAGAATGACTTATACCATTTATTTTAATACAAATAAAATGAGTACGCAATATATATTTTTAAAAGACATTACTTAGCTTACATATCCATGTGATTCCTAACAACTAAAATGTATATATAACATACAGTAATCCCTCGCTAAGGGTTTGACATCGGCGAGTTTTGATTATGCACGAATACAAAAATGCGGAAGAATTCCACATTCACAAATTGCGTATTTAATTATACGCGGACTAATACAAAAAAAAAACGGGAACCGTAGGTCAGAACAAAACTGATTTAATGAAAATTAAAAGAATATAAGTCAGGATTTCATAAGTTAATATGCCGAAGTTTGAATTTAAGATAGTGAAATTAAGGCCTCGAAAGCTAAACTTCAAAAGACACTAATACGATCAAAAGGAGTATATTTGTAAATTATATACTGTAATTAATAATAAAAAAAAGTACATTTCAAAAAATCGAATTTGTTTTAGTCTTTGACAGTCATCATAAAGCATAGATCCTCCATATTTACGCTCCAAGAAAGACTCGGCATTCGAGAATTCCATTTTCAACTGGTTTTCCTGGAGCATATAAGTGCATTGCCATATTTAACATACTTGAAAAAGTTATGATGTGATGAATCACCTTCCGGCATAATGACATGAAGTGGCCGTTATATGAACAGTTAACCCTGTAGTTATAGATAACTTCCTTAAATCCGCAATCAGGGCTCTGTGGAGCTGCCTGTTACAGCATCGAGATAATGATGAGTGAGGATGGGATGGACACTGATGACATAACGCCGGTGGCATCATGGACCATTGTGCAGTGGGTTATATAACCGCTCTAGCAGTCTAAGGTTGTCATGGACCATAGATTAGCGGGTCAATGACAACATGGCGGGGTGGTTACCGTTCAGTCTAGGCCCGAAAATTGTACAGTAAACCTCCTTTCAGCTTCTAAAATGGGACATGATTTTTCTTGTATATATCCTAAGTCCTATTGTATTACTAACTGTGGTAATATATTTGTAAGCATTACTTTTACCCTCAGGCGACCAAAGAATGAAGTTTATTTTTAATTTTGTTGTTTCGCTATGAACTCACATATTTTGTGTACCATTAACTACATAAATAAAACTGGTTCCAAGGAGGAGTAGAAGAAATAGTTTTTAACAGACTGCGAGACAACCACGGTATTTCCAACCACTACCTACTTCGGGTAGGAAAAAATGAATTTCCCGAATATCACACCCAATCACAAACATCAAACCACAACTGAATAGCACATATCACAGGGAAGTGCAGAAGACATGTGCCCAAAAATTCAAACAAAAAATCGAAGGATTTTTTTCAAATGTAAAGTACAGCCTCGATTATCTGAGTACTATCCGGATGAATCGATGTGTTTTTAAAGATTGTTTTTTCTTTTTTTTTTTGTAAGAAATTGTTCAAAATGTCCGTGAATGTCAGTATGAAAGCGAACTTACTAGTAAGGTTGTTCTTTTATCACTGGGCAATGCGCCATTTCACTCATTCAAAATCTTAGTCTACGGCCCTTCCTTAAAAAAAAGAATGTATAGAAAGAGTTTTCTTCGTTTTATTCTTGAAGAAAAAA
Organism: Acanthosoma haemorrhoidale; assembly: GCA_930367205.1. Classification (NCBI taxonomy): domain Eukaryota; kingdom Metazoa; phylum Arthropoda; class Insecta; order Hemiptera; family Acanthosomatidae; genus Acanthosoma; species Acanthosoma haemorrhoidale. The sequence continues at coordinate 15,645,441 of OV884013.1, read as the reverse complement.
CTGTCTGAAATCCGTGAAGGATGTTTTAAAAATGTGGACGATAGAAGATCCGATCTTTGTCATGGGAAAGTTGGCATCAAAAACAATGCAACTTGCATGGTTTCAAATACTAGAGGTCGGTGAGGAAGTTGGAGAGAAAAATCCACAGAAGTGAACAAAACTACATCAAAAAAAAAAAATTCTTGAGCTCATAGAAACAATTTTTGAAAAAGAAGACAAAAGCGATATGGTTCAATGGTTGAAAATGGGCACAAAGAGCTCACTTGTGACATTTGACATTCATTGCGAAATGAGATTATTTAATACCCAAAGCAATATTTTGGACAATGTGGACGATTCGTTTGATTCGACCAGTGAAAAAGCGACAACAGATCAAAAGCACTAAGATGCTGTTGGCCTGCTTGTCAGCTATTCTGAAGATAGAAATTCTGAAAATGGAAAAATTATAGTTTTGAGAAGCAAAAGAACAGAGATTGGAAAAAATCTAATCTAAACTAATAAATTAATATTTTAAGTTCCGTATGAATATATTTTTTTCTATATGTATTTACATGTGTACTTTTTGAAAACTGAAATATATTTGCGAGTTGAAAATTTGTGGAAAACATCAAAGTTAGGCTTTTTGATTACCCAGAAATACTCTCCCTGTCATTATTCTGGATGATCGAGGTTATACATATAAATGACATTGCATAAGGAACAAGCTAAAAACTGATTTTGGTTACTTTGACTCTAAATATAATTTTATTTCTGAAACATTTGGTTATTTTTGTGATTGTTACATAATTATTAAAATGTTTCCCCTGACTATTTCATCAGGACGTCACATAATGATTGTGAAACGAAATATTCAGTATTTTGATCCTAATTCTAATTCAACAGATATAAAAAAAAAAAATGTAAATAGCTAAAATATTGACATTAAAACCAGCTCCGATGATATTTAATTCGAAATTTATATTAAAAGCTTAAGAACAGAGGAAATTGATAACATACTAAAACATATTTTAATCAATTTTCTTATGTTATTATTTTTATATATATGTATGATGTGGTGTTTATGGTTGGTGTTTTTTTTTGTTTATATACATATAAGTGAGAGGTTATTAAAACCTGTTCGATCGATTAACCGGATTCCTCGAGGTTTTACTCTACACAAATTTTTTAAAGATAAGCTGGTTTTTTTTTATTTTAGCAATACTATCTAAATAATAAATTTCATTAAGGTGTAAAATGCACTAAGGGGAAAATGTGGGGGGGGGGGTTTGAAAAAACAACCAATTTAACATTTCTTTTGTGTTTGCAAGCGACAACTTCATATTTTGCCATGGAATTCTTTCCAACTTGAAGTATGCCTTCGAAGAGAAAATTTACATAACTTAAACGCTAATTATTACAACTTTCACAAGAGTAACTGATATCCTAGTTATTAATAGAATAATGACATTGGAAATAATTAATAAGTATAGTAATTGCAAGCCTAAAGGTGCTTACTGTAGGGACAGAAATCATAATTTCTGAATTCCTTTAGTTAACATATAATTTATCTATAATTATAATTTACCTGTGCGGCAGTTATAAACTTTTCCTTAAGCATTCCTCGTCATTATTACTAGAGGTACGCCTTAGGGTCGCTAACTAGCTTCAGTTAGGGTCTTTTTCCTTCCTGAGTCTGCTCCAGATAACATATTCCGTCACTGTAGTTAGAGCAAGTCGGCCAAATAAGTAGATGTCGCTGTCGGGTTCCGGTTTTTCAAGTCGGCCGATTCTTGCACAATGGTTTCGAGAAGGAATTCTGCGATTGGCATGCTTTTTATGGGTCATGCATTCCGAATGTTATTTGAAAAAGTCGAAACGCTTCTTGTTAGATCACTCCGTATTCTCAAAGAAACCAGAAATCACGAAGGATTCCTTCAAGAAGTCTTATGTTTTATACTTTTTCGACATATCCGCCGTTACAAATAAAGGTGGAATCTTAGACAGGAAAAACAAAAATGCTTGTGGTTCAACAAAACTTTTATTGTTTTATTGTTAATAATTTGTGGTATAAATAAAGCATTTCTCCCTGGCCAGAGGACGGTCTTTAAATATATATGTCACGAAGACACATATCGATTGAAATCCTCTTGTAGTTTTTTTACTATTAATTTCTTTAGTGGAAAACTCGTGAAGACTCTCTTCAGACACTTCCTGGACGTATCCTTCAGTACGTCGATCAGATTCCTTCCAACGCCTCGAAGTTGCCGGCAGCGTTAGCTTCAGCTACTCTATGCGCTCCTGGTAGTATAGTTTCCGTAGGGTAATTGTTTTTCGAATACTATTTCCATGTCGTATGTAGAAAGTAAGTCTACGTGTAGTAATTTGAAAGTGGTTGTATAAAGAATATAACCCTTATTTGTTACTCTATCAGGGTATAGTAATAATTAATAATTAATAACCGAAGTTTGTTAGAGCCCCAGGTTCAAGTCCCGATAGTACTAGTTTATTATTTTATTTTTTTGTGAGTTTATTATCAAAAACTAGTGGACATTCAAACACTCCCAGGACATACCCTTCAGTACGTCAATCAGATCCCTTGCAATGACGCGGAGTTGCCGGCAGCGTTAGCTTCAGCTACTCTATGCGCTCCTGGTAGTATAGTTTCCGTAGGGTAATTGTTTTTCGAATACTATTTCCATGTCGTATGTAGAAAGTAAGTCTACGTGTAGTAACTTGAAAGTGGTTGTATAAAGAATGTAACCCTTATTTGTTACTCTATCAGGGTATAGTAATAATTAATAATTAATAACCGAAGCTTGTTAGAGCCCCAGGTTCAAGTCCCGATAGTACTAGTTTATTATTTTATTTTTTTGTGAGTTTATTATCAAAAACTAGTGGACATTCAAACACTCCCAGGACATACCCTTCAGTACGTCAATCAGATCCCTTGCAATGACGCGGAGTTGCCGGCAGCGTTAGCTTCAGCTACTCTATGCGCTCCTGGTAGTATAGTTTCCGTACGGTAATTGTTTTTCGAATACTATTTCCATGTCGTATGTAGAAAGTAAGTATACGTGTAGTAACTTGAAAGTGGTTGTATAAAGAATATAACCCTTATCTGTTACGTGGTAATTTGATGAATATGGTAAATAAGTTATTCTATCAGGGTTCCATGCACCGCTAGCAGAACAACCGACCCGACCCTCCCTCCTCTCTCCCTTCTTGGCGATGAGGTTTAAAATGTGTTCATGATGCCCTCTGTACCAGGGTCGTAGGTCGTACTAGGAGCTTACTGATAAGATACGTGTGTTCAGATCTATGGAGTTATAGTAAGACCTAATTGTTACTGGATCATTTCAACTGCTACCACATCTTTGCTGATAACTATAATATCATTGGAACCTATTTTGAGAAACTTTCAAATAATATATATGCAATAAATTATTATATATCTAAGACAATTTTAAAAACAAATAATTAATATTAATGAACATAGTCTGTAACTATATAGCCAATGAGCGATTCAATCCAAGAAGAACTCTACGATGTTAAACGTTAATTTGAATTACCACCTATAAAAAAAATTTCACAATATTGAAACGAATTGATTACATTATTTTATAAACTTTTTCAGTATTATATGGTGTTTATTGATATAGTATTGTTAGCTAGCATTTTTGAAACGTAGATTTACCTTGCCAGGTATTTTTTCGGTTTATTAGACCCAATTCGGTACAAAACAATTATAAATAGATTCTAATTAATAATTAAATGATTAAGAAAAGGTATTTGAGCTAATTGTGATTTCTACATCATTTCCTTTAAGTCACTTAGGAGTACTTAGAACTAATCGTTAGGTTTTAAGGATTAATAATAATAATAACTCCACAGTAATTTTCTAAGAAGCAACCATAAATTAAACAGTTAGAGAAGTAATACAGTATAAATATTGCTAAAAGAAATATTAGTGCTCCTTCAGTAAATAAGTTCTATTCGAAATTTTCCTTGGGGTATTAATAATTAATAATCGAAGGTTGTTAGAGCCCCGGGTTCAAGTCCCGATAGTACCAGTTTATTATTTTTTTTTTGTTAGATAATTATCAAAACTAGTGGGAACTACCCCATAACACAAACTGTATTCAAATGTATCTCATATATTAAGAGTATGCCTTAACATTGGCAATGTCGCTTTCGGAATATTAAGTTAGGGGTCACATTGTGTACCTGTCGTCAGACAATTGCGAGAGCATTGCCAAAGAGGATTTATATTGATCGGGAAGATCGTCCACACGCGGTTAGCTGGTTCAGTAGATGGAGCCTCTGGCCTAGTTATTGGGGAGGTGTTGGGTTCGAATCCCGGCAATATACTTATTTTCGTCGGGTATTAATCGTTAATAATTTATACTAAACTATCAAGATTTTATAGAGCAGCACAGAAGCTGACTTCATAGCTGCAGAAGAGAGAGAGAGAGGGAGAGGGAGGATACCTCAAAGTAAGAAAGTAATATAAAAAAAAAATATATTAAACTCTACTTGTAATCTAATACGCATTTATTATATATTTCAATAGTGGCAGACAATGTAGAAAGCCCTTAGACAGTGCCAACATGATATAACCTCAGATGTATCGGATACATTCTCACCAACCGTACTGTTCCCCAGAGACCGTGACTTGACCTGCTGATCGTGAGGCTGCAATGGACCGTAGCCATGGTAGCGGCTTCACGTAGGGGTCATGTTACGTGAAGATGTGATCAGCAGACTTAAGGGGGTTATAGTTTAAGATTTATTGGAGCTTAGGAAACTATGGCCTCAATCTAGACTATTACACCAAAGCTCGCAGACTACTGACAACTCATGACATTTAACACAACTCGGAATAATATTCTAGATTTGATAGAATGGGACTCAGCACAAATTAGAGCAGTAAGCTCGCTATTTTTTTTAGATATTTCCCCTAAACGGAGATATAAAGCATAAAGCGGAGTTCTTGCGTTTGACGTCGGCTCAAACCCAATATTTCAGTTTTAACATTTAGTGTTGAACCCATATCGTTATTGACTTCATAGCCGGTAGTAACTAGACTGCCATTTATAAATGAGGACATGAAAGGAACCCTTTCGCTCAGTTGAAAGCGAATGCCTGCGCAAAATCACTTTCTTCCGCACAATCTGTCTGGGCACTCGTTCACGATCCTCGGTCGATCGAACAGAGATTAGCGAGAAGGGTCGGTATTTGGTTTGAGGCTACAACCGCAAGATTCTTCTCTTTACATTTCTCATGCACTACTAAATAATTGATTTGTGAGCCCAGAGTCCAATAGGACTTTAAGGGTATGCGAAAACCGTCCTGATCTCAAAGGCAAGTGTAAGCGGAAAGAGGCGGACTGAACCACTAGAGGAGTCGCTACTAGGTAATTTGTAGGGCCCTTGAGAACGTCGCCAGCATGGAAGGATATGGTAGTTTTAGCGAGACAAAGCCAGACGATCCCCGACGGAAGGTGTGGTTCTGAAAACACCGTACTAAACCTAGCAAGGATAAGGATATAGAAATGTAGAGGTAATTAAATACGATAGCCATGGTTCGAGCAGAGCAACAAGCGCCAGTGCAGAAAGAGAGAGAGAGAGAGCAGTGTTCACTTCAAGTTTCGGGGTCCGGCTGAATGTAAAAACTCAGAATTTCTGCCTTATATAGGCAGGTCATTCCTGCCTACAGCGAATGAGAGAGTTTTATTACGGCTTAACCAATACAGTTTATTTTGGCCAATGAAGGAGTGCTACCCCTCATCGTGAACTAGTCCCTTCTCTCTATAAGGACGCCGAAGATTTATTGATAAAATATGAAAAGGTAGACAGGTGTTCTCTGGAGAAGAGGGTTTATTCTGGTGAAGAAGTTGGCACAACATAGGGGTTCATAATATGTTCTAGCTTCGTTGGTTTTAGGGAGGAAACTACTCTGGAAAAATGGTTCCAATTGAATATAATAATATACAGTAACAATTTCATATTGCTTAAACCAACATTATCTTCACTGCACGCTGCATACAGACAAATGACGGTACCCGTACCCGTTGCAAAGTAAAGCCTCTCCCTTAGTACCTAAATAAGATTATAAACAAGAAGAAGACCCTGAGGAGACAGCGGCAGGAGAAGAAGGATCAGCAGTCACTTCTACATTCAAAAATTGCGTACTTGATTATACGCGGATTAATACAAAATAAAACAGGAACCGTAGGTCAGAACAAAACTGATTTATTGAAAATTAAAAGAATATAAGTGAGGATTTCATAAGTTAATATGCCGAAGTTTGAATTTAAGATAGGGAAATTGAGGCCTCGAAAGCTAAACTTCAAAAGACACTAATACGATCAAAAGGAGTATATTTGTAAATTATATACTGTAATTAATAATAAAAAAAAGTACATTTCAAAAAATCGAATTTGTTTTAGTCTTTGACATAGATCCTCCATATTTACGCTGCAAGAAAGACTCGGCATTCGAGAATTCCATTTTCAACTGGTTTTCCTGGAGCATGTAAGTGCATTGCTGTATTTAACATACTTGACGAAGTTATGATGCGGTGATATGATGAATCACCTTCCGGCATATTGACATGAAGTGGCCGTTATATGATCTGATAGTGGCTGATATACGAGGGCGTTCTGAAAAGTTTCCGACCTAACAAAGCTTTTATTTTAGCTTTTATTTATTTTATTATCATCTTCATGTTGAGGTCAGAAACTTTTCAGACCGCCTGTGTATATATATGATGATGATGATATTATGTTATACTCTGGAAATGCATACTAAGAGAGTGTTTTTTTTCTTTCGTTGGGTTATACTATGTTGTTTATGGGATTCTTCCAATTGGATCTGGTAATACACAGTAACAATTTGATATCGTTTATACCGATTTTATCCTCACTACACGCTGCAGACAGACAATCGACGATACCCGTTGCGAAGTAAAGCCTCTCCCTAAGTAGCTAAATAAGATTACAAAGAAGAAGAAGACCCTGAGGAGACAGCTTGAGGAGAAGAAGGATCAGCAGTCACTTTCTCTATAAGCACCGCGACCATGACCTCTGACCCGGCTCGCTACCGCCCGCCCCAAGACCCTCATTACCTCCTCCTCAGTGACGTGGCAATCTTCACGCCATCTTTACGCTATTATACTTATTTCTCGCCTGTTTTGTATCTACTAATGTAACACTTTACACTATTTCTTCAATGCTACCGACACAGTTCCCTGGTATTTTTGAAGGGTTTACTCAATTATGCCTGGGATACCGTGGTCATTATCGCGCTCCAGCAACCGGACTTTCCCCATGGCAGTGAAAGGTCCCATAGGAATTTTGTATTAACGTCCCATGACGGGTTTATGTAGTAACCTCGTAGCTAAACCTTGACCGATTTAAAAAATACTCGTTGATGCATGGACCAGCCGTTACAAAGTACATTGTAAATTAAATCCTTTTTAATTCCTACACGCGTGGTGAGGGTCTTCAATGTTTCCTAAGCCATCCGAAAAATAACCCTTAAAATTACATCTTATCCAATAAACGAGGCGAAAATTTTAAATAGGCAGACTTTACTGGAAGCCCATTTCCAGCCACGTACCTGACGGCAGGGCGAAAAAAAAAATAACGAAGTTAACACAATTGAAAGTTGCCGAAAATTTACGGGTTTTCGTTTGGGTTACAGTATAATAACCAAAGAGTTTTATCTACGGCTCGTAAAAAATAATTGGTCACGGATCATTTTATTATAATCCCTCACTACCTGGTGGTTTGGTCCAAAATCGACTGTCTGCAGATCTTTGCTGCGGAACAGGCTGTGCCTCTGCCTTACAAAGGTCTTCCCAAGGATAGCATGTTTTCAACAAATCTCCATCAATTTCTCATCAATATTTGCTCCTCAATTTCCCCCTCAATTAGACCTCTAGCCCCGATTCTCTCTGCCTTCTAACTTTGATTGCACCATATTTTAATTTATCCCTGCCGTATCCTTACTCACCAAGGACCTCAGGGGAAATGGAGGAGCCACCGTTGGGTTAATCCGGTATGGTGTATTGAAGAGTCATTGGAAATTGTGTGTTCTATAAGTGTTTTTTTCGACATAAATGAATCTATTTACAGTCATTATACGTCCTGTAGCATGGCTACATTTTATACAATTTTTAATAATTTTACAATGCGATTTGTGATTGTTACAAAAAAGTATAATGCACATCATACATTGATTGTCTAAGCATGTTTAAAAGTGATGGGGCTCACCTTATGAATCATAGACTTAAAACTTGCATCCAACGAAAAATTCTCAACCCGGTTTTCCCTGACAGTCTGTTGCTATCGATGCGGGAAGAGTGGTGGGGTCATAGTGTTAAACACTGGGTTGGTCAGGTGCTGCAACGAGTCAAAAAACTTAATGTGTCTCCGGTGGATAAACTCACCCACCGACGGCACACTTTAACCTCTTTAAAGGTATGTGTGCACATTTTTCTCATGATTCCATTCTGTAAAGTGTTGGAAACATTAGCTGTATTGTCGGTCAAGTGAGTATATAGCGGGGCACCGTACAGCAGAGCTGGTCACGAGAGCGATTCTTGCCAAAGTTGCATTACATTCGAATTGAATCAAACTGCACATTGCATTCCACCGGTTGTGGTAGAGGGATCAAGGAAGTTGATTGGATAATCACCTCTTTAAATAGGCAGGTATTTATTGCACAATATTGCATCGCTCGTATGTATATAGTAAAATATCTACATTAAAAAAGGTACCAATAGAATTAATATATTATGAATAGGAATTAAATAAGGATCGGTATGCAGATAAAATCTTTAGTAATAAAATAGATGATCTTGGCACTGACTCAAAGATGTGACAGGTGCGGTAGCAGCCGAGGTAATGGAAAAAAATTATTCTACATAAAGGCGTAAAATGACGATAAAAATATTCATTCAAGAGCGATGCATCAACTAATTGATTGCAACCATAGTGTCTAATTTATAATTAACACTTTCAAATCGGACGAAATTACAAGGTTCCTAATTAATTAACAAATTACCTTTGATAATTTTTAAAGGGATTATCCGAAAAGTTGACCTCCCAAGAGAAATCGTTAATGGTTCCAGGCCAAACTGATGCATCGCACCTGGAGAGAATCGAAGATTATCCAGAAAATGCCGGATGCGGCATATTTACTTCATATATTCACGTCCAGTGCAGTGTATCCATTCTTGAGTTTATTAATCGTCGACATAGTTGATGAAATTCCATAGTACCATCCCTATAATCTCCTCGTAGACTGAAACGGCAGTGGCCTCGTGATCTGCTATAAATGCGTAACAGTGGGAGCCCAGGCAGTGGCCAGTTTCTCCTGGCAATCAGTCCTGAGCGTCTGTGGCTTTCGCACTCTTCGTCAGCCTCCACTGGCTATCCGGTGACGCGGATGACGGAGGAGCGTGGGGGACTTCCCAAGACTTCCTCCTTCGCATGCGATCCATGTGGATTTTGGTGGCCTCTGGGCTGTTTGTAAATACTGTATGAATGAGCGCGTGAATGGAAATTGTAAATATGGTATGAATGAGAACATTTATCACAATTAATTATTGCCTAATAAAGCAGATTGTAATTTTAGTACAATGAAGAAGTTTCAATTAATCGTCGTTGATCTTCAGATCTTTTAGGTACTGGACAATAGCTTGTTACGAGTTAATCGCGTTGAAGTTTGTATATCGCTACGTTATTTCTTCGTGATTAGTGTGTTATCACAAGATTCCTACGGAGTCCTTGATGTGGTCAATCCATGGATATGGTTTAACGTTCCCTCCGGAAGATCTTGGAGCTTATGAGAAAATTGAGCAGAACATGGTACGGTCAACGAGCTTGCAGGGAGGATACCAACCAATTATGTAAGAATAGTTTAAAAAAAATTACATAACAAACGATTCTAGGCTTGAATTATTCATTAAACATAAAAGTGTTTAGATTTTTTCATTGTCTTTAACCTTCGGGTTTCCATTAACGAGAAAGTTTTGTCCACCTCTTATCTATTCTTCTGTAACGGTGTTGCATTGATTCATCTTGCCATTTCGATCTTACTTTTTTTGTAAATATAGACCAGTTTTTTTTTTCTCATTGCATAAAAGACTATTATTATTTGTTTTCATCGGTTATTGTTTAGGTTTTCATCAAAATAATGGACAACGTTTCAACATATAATGGATGTCTAACTAATACCCTGATATCGAGAAAAGAAAGCATATGTTGAAAGATGAGTGGTATTAACAAAAGTTAGGTGAAACAAAACTGAATAAAAACGAAAGTATGTATTTTTTCGCTGCGGACAGCTTATGAATATATGTAAATATGTATCAGCCAGAAGGTTTCAATTTTTAAAATAAAAAAATAGATTATAGGAACATACATTTCGATTAGCAGATAATAATTTGTGAGTTATTTCCATTTCGTATACATGTTCTGTCAAAACTAACTGCCCTTCTTTTGCATTGTAACATATTTTCTTATATTCATGTTAGGTATACGAGGTTTGATCAAAAAGTAACGAGAATTTTATAATCACTGTTTTTTTTTTTTGTTTTATTTCAATGGCGTAGATTATGAGTTCCTGCCAGAAAATCGCACGGTCAATAAAATATATTAGTTTGAAGTAATGCGCCGGTTTCGTTGGAGCGACCCGACGAAAACGACCGGAATTGTGGCAAAACGTGGAAATCGCATCACGATAACGCTCCCGCTCACATCTCACTGATTGTTCGTAATTTTTTTAACAAAAAACGACACCGTTGTGTTACCTCGGCCACCGTATTCGCCGGACATGGCTCCCTGCGACTTCTTTTTGTTCCCGAACTTGAAAAAAACCTTGAAAGGACGACGTTTTGACACCATTGATGAGATAAAAGTGAAATCGAAAAGTAGGTGGTCTGAAAAGTTTCCGACCTCAACATGAAGATGATAATAAAATAAATAAAAGCTAGTGAAATAAAAGCTTTGTTATTTTGTTGTAAAAGCTTCTGAGTATGTGCCTATTGTTTCTATCCTTTTATGCCTAACTCTTGTTAATACTTAGTAACACTCTTTTTAACATCTAAATTATTTTATTGTTATCAGGAGCTCTTGACTTAACAAAGAAGGAAAAGTATTATTATCAATTCTTTACAGTTCTCCCGACAGATGAGCGAAAACATGTCGGTTTCTTTTTCAATTTTGTTTACAATGCCAGGTTTATACCAGATCGCATAAAGAAATTAGTACAGCTGTTTCTTTTATTTATGATGTGCATTCTCTTTTACATATTTCTAAATATTTTTAAAATAACTTAGTTTTCTTCTACTAGTGGCGTACACCCTAGGGAGATCTTCCTCGTGAATACCCTTCTGCTTAAGAAGATATTACGCCACAGTGAAGTGCAGCATTAGATGCACCAGACCCACTCATCACTCGAGAAGAGAGACACCGTGAGAGAGTTTGCCGTTCACTCTTGCTGGTGTAATGGGCCTACAATTTCAGACGAAGGTGCGTCAGGCCATCCGTGTCTCGGCTTTGATCTTCCAGGAGTATGTGCCGATTGCTACTCGGCAGGACGAAACTTCTTCCGAGATGTGTAGATAAGATATAAGTGAGAGAATGTACTTGCTTTATGATATTTCGATCTGCACTCAAGGCAACCCTGAGTGAAATCGCTTTCTTTTCAGCTCCCGATTGAAATATTCGGTATTTTTTTTTTTCCACAATGTGAGATCGAATCGAAAGTCAACATAAAATTCCGCGGTAAAGGCTATAAGTTGAGTGAAACCTAGATATGTCTGTACTATTGGTGCCTAGGCTGTTCCGGTTCCTAAGGAATTGATTCCGGTATGGAACTGTTTCGGCACGGTCACCGCGAGTAGCTGTTTGTATGAAGAAAATGCTAGGGAAATTATAAATTATTATTCGACAAAGCACCAAAGAAAGACTCAAATCACTGTAGAAACAAATGGTCTTAGAAACTACTATCGGGGGGGGGGGGTAATGGGGGGAACGACAGAGCAGCTAAAAAGTCGGATTAACTTATCTTGACTTAAACTTATTTATGAAATCTTGGGCTTCGTCCATTTTTTCGACCATTTGGGCTAAATCTAATCCTTACCGCGTCATTTAATATTTCCAGTTTCGGTTTTTTGAAAGGACAGGGGAAGGTAGCAATTGAAACAAAATTTTGAAGATATTTTTATCGTGAACTGGCCGGTACGATCCACCACGAAAAAGTTGGATTAGTGAGAGGTTCTGCTGTAATACCAATAAATATGACATCTAATAATAATTAACTTTAATAAATAACAATCCGTCGTATGCTATGTCAATATTACAATTATTATCTAGTTTCATGAGACCTTGGGCATGAAAAAATTCTTGATGTAACTCTCAACGTGTTAAATGCCTATTTGATTATTTTATTTACATACATTATATTGGGTTGCACAAGCAGATAGCGTTATGTTTGTTTCGTTATTCTTTTTTCAATTTCTTTTGAGATTTGGTTCTTTGTTACCTTTAGGTTGCTATAGAAACAAATTCCAAGCAGTTTTGTTCACAACTGTCAGGTTTACAATGCGTGGAGTGCAAAAATAAGCGTTTTCGACACATTTTACTTTTTTATTTTCATAGAGGCAAGAAAACAGCCGAGGATCACAGAGAGATATGTGAAGTTTATGGAGTTGATTGTTTAACAGCACGCAAGTGTCGGAATGGGTTCTGTCACTGAAAGATGACCAACGTTCTGGTCCACCTTCTGAAGTTGATCATGACAAAATGAAAGCCATAATTGAATCGAATCGTCATATAACTGTGTGATGGATTGCAAAACAGTTAAATGTATCACACACAACAATTTAAAATTATATAAGACGTCTTGGACTTGTTAAGAAGCTTGATATTTGGGTTCCGCCACGACAATGCAAGGCCTCACACATCTTTAGCAACACGTACGAAACTATTGGAGCTTGGTTGGGAAGTGATGTCGCAGATCGGATTATCATTTATTTCGAAGTTTACAACAAAACTTCTAAAATGGTAAAAATTTCAGTAATAACGATGACCTCAAATGGCACTTGGTTGAGTGGAAGGTGAAGGTGTGGTTCCTTAAAATAAGGCATCGTTCTGGTTCAAAGCTGTCAGTTCAGAATGTCAGTCTTCTTCAGTTGTCCGTGATGATGAATTACTCAAGAGTGCAAGCAAGGATTTCTACGTGACTACAATGGAGACTTTAAATGCAAAGTATGGGTTTTATTTTCATACCGAACGATAGACTCAGGGGTAATGGGGTCCCATAAACAAGAGACATCCTCTGCAACACAGTGCTATAGAAAACAACGGAGAACAAGGTTGCGGTCGGCATAGCACTGGAGCAATGCGTATTATGCAAGTTACATAACTAAAAGCAAAGACTCGACACATTAACATAACAGAAGACGTAATAGTGTACCGTTTGCCCGAGGTTGCTCAGTGCCTCTATGAAGTAACTGGTCGTCCATCAGTGCAATAATTAACATTGCAGTCCTTCATTCTCCTTCTGTCGATGGCGACTTGTATCGATACCAGTCACAACAGTAGCGGCCCGCATCGAGAATATTCTATGTACGACAAGAAAACAGAAATACCATTAAGCAAAGCCAGAATTTACCAGACTGCCAGAATAATTTATGCATCATATACCTTTATGTGGTTCTAATAAATACTACGCTTGACGTGTATGGCATTTTTACTACTCCACAACTCCTACAATTAGCCTATAGAAGCAGTTCTCAGAAGACAGGCCGAGCTTGTTTTATTGTTTAGGCCGTCAGCCGTCAAATTTTTTTTTTTAAGGGTTGCCAGCACTTTACTGCACAAATGGCGGCAAATTCAAATCTTGCGTTAATTCTGGGACACCCTATATATATAAATATATATATATTTATATAAATAGCCGCAGCTTCACAAAATATGTTGATGAAATGTATGTTGTAGTGTAAAAACTTACTCCCAATCTGTCTATGTGATCCTTCGAGACCGAACTGTCTTTGGCAACTAATACACTCTACAAAGATACCGAGGTTTCCTCTAATATTGATAAAGCTGTATCTATGTAAGCTGTATCTCGACTCTTTAACATGTTAGAGAATATTCTATTTACTGAACTGAAAATTTAACCTAGAATATTGAACCAATTTAAAAAAAACAAAAATGTCATTTATTTCCCTACATATTTATTGACTACAATAATGTTGTTCTATTTATTAGTAGAGTATAAGTACTACTTTTAAGAACAAGGTTCTTCGAATTTCAATGAAAAGCGAACCCATAGGGTAAAACTAAGGCCTAGTTCGTATTTCAGCTCATGGAGTCATGGACGCTGAAAACTATTATTGACACCTGTAGCCACTGTGAAATGCATTTTCCGTTTAAATCTAAATTTAAGAGATCCAATAAAATGATAAATCTCAAGAAATAGATCGTGGAAGCTATGACAGAATGTTGACGTACATTACCTGTAAGAAATAGCTGTGCTTTCATAAAGACTTTAACTAATAATATCGCTTCCGGTCTATCGTTTTGTCTCTTTCAGACTCTCAAGCATTTTGGTGTTGATTGTTTTTAAATAATAAATGTTGCATGGAATATATTTCTTTTCCTTTTCATAAAATGTCTCAAAATCTGTTTCTGTGTAATATTTTAGCCATTTAACAGTGACATCCAAGACCCTGATACAGCTAGATAAGATCGTGCTTTGGTGCAACCAATGGCCGATCAAGATTAATGAAGCAGAATGTTCCCACATTACCTTTACCCTCTTAAAGTCTTCTCCACTGGTTTTTTATTTTTTTAACTTCCATTTCTCTTCCTGTATCCGAGATAGTACGGTATTTTGGCTTCCATCTCGACAGAATGCTGAAATGGAACCCACACAAGAGCCTTAAAAGATAAGAACTAAACAGACCCTTTGGACAACTGTACACACTACTTCGAAGGACATCCCATCTCGCTATAGAAAATAAATTACTAATTTACAAAGTTATACTTAAGCCAATCTGTACATACGAAATAGAGCTGTGGGAAAAGCAAAAAAGTCGAACATCAACTGTATTCAATCCTTTCAATCAAAAGTCCTGAGAACAATAGTAAATGCCCCTTATTACGTCAGCAACAAAACCCTTCATAATGATCTGAATATACCTTATCTGAAGCTCTCGCGCTCTTGGTAGCCTCCACTGGCTCCGCATCCGGTGACACGGCTGATGGACGAACGTGGCGGAATTCCTATCAATGTGGATTTGGGAGGTCTCTGGGCTGTTAGTAAATGCTGTAGGAATGAGTGAGTAAAAGAACAACTTTAAATATGGTATGAATAAGAGCATTGATTACAATTACTTACTTCGCAATAAAAACACATTATAATTTTACCACAATAAAGATTCTATTTAAGATTTAAAATAGTAATATAAGTCAATTTTTGTCCCAAGTTGTCTTCTACAATGACACGAAGATTCATGAATTGGGAACTGCTCTAAACCCGTGGCAATGCCCAAATTAGGTATTAAATGTTTTTGAATATTCAAATCAGTATTTTTAGACGAAAATGAATTTATTCACTTTCTTAAGACAATTTGGTCGATGAAAATTACTCCTAGAAAATATATGTACTTAAAAATGAACAGACTAAAGGCGATTCAATTACTCATTTTTGAAAGTGAATCTTAAGGCTATAAATACAGTGAGTGTTTTATTTGACGCCAGATGTTGTTGACCTCCGAAGATCCTCGAGTCGATGGAGTCGACCTTAGAGAATCCTGTTTTCCAGGATCCCGGTGTCTATCCCACTTGCCCTGTCTCCTCCTCCAGAAAGAAGAAGGGTAGCCCAGAAGCCGCAGGATGGCGCATAAAGTACTTTCACAGTTGTCCTTCACATTCCACCATCTCCTATACGTTACTCACTCCCTATCTACCTACATCTATCTTCTTCCCCTGCCATCAAGTCATCAACTTCTTCAGCTATGATCTCGTAGGTCAGTCTTCATCTTATCGGAGATCATATCCAGCTTAGATAGGAGAAAGAAATCTATTCTGTCTTAGTTTATCAAAATGGAACTACCTATATCTGAACTGTTTAGCTTAGAGATATTCTGTCGATTTGTTCTATAATAGCATGTCATGAAAATATCATTTTTATTTAAATACATAGATTATGATACAAATATATATTCAACATCTCCCGGGACATGTTGTATATATATATTTTAACCGATACCCGTCCGTTAAAGGTTGGTAACGTCAAACTCGACAAAAGTAGCCCTCAATCAACTCTGATTTTTGAGCTTTCTCAAGTCCTTGCTAAGAATTTATTCAAGATTTAATGACATAGCTATTCCCATATGATGAATGATGGTAACACGAAAATGGACAATTTAAAAAAAAAAATGGCAGTGGAGAAATGGCAAGGCAAGTAATCCTCTGGTCTACAATCTTGTGCTTAAATGTCAAATGAGAAAAATATCTGGTCTAAAATGTCGCATTTTTTTCTTCCTGTTTATTGATATAGGTAGAATTACCAAGAACTCGCTGGATAGGGACGTCTCACTTTCACCGAGGTTTTTCAATTTAATCTTCTCTTCCTTATTTTTAAGTATGTATCTTAATGTTTCATTAAAACGTCAAAGGAAATCTTTAAACTTTCTTGTCGGTAGTTATCGAGGCTAGTTCGGTCAATACAAATCCCCACTTGCTCAAGAGTTATGTGTGAGATGATGGGATTACATTCCGCGAATGTTCGATAAACAAACCAACATTAAAATACTACCCACAAAGTATCAATTACAATCTAATTATATTTTATAATTTTGATAAAATTATTTAAGTTACAATAAGAACCAGTTGAGAGAACTAGAACCTCGTGGTTTTGTGGAATGTTACTGTGACATCGCTCTCGAGCAAAGGACTTTGCAAATTTATTAGATGATTGTAAAAAAAAAACTGGTTGGTATTGAAACAAAAATATCGTATTTATTAGTCACTGACTACATCCTTTTCGACAAATTACAAATATCTAGAATATGGGGAGGGTCCAAAAAAAACAAAAACATATTAAAATCGAATCACTTTCATGGACTCATGATAACATACCGATTAACAGAACTGCTTAGTGCTAGTTGTGGAGTTTTAATTTTAAGAAATACAAAAAAAATCTTGTCAATGTTACATTTTTGGCACTTTCGACTGTTAGCCATTCACCAAAGTGTTAATAGTAAATTTAAATGAGAAAAAAACAAAAAAAAAATCAACCCGTTTTTGGCTAAAGCAAATACTGTACCTTTCTGGTCGGAAATTAATGCAAACACAAACGAAAGCATAGAATCACTAAATCTTAATATACATTATTGTGAAGAATTGTTATAAATTTTCTTTTGCAGTAATAATTAAAATTTGTAGTGAAATTCATTAATATTGATTCATAACTATCAAAAACCTTCTCGAGGATATTGTATGTGTAATTCCGTACGTTATAGCCATGCTGAACTAAACAGGACTCCTCTAGGCATTCCACACCCTATATCCTTCTCATACATCCTTCAAATGGGGGACTCCCCTTAGTGAAAGGCACTCATTAGCCCAAAATAATTTTCCTTTATTTTTCCCACATCCTATTTTTATAAGTTTGAGAGCTAAGAAAGAAAACAAAAAAAAAACAGGACAAGTATATTCACAATATACAATGCTTTGATGCTACAATAACTTATAACTTTAATCATACAATTGTATTACGTAATATAATTAGTTCAAAAACATTGTCTGTGAACTAGTTTCTGTTATTATGCTTGAACAAAACGAATCTACAGACAAATCCTGGAGAGAAAAGAGACATTCTCAGATAACTAACGCGGTATGTACATACAGAATAGAACAGGAATTACAAAGAGCTAGAAGCAACGAAGAAGGAACCGCGAGGAGAAAGAGAGAAGACAAGTGAAACGGACAGCTTTCTCTGATCGGACCGGTATCTTATGACGTCACCAAGGTCCTCGCCTCCAAGGCCGCTCCCAAAAATATCTCTTCTTCAAAATGCATGTGTGAACATAATAAAAAGTATGCACACATCATGCGCACGTTATGTACGCGTGTGTGTGTATATATATATACAGAAAATTTTAAAAGTGGCCGAAGTGCCTGTTTGAAATGACACAGGTATTTTTCCATAGACAATAAACCGACTATTTCTGGTTTTCGCATTCTTCAAACTGGTTTTTCATCATCTTTGTGTTGGCGGAGTTAGGAATCCGTGATTCTCTGAGAGAAATAAAAACAGTCCATATATATGCACTATAAACATGGCCGTAAACGACAAAACAGAACCATAAAAAAATCATTAAAGTGTGAATGAAGTTCTTAAGCATGAATCTGCAAGGTTAAGCCATCACGGTGTAACCGGGCAAAGTTTACCCTCGATCTAACCAAGAATGTATCGACATCCGATCTCTTGCAAGGTCCGCTTTCACCCTGGGCACAGGTTCTCTGCGATCAACCCGAAGATAAATCGGGTTATTTTTCTTTCACTTAATAATACGCACAAATATGCCCCCGGTGTAATTTATTATACATCATTAATCAAGATCTCTATTAAATATTATATTTGTCTCCAATCCATAATGAGTGAATAAGATCCAGTGGAAAAATCACGCAAAACTGAATGCGCATAACGACTAGAAGTACTGACACAGAGAAAAAGTGACTATTCGCTGTTCGGGACGGAGCATTGTTACTAATCAGTACGCAATATCAAAAGTAGGTTCGTTGGTTTTCTCAAAACATTATATTCTTACCGGTACGTCTGTCTGTTATGGTTACTAGGAGAACGCTGTTAATTTTTTTTCCATTTCCTCTACTGAGAGAGAGAGAGCCGCAGACGCTCCGGACATGAGAAGATCATTTTAGGAGTACCCTACAGCAACAGGGTCCGTTTCTGTTCAATCTAGAGGAATCTAATATTACACAGAGGTCCTATTTTATTAAAAGGAACACGGGGAAACTATCTAGCTATCCCTATAATAGTAATAAAATAACTAATTGCTCATTATTAAAAAAAATAAATAGATATTTTCCAATCATGTTGAGTACGCTATGAAATTAAAGAAGTTAATTAAAGTCAATATTTCACTGATTGCATGCATAACATGAGCTAGGCCTTAAAATGGACTTAAAGTAAGCATTTTAAAACTGTCATCAGGATAAATAACAATTATAAATCAATAACGATATGCTGAATGAAATTGAACCTTTACGATTACAATTACAAAAAAGTCATTAAAATCGATTTCACAACCGTAACGGATTCAGCATTCATTAATTGTGCGGTGGTCATCAGTAGAATCCTATTAATAAATAAAGCTAGGGTAAATTGTATTCGGTACAATTATATAATAAATAATAAATTATTACAATAGCTCCGTTCCACTTTCAAACGAGAAAAAAAAAAAGAATGGCGCTAACCGATTGATTACTTTCACGCCTATCGATATGTAGATAATAAATAATAGTGTACTTGGAGCTCTCTAATTGAATTTAATAAACATATCGATATCTTTCTGGTACAAGGCCTCCCAACGACTGACTCAACAGAATCGATTGCTCATTCATACCGAGCCCGACTGATGAAAGGGCAAAGCATTAAAAAAAAAAAAAAGAAAAAAAAAAAAAGTTGTACAGTCGAAGTTTCATGTTAGATCGAGTTTTAAGTATTCAAATCAAAAAGAAAAAAGTTTGATGTATGAGACAACTAAGGGTTTTATTGGAAATGTTGAATATTTATCAAGTTGTTGGATTTTCAAAGATATATTTAATATTAACTGCTTTTATTAAGAGGAATTATTGTCGTTTTAATTTTTGAACCACACATAAATTCTTCAATTTGTTTCTTCTGAAATATTTTCCAACAGGTTTAACCCAGTTTCTTCTCCAATAGTGAAGTACATCTATGAAAGAAAGAACAGATGTCCGAAAATAGATTAAGAAATTTAGCGTTTTTTAACAAAACAACAATTTTTTTTACAAGTGCATAATACTCGCAATGCGACAAACAACCGAACATTGTATTGAACCAAGGGTAGAGGACAGCTGCTTGTTGTCTACTTTAGCAAATAATGTATTTTGTCAATTCTTTATTTCCATAAATGAGAGTCCTCTGACCCGCTGTGTCATCGGACACATGACAATTTTTTTGTCACTCAATTCGGTTGGGACGAACGAATTTACTATGGAAACTTCTAACAAATTATAACATCCTATAGAATAAGATTATAATAATTGTGAGTCAATACACCACAGACACGCAGACTTTCATTCACTGAACCACAGACGAACCCAGTGTTTAACACCATGTCCCCTCTACCCTTCCCTCACCGCTGGCAACAGATGTTCGCTGAGGGAACCTTGGTTGTTCCCCACCAATCAAAAACCCAAGGGAGAACCCCATCACTCTTTTAGATTTCTTCTTAACATAGATCAAACAGGTCCCACTCACTAACTCGTTGCGAGCTGGTCTGAGCGGTGTCTTATTAGCTACCTAAGAAAAAGCTCCCCTTATTCAAAATATGTTAACTGTGCTTAATTCTAATGCTACAATTGCTGGCGGGACCTTATTGTTTTTTGTTTACTTACTTGCTTAATGCCAAGCCGACCGTTGTTGGGCTACAGGGATATGGGGGACAGCAAAAAAGTCGAACAACAAGCATATCCAATCCTTTCAATCAAAAGTCCGAAAAACAATAGTAAATGCCCCTTATTACGTCAGCAACAAAACCTTCATAACGATCTTAATATTCCCTACATTCTTGAACTCATCCCTTCCAAGTTCATGAACTTCCATAGTAACCTATCTAACCACACTAATCCCCTAGCACAGTGAATGCACTGCACCACTCATCCCTATAATCCTCCTCGGAGACTGAAACGGCGAGGGAGTTGACAACCATGCGGACTTGTGAGGTCTCTGGGCTGTTTGTAAATACTGTATGAATGAGCGAGTGAATGAAAATTGTAAATATGGTATGAATGAGAACATTTATCACAATGGCCTATTAAGGCAGATTGCAATTTTAGCACAATAAAGAAGTTTCAATATATAAATATATACCTCAAACTTCCTTAGTACGTACACAAGTGTAGTAAACCTACGGATAGGCTGATTTCCTCGCCTTAAGTTGGACTACACAATGAAGTCGGAACCAATTAACCAATGGAACGCTTTAAAATGGAAGCTAACTGATAACTATATACCAGTGGACCTGCTTACTAAGAGTCTAAGCAGTTAAGTAAGTAAGTCGAGTCGACTCCAAAGCCCCCTTTCACGTTTGTACTGTCCATAACTGTCACCGATTGTTAATGGCGAAACTAAAATAATTAACTAACCCGTTACAAGTAATAGTAACAGCGCAATAACGGACTAGTAACGTGTAGCCACCCAATCGTTCCAAGTGGCCAATCGTAAGAGAATGTAACAAGTGTCGGACAGAGGTACTGCGTAAGTGTTCAGTAACCCCTTGCAGTTTCCTATTCAGCTGCTTGTAACTGGACTTTTGTAACTGCTCCTAGTCTGTACCAATAAAACCTTGATATCGTGATAGCCGATACACGAGGCCGTGGAGTTATTGCAATAATCAGATACAGATTTTTCTAATTACCGCAAACAATTTTTTTAACGAAGAACTCCTATCTCATCGGGGACCAACGATAACTAATTAAGGCTCCGAAATCAAATATTACTAAAATTAAATTAAATACATGACGCGGCGCAACACCTCATGATCGACCGAAGTTTGCACTGAAGTTGGTAGGTGGCGCTGATGTGCTGTTACTATTTAACTTAATTTCAGTTTTCTTAACCAAATCCACTACTTTTTTTATAACCAGTAGCGTGCGGGGACGACCATAGTTATTAATTTACTACGCTATGTTTAATTAACATTGTCACGTACTAATCCATAATAGCCATCTATATTGTTCATATTTCATTTTGCCTGGAAAATTTGAAATTACTTCAAAACAAGATAACCATAAAAACACAAGTTCTGTTTATTCACATCACTAAACTCAAAAGTATTATAACATTATATTCCAATGTAAACAACACAAGTTAAATTAGAAAAGATAATTAGTTAAGTTTAATACATATTATTAATGAACTTTTTTCCCCCAATAAAATGGGTTTATTTATTATTGGGGATATTAAGAATTCATAAAACTGCATTCACGTCATGCCAAAATTTCTTTTTGTATGTGAAAACGGATACTCCCAATATTTTGATTTCTATTTTCATTTCACATTAGTTCACTTATCGTTAACTAGTGAAACAAGCAAGGCCTCATAGCAACAAGCAAATTTTGACGACCTTTAATTTTTTTGAATTTTATATTGAAAAATTACAACCCATCAACGTTCTTCAAGTCAATGTACGTTTTTAGGTTTTTTATGTATACCTTATATATGATATATAATGTATAATCGTATATGTTTTATTCTTACCCAGTAAAATATATAATAATCCTATAACCGAATTATTTTTAAAAATTAAATATCGACGAAGTATAACAGACATGAGAATCAATTTATTTCGTCTCTATCGTCTGAAAAAGGAAACGGCCTCCAGACTTACTTGACACAAATAATCTTTTGTTTAAAAGTTAAGTTAAAAAATATTTTATTTTTTCATTCTTTTAGACTTTTATACAAATTAATTTTAACCTTCAACTGAAACGTCAATCGTTTTATGTAAGTATTAATTATTCGCCTCAATCGACTAAATCGTCTAGAACGCTCCTCCATAGAATTTATGTATAATATATAATATGGTGATGGTATTTTCTCTGTATCAATGACTATCATTTTCATTCATTAATTCATTTATGCACCTGCAAGTGTGGGTGTGTTTTAGGAGCACCGACATGCAGCCCTTGATTGACCTAATAAGGATCGAATTCCAAGCTAATCGATTCATAAGAGCCAAACCCCTTTTTCGTAAGGTCGTGACTCAAGACTATCACTGACTTGTCAGAAAACGCCAAAGAGACAAGAGTAAACATACCAAGTGTTCACAAGTAGTACTTCTCTGGAGCGGTCCCAAAGAGGTTCTCACTTATCCAATAGCCGCAGATAGCTTTCAAAATTTGCTTATGACGTAAAGGTTGACAAAACTGTCTATCATCGTTACGGGTTCGGTAATCTAGCAGCTAAGCTATCACTAAACGGAATTCAAAAATAATAATATTAGTACATAGAACAAGTACACATATTGTGTACTTGAGTTTAAATTATTATAAGTGCATAAAGGCAAATTAAATATGCAAGTAACTAATTATTAACTGATTCGTTCGCTGAGCAGCTGGTTTAAACAGGACAGACGAGATTTCGGAGAAATCGTCCTAGGACGGTTACTTCGGTTACGAAACGCCACCGCCGACTAGATCAGGGGGAACCTGGATTCTGCCGGATGTCATTCCACTGCCTTCTTAAGTGGCTGTTGGGTGATGAAGTCTTCACTGGGACCTACGCTTCCGGCTAGTGGACATATATCCATCCATATTTATAACTATAACTGACAAAGGCGTTTCAGACTGAATTTAATCTTACATAAGTAAAAAAAAGAAGTTTTTAAGACATTGTGATATTCTATATTTGCAAGCCTCGACGAAAGTGGTTTAACTTTCAAACAAGTAGGAGCTAATGCGTTACTGTTTATGTTTAGAAATATCTCGACCACTTGAGCTGATAAAAATAGCGTATGTTATATAAATACTCGGAATTGCATCCTTTATAAAATTATACTCAGACCTTTAGCTTTACCTGCTGGAGACAGTCACAAACTAGAATAAACTACCCAGGGCAAAGCCGGATAATTCAGCTAGACAGTGCCTAATAAACTTCATAATTGGCACACAATAGAATAATAAATTTTAAAATAAATAAATCATTAATGTATTAAAAAAACAATAGGTTTTATTGTTTCGAGGATTCATTGATCTACCGGATGTAACACAAGCCACTTAAGAGACAAGCCAAGACAGGTTTCATGCCACACTAACGGGTTGATTATAAAGCCATTTAATTAAAAGTTTGTAAGCACTTTGTTATGACAATGGCTCTGGAACAGGGAACCGGATGTTGTGCGTGTAGGCACAGAGCAGAACAAAAGCCACCGACTCGGCTTAGCGCCGCCATATTAACGAGCAATCTTACAGATCTTGATAGCAGTGTCATTTCTCATGTTTAATCCTTCACTAGAGTATGATAGGTTTTTTTTCTTTTTTTTTAATGGAAAGAAAAACTCTTTAATGAATGGATATAGCTCAAGCATGACAAATTAATCTTTAAAATGCTCTTTAAATTAGGCTATGAGGCAAATGAACAATGCAATATTATTTTTATTCAAAATAACTTACGTTCAATACATTTCTCTCAACGCCCGACCAGCTTTTTTATTAATTGTTCAAAGACACTTTTTGGCTTTGAATCAATAAATTCTAGGAATACAATTTTTGCCTCGTTTTCATTATGGAATATTTACTTTTTTAAAAATGCGTCAAACGCAAATTTCTGGTGATCAGTCAGATCATGTCCATTTTATTTGTTTTGCCAGTAGCATGAAGGTGTATGTATAGCAGAAGTATGGCTGACGTTTAAGTGTTTTGAAAGTTCTCTACTTGTCTGATGTGGATTGGCCTCTTCTAAAGCCTTTAATTCATCATCATCCAGCTGAACCGGTATACAGTTCTTTCATTCACTGTAC
The DNA here is from genome assembly GCA_930367205.1 of Acanthosoma haemorrhoidale. Lineage (NCBI taxonomy): Eukaryota > Metazoa > Arthropoda > Insecta > Hemiptera > Acanthosomatidae > Acanthosoma > Acanthosoma haemorrhoidale. The sequence goes on along the minus strand of OV884013.1, from coordinate 15,620,649 downwards.
CACCATCAAAAGCCATATTGATGTTTTGGAAGCATTATGTCCAAGTTTGAATTCATATAACAATATAACTACTAATCGCTCTGATTCTATTGCCAGTAAAAAAAATTACTCAAACACTTGAACAGTTAACAATAAACTGAAAGAGAAATGTCTACAGATAACTTAAAATAGCCATTGTGTTAGTGTTATCTGCTGTGATGATTTAGCCTAAAATAAATAAATCTGACATTTCATCCGTTGACCCAATACACACCAAACAATCCTACCTAAATTCAGCGATCGATCCCGAATCGATATAAGATAGATCGATTGAACTGACATTAGGTAAACTCTAGGGAATTTTAAAACGAAAATGAGTGGGTGAATATCTTGAGATACTTAGCTCGATAAATACACGATGTCCCAACATATTCATATACTCAGTTATATATTCTAAGAATAAACAAGGTACAGAAGGAACTAAATTTAAGTTGGGCCTGGTGGGAACAATGGTCCAACAAACATTATACTCTTGAGAGCAAGAACAATAAAGACATAGACGAAAATGGAGAAACCGATATGAAAAAAGACATGGCATAACCGAAGGCTGTGCCTGGATTCAGATCAGACGAAATCGAAAACAAGCTTCAACCGCTGGCGAGAGACTGTTCCAAGACATTCCAATCCGTAATTGCAATAACTATCCGATATTAGTCGAAACAGGTACCGTAAGGATGTTATTAATCCACGTAACCGTAATTGTACCGATTCGTTATTAATGGACCGTAACTAACCCGGCGAGAACCTGCCTCATTATTTCTTTTGCTTTTCCCGTCCATTTCTCCCGAATATAAATCGAACAAGGAAGACAAATTAAGGCGTTACCCCAACCAAATGAGATCTCATATACCTATAATATGGTTCTGGTTCTTCAGAGCTTGTCAAAACTATATTTTAAGACTCTCTGATGCTTGCAAATGTCCCTGTAGACTTGTCGCAAAACTTTCCATTAACATTATAGATAGTTAAGAACGACGAGTTTAAACTAGGTTGTCACGGGGAATACTTATTTGACTCTTCTGTTAATATAATTTATTTAATTAAACTTAATTATGTACCCTTGTTGTAATTTTGTTTCATTTAATAGTCTGGAGCATAAGCCAACCTGGACATACGGAATAGAGCTATGAGGGACAGCAAAAAAGTCGAACATCAAGCGTATCCAATCCTTTCAATCACAAGTCTTGAGAACAATATGCTCCTTATTACATCAGCAACAAAACCCTTCCTAACGATCTTAATGTACCTTACATTCTAGAACTCATCCCTTCCAAATATCATATCCAACCACCCTAATCCCGTAGCACAGTCCTTACACTGCACCACTCATCCCTATAATCCTCCTCCGAGACTGAAACGGCAGTGGCCTCGTGACTTGATATAAATGCGTGACAGTGAGAGTCCTGGCAATGGCCAGTTTCTCCAATCATGTCCTGAGCGTCTGTGGCTCTCGCGCTCTTCGTCAGCCTCCACTGGCTATCCGGTGACGCGGCTGACGGAGGAACGTGAGGGACTTTCCAGGACTCCGCTTCCTCTTTCACATGCCAGAGAGGTGACAACCATGTGAATTTTGGATGTCTCTGGGCTGTTTGTAAATATATAATGAATGAGCGAGCGAATGATAATTGTAAATATGGTATGAGTGAGAACATTTATCACAATTACTTATTGCCTAATAAGGCACATTGCAATTTTATCTCAATAAAGAAGTATTAAATAAAACAATACTATTATGTATTGGCTTCAATGCTAGGAGTACCAGTCGCTCCTCGATCAGGGTGTCGTCCAATTCTTAGTGATGATGAATTACTCTTCAGGAATTGGGATGGAGTTGTTATAAGACTGACAGTTATTAAAAGACGATTCGTTACAGCGTCCAGTAGCCCACATCCAGTACAGTCATCCCGAATATAAATCGAGCAAGGAAGACTGCTAGAAAGATGAAGACGTTGCCCGAACCAAACGAGATCTCTTCTACCTATCAGAGTTTTTCAAAAGTATATTTCTCTGATGCTAGGAAACGTTCCGATAGACTTGTCCAAAACTTCGCATTAAGATCATAGATAAGTAAGACTAAAACATCAAGTTTAAACTAACGATTGTTAAGTCGTCATTGTCTTCAAGTCGCACCTCGATCAGGGTGTCTTCCAGTTAGTTGTTGGTGACGATGAATTAATCTTCAGGAATTAGGATGGGGTTGTTATAAGTGTGACCGTTATTAACAGATAATCCGTTACTGTCTCCAGTATCCGTTCAATCAAATTCGTTCATCTAGTCGGTCGTAACCGCGAATTATTCGTTCACTAACGAAGATCATTTATCTTTTGTGGTTTAGCAGCTAATTGGTTTCGTTTCACTTATACTGCTACTAATTAGATGCTTCGGGCATCTTTGCAGTATTATGTTACCACAAACCATGATATTATGTTACCATAAACCATGGTATTATGTTACCATAAACGGAAGATTGCTCTGCTCCGTGTCCCATGACCTCTCTTAAACTTCAACCCCGTAAATCGCTAAATATACCCCCCCCCACCGCCCAATCGTTTCCCACACAGCACACCCTTCTATTTCTGACCTTTGAATGTCGGAGAGTAGTTGTTATTCATCCCGAACAGTTCTTCCGAAGGTTGAGCAATATTGGCTACCCGCGGAGGGTTCTGCAATTAGCGGAATCCTCTGGTACGTACGCTCTAAGGTCAAATCTACAGAAAAACTACAAAAAAAAAAACGAAATATAACAGATATTTAAATAGCATGGGGTTTTTAGATAATAATATAGAAGGCTGCGGTTTCATGCCTGAGGCCTTGATGGGCGCGATACGCTTAGTTACCCTACCATCGTTGAGGATTACATCATCTCATTATAGCGAGAAAATGTTAAATTTTTTGATTGGGAGTTGATTAAGCGATTATGTTCTGGAACGATCTGTCAGACTTGTTATTGCTGTGCCACAAAGCAGTTATTTACTTAACAAATGAGGCTCTTTCTGCTTCCTAGATCTCCTCCATTCTATGTAATATAATGTAATTTTCTGTCGTGGTATTTTCCTTACGAAGAGTTCAAACCGCATCTTCAATTTAAAATCTTCGCTTACTGTAGACTACAATTCCTTTCTTCCATTCGCCACGCTCCTAAGAATTTTTAAATGTTTGCTAGAACAAACTAATGATTGACCATAATACAAACAGTTATAACATTGACTTTATTTTAATTTTGTTAACTCCTTTTCAATTAATTATTATTAAAGTGTTAAATAATGTCAGAGAGTTGATTTTTATTTTATTCTTCATTTTAATTAAAAAAAAAAAAATTATTTTTTAGTCTTTCTTTTCTTATTTCATAATATTTTTTCATATATTATTTATACTGATTGTAAATTTAGTGGGGCTGATACTGTTGTAATTATTATAAATGCTTGAAAAATAAAATAAATAAATTAAAAAATGTTCACGTCAGGAATAACCTAAAGGATCTATAATTTCCAACTATCTCCACTGCCAAAGAAAAGTCAGATGACTCCTTCCTTACGCTTCCTCGCTCCATACCGGAAGCGAAATATAAAAAAAAAAAAAAATAATAACATCCATAGACATCTTATAATGTCTTGTGCTTGAGGGAAACTTCCACGTCACCTTTGAGTTCTTCAAGAGCACGCAACTCTTGCAAGCTTTTACTTCATAAAATAAAAGAGTGGCATAACATGACGGTTACTTCTAGATGACCATCTGCACATATTCTTGTTACGTGCTTCTTGCACATCCATCTTTCATACAGGGCATACTTGCAACGATATTCCATGCAAACGTGTCTTATATGAATACAAATAGATGTTTATAATTATAATAGACACACTTTGGTCATTTATTGATAAAATACTCTTGAATATTTTCTATAGTTCGTTCTTTAATAGGAGGCTCGATGGTATTATGATATGCCCTTAGGTATAAATAGAAGACTCGCGATATCATCAACAAGACATTATTAGCAATTTTAAATTTTTTGTAGCATCATGATATGATTCAAATTTTATTTTAAGGTACCAATGGATTTCTCAATGCCCCCCCCCCCCGATCAATGTTTAAAGATGTGCCATTATTTTTCGCTTCAAATAACAAACAGACTGTCACGAAATGAGTGAAAAAATAATGGTTTCTGTTTTCGAAAAAAAAAAACAATAAACTATTTTCCTATATTTCTAATAAAAGTACATAATAGTTTCCAAAGTTTTGATTTATAAATTCTTAAATTTAAGTTGGCTGAACTGTGCTCTGCCATATCAAGTTGGCCGTTGAAGAACCAGTCCATAATAAAAAGACACAAGGTTGTTGATCTCATGTAGCCCAAGCGGAGAGGAAATTCCTATCTGAATATACTTCGCTCATTAAATAATATTTTATATAAATTGACTCTTCACTTTCAAAAAGAATGACTTCCTTTCGCTGAGCAGATATAGTTATCCGTTTGTACTTGTCTACTTATCTCTGCTTCCTGTCTGGTTGCAATGCCTCCTATAGTCCTCCTTTGTCCACTGACGCTTTCACCCTTCTTAAGGCTGATCTGGCTAATGAACAAGACCGGCCATTGTAAGTTATACAATATTAGAGCTGATCATGAGATTTCACGGTTGAGGAAGAAAGAGAGTGGTTACTATTAGTGGTGAAGGGTCAGGTACCCCCAGGTGTTACGTGAACGGCGGACGTACACACTTTTTGTCTTAGACCCATTGTCCTCCGAGTTCCTATTTGCCTTGTGACTCTATAAGCTTTCTTCCTGTGCGAGGCACTTCCACAGTCCTTCGTCACCGTGACTTACTTAGATAGATATCTTGCATTCAGAAAGGTTGTCTATTCGCCAGTCATCAATGATCATTGTCATCTACTCTTGTGCGGTTAGTTTGCAAATATCTAAGGTATGTTCTTCTGAGCGGATCAATTGCAACTAGATCTCTGGTGAGCTTATAGTTCTGAGAAATTGCACAAACTAAAATTTTTAACAAGAACAAAGGTAGTCTCAGAAGCCATTTAGTCCCAAATGGTTAAGGTCCAGCTAAAGGCGGATAAGCAAAAAGAATTTTGAAGATATTCCAATATGCTTTAGCTTTGTCCTTTTAAGAAGCATCCAATATTCAACTTATTTTCGCATTCTTCTATTATAACTAGTTTTTATAACTATTTATGTATGTAGTTTCCAGCAAAGTTCGTAAATATTTCGTTTTTAATTAGGGTATACAGTGATGAAATGAATGGGAAAAAAAAGACAGCAGACAAAAACCAAGAGCAAATATATAACATTACACTATGATATGATAAGCTTATAAATAATAAAAGGCCTATGTACATATGTGATGACTATAATAAGTTCCGTAAAGGGAGGCAGATTAGTGAGAAGGTAAATGCAGGAAAGAAGGGTGGAATTGTAATAGGAGGAAGTTTGTAAAGGTAAAACCGACCCTCGAGATCTTCAGAGAGACATATACCACACAACCAAGTCAAAAATTTGGAAGATAAGGTGTAGTCTACGTCGTCTACGGTTATTTTTTGTAGCCAGAACAAAAATAATTAATCTTTATAAGAGAATAAAGAACTTTTTCAAAACCGGTAGTTAATCTTATGTTTAGGATTGATAATTTCTTTACTTAAAACGGCATCATTTCGTTAACATGAACGAAGAAGTTCTTTCACTATCGTTTAATAATTTTCTATAAAAGTGAGATGTTGAAGTTGTTCCTTTATCTTCTGCGTCCTCAAAGTTACGCTGAATGATAAGAAATAAATTGCTATGAGGTTAAGAACAAAACGTATTTGAAGATCTTAGACAAGGCTGAAGTTAGAAGCTAAACACTTTTCTTAACTTCTTTATTATGCTAAAAATACAATCTGCCTTATTAGGCAATAAATAATTAAGATAAATGCTCTCATTAATACCATATTTACAATCTACATTCACTCGCCCAGACAGCTCAGAGGCCTCCCAAATCCACATGTAGAAGCTAAACAAGCAGAAAGGTTAAGTTTTGGTCATACGAGTGCCTTCACGATACATCCACCGAAAATCGATACCACGCAATATCGATCGACAATATTTTAATTGAAATATAATTTTTATGATGATGTTCAGATAATCTTTCCGTCTGTATGTTCTGAGATAGCTTTAAAAATGATATAACAGCCACAAGGCGATGACTGGCAGAATAATGGAAGCCGACGATTCAGTAAGCCACGTAGTAGATTCTATCGAACGACAAAGCACAATCGATCTGCCATGAAAGGAAGTAGATTGAGAAAGACACACCGCACACTATCTAACAGGCACAGAAAGACCGTTTCGACACGAGATCATTTTCACGAAAGGATGGGTGCTTTCATACGCTGACAGGGTGTGCAATTTCCATTGATAACTACCTGCGAAATTAAAGGCTTCGGGGAGGGGAAACATTCAACCACCGCCGCGCTTACACGGAAACTTACAAAGCATGTATCACTGCACTTAAGTGTTTCGAAATTTAACGGAATTCTCGTATTCATGGGGGAAAAAAAAAAAACTTTCTAGAATTATTCTTAAACGCCTAGGAACGGAATACTACCACTATTATTGATTAGCAAACTATTAAAGTTCAAAACACGTTTTGATTCTTTTCACTCACAACTACAAGAAAGTAAGTACTCAACGATGAAGATTCAACTGAAATAGGTTTTCTTTGTACCTTTCTTTTGTATTTTCTGTTTGAATATTTTAAACCAAAGAAAATCAAAATACCATATAAATTTCATATCGATTGTATATTTTTTTGTGACCACTAATCCTGGAGCACACGCTCGTAAAGACAGTCTAAATACGATCTCCGCATGGTCTTACTTGGACCCCTCCTCTACAATACCATCATGACTAAGTCACCTCACCTTCAGGACCTCCTTCAATTTAATAATAACCATCTATCGAATCCCGTAATACAAACACTCCCCCCCCCCCACCTTCTCACAAATCTGCTTCCGTTTCGTGCCTCAAATCATTGGAACTCAATTCCCATGGATATCCTTCGTTCATCATCTCTCCCAATCTTTAAATTTAGACTTCACCAACTCCTTAAGTCCTTCAGCCCAGCAACCATTCCTCCTTGTAATAATTTTTTTTTCATCTCTGCTCAATTATGTTTCTTGACGAAGGGTCATAGCCTCTTCATTAGTTATAGGCTTATCAAATCTCATAGGTAGATAGCCTCTTCATTAGTTATAGGCTTATCAAATCTCATAGGTAGATAGCCTCTTCATTAGTTATAGGCTTATCAAATCTCCAAGAGCCTTTATCAGCTTGGGGCCAGGTGGCATTTCTCCTCCGTAAAAACTCGCCTATAAGCGATCACGCTGATCATATATCAATGAACATTAAAGGTTGTTTGTACTTTATATTATTGTTATGCAGGACATTTGACAGCTATTTTGTCCAGCAAGAGGAGATTCAACATTCCAAGGCTGATGGCCTGTTTTAAGTAAAATCCCGTTTGGCAAAGATTGGTAAAAGCTTCCGAAATAGATCACTAGAGAAGATGCTCGTAAGGGACGAGAATGGATTATTTTAGAAGAAATTCGGTTACCCAGGAGAGAATTCGTCATAGCTATACCGTTACTTCGAGGATTAAACAAACATTCGTTGTTGGTGGTCATAGCCGTTTTTCGACAGGTATGTGGTCAAAGAGTACTTCAATTGAGAAGTTGACCGACCACATGACGAGAGTAGTAACATAAGGCACTTCATTTAAAATAACATTGACCATTACATTATACGAAAGTGTTATACAATCTGTTATTGATAAATTCTAGCCTCAAGATATGTAATACCACACGAGTTGTAGTTATTCTTGAATAACAAATAATAAATCAATCTCAAATTTCGTCTACAATTCTCCTTCGGATATATGGGGATGTCAGATGTCGGCCAGGACTCCCGACAACTTTCCAGTTTCTTCTTAATTAAGGCTTAAGAAAGTTTCTTTCTGAATAACTAACTACATTTTCGTTAGTAAAAAAAAAAAACAGCAATGTTTCTTTGATCGTTCATTAGCGTCGTATAATGATGATATTTAATTGCCAAATTCCATTACTTTTGCATTCCTTTAATTCAAAGCTGGTTTGTTGATGATGAACTGAATAAATGGTTCGAAAAAACACTTCAACAAATTCTTCATAAGTCTAATTAATCCTTCAGGTTCGCAATTGCAGCTTAGTGTTTGTCAAAATGTGTTATATTTTTTAAATTATTTTTCGTGATTTCCTTCAATAGATGATAATTTTTACAAAAAATCATAAATGGTCTAAATAGAACGCGGTTTCCAAATAAATACCACCTCCTTTTGAGAAAAAAAAAACACACTAAATCCCTGTTGAGTGTTAATTCTTCTGTTTGTAGATTCTAATAAGAGTATCCAAACTGGAATGATCAAGTTAAAGACATCCCGAAGTACATTTGTAAAATGTTAAGTGGTTTAGGTTAGCACTTGCTCTAAGAAAACTTCAAAACAACCTCGTATGTATGAATAAAAACCCTCATGTATTCACAGTAGTGTTTAATGAAAATGTCAAATAGACACGTTGTGGTGTACTGCGCATGGCTGCGATTCGTTCATGTATTAGTCGAAAAATATTATGAAGAAAGCTATGGTGTACTAATAACTACTTTTAAGACAAATTTTCCATTTAGAACTATTCGTTTATTTCGATTTATTCGATTATTTTTATTATTAATCAAAATTTTCACAGCAGTGGCCATTCCTTAACCTCTCTTCCTATTTTTTTCTCGATTAGTAATTTTTCTCGACAATAAATATCGCATAAATACATATTACTGAACTCGCGGTTAGCGCATGTGCAACTTTAACTTGCTCTTTCATACAGTATTTACAAACAGCCCAGAGACCTCCAAAATCCACATGTCACCACCCATGCATGCGAAAGAGGAAGCGGAGTCTTGGGAAATCCCCCACGCTCCTCCGTCAGCCGCGTCACCGGATACGAGCCAGGGGAGGCTGACCAAGAGCGGGAGAACCACATACGCTCAGAACATGATTGGAGAAACTGGCCATAGCCAGGACTCCACTGTCAAGCATTTATAGCAGGTAACGAGGCCTCTACCGTTTTAGTCTCCGGGGAGGATTATAGGGATGAGTGGTGCAGTGCATTGACTGTTCTAGGGGATTAAGGTTGAGTATGTTACTTGAAAGGGATGAGTTCAAGAATGTAAGGTATATTAAGATCGTTATGAAGGGTTTTGTTGCTGACATAATAAGGGGCATTTACTATTTTTCTCAGGACTTTGGATTGAAAGGATTGGATGCGCTTGATGTTCGACTTTTTGGCTGTCCCCCATAGCTCTAGAAACTTTAACTAAATTAATAAATATGTCATTGACAGGCGACACCTGAAGCTAGCAGGAAGTAAAATGGGCGAATGATGACAATATTTTCAACGGGCTTGTAGATACTGTTTACAAAAGTCGGAAAGAAAATCTCCCTCCGAGGAATGTTGACGATGTCCTATTAGAAGGACATTGAGGGCCTTCCACTTGCGAAAGCTGTTTATGGCACTTGGGAAAAACATGGTTCTGCTATCGGGAGGAAGTAAGACACTTTCTACAGGCTTACCACCCATTTAGCCGCCCTAAGTCAGCACAGGAGGTTGTGCAACTCCGATGAGATACAGGTTAGCAAACCGTTTCGCACTTGAGGAATAATTTCACGGCTGCAATCTCCAGTAAGTGAGCATTCGTGCATCGACTCGAGCGTTGGGTAAACTCAGTATCGATATGACGCTCTATTGCATTCATGCTGAACATTGTGCATTATGCAGTGTGCACTATCCATTTAAAAACTTACCTCAGCTGTAATACGTAAATGTTTAGACAATAGCCTCAAACCTCACATTTTGAAAGACCCAAACGCATTAATTACTCTTTTATTTGGTGTTGATTAGGAACTCCCCCAGAGCGCGTGAAAAGACCGGCAAGCAAGGTATAACGACCAGGGTGTTATCAGGTCTTCGAACAACGTTGGAGGATTAATTAGTTATTTCTTTAGTTAATTGGTCATTCATTAATTTGGAGCTTTTATTTCAGTTTGCAATGAAGACCTGAATAAATAGATGGAATTCGATTGAAAACCTGATGTGGATCTAAGCATTAAATCTTTAAGTGATTTGATTTTTTGCACCAGTTAAAAGTAGAAGGCACATTTTGTAAACACCTTGTTTGAAATGTTTAAAAAAGATCCAAGTAGACGCAAAAACATTTTATTAGAAGAGGATTTAAGTTTACAACAAATAATTTGCAACGAGCTTTTAAGGTCTCCTTACTTAAGAGATAATAAGAAATTTCTCATATTTCCTGTAAAAGAAATATAAGCACATTCGAAAAGAATCGGTGTTCTATAATCAGTAGCCGAACTATTGGGTTGGCAAGAAAGTGATTTCGGTTTGCACCAGTAGATAGCGTTATGTTTGTTTCGTTATTCTTTTGTCAATGTTAGAATTTTTTTCTTTTGAGATTTGTTAGTCGATACCGTTAGGTTGCCACAGTAAAAAATTCCGCGTACTTTTGTTTACAACTGTCAGTTTTAATATGTAGTGCAAAAATAAGCATTTTCGATACATTTTACTTTTTTATTTTCATAAAGACAAAAAAACTGCTAAGGCTCACAAAGAGATATGTGAAGTTTATGGTGTTGATTGTTTAACAGAACGCACGTGTCAGAATTGGTTTAAATAATTTCGTTCTGGAGATTTTTCTCTGAAAGATGACCAATGTTCTGATGTTGATGATGACAAAATGAAAGCCATAATTGAATCGAATCGTCATATAACTGTGCGAGAGATTGCAAAACAGTTAACAGTAGTGTATCACACCCAGCAATTGAAAATTATATGATGAAGTTACCAGAAAGATGGCAAAAGGTCATCGAACAAAATGGAAGATATTTGACTGGTTCAAAAATTCATTTTTTCTATAAAAAAAATTGAGTTATATTTCACACTAAAAAACCGAAATTACTTTCTTGCCAACCTCAATACTTGAGCCTTGGTGTATAGTACACTTAGACAAAAACAATCAGCATAAGAAAGAATATTTTTAAAAAGCGATAATGGAACCATCACACTGGGCCTAAGCATATTTTTTCATTGTTTTTTATTATTGGCTATTAGTTATGTCATCAAACTAACAAAAATGTACTTCTTAAAAAAACCTATCATTAGATCCTATCAAAACAATGCTTAGCTAATGCTCGGAGGGGGGGGGGTGACATTTCTGAAAGCATCTGCGTAATCGTTACCAGGCTGCCATGCGACGGAGATGCTTCCGTAATATGCAACGAACAGTTGAGGTTCGAATCCTGATTTTGCCAGTAATGATAATTTCGATACAGTCGTCATAGAGAGGATCGTTTCCTGTAGATTGCCCGATCATCTAATCTTAAACAGGGATAACTAATGGCGAAAACTATAAAAAAAATCCTTTTTAATAGTCAGATATAATAGTATTAAATCAGGTGTGCATAGATGTTAATAACCACAGTTGTTATTTGATAAGCCGAGTCTAGAAATATTTCTACTGATAAATTTCATTCATCTTCGTTCATATACCACCGTTAAAGTCTCTAACGATTGTAGGAGCAGCCATGGGAGATGACGCCTTCAGCTCTCCAGCAGATCACAGTTTAATACATTTCCACTAAAAAATAATGTATTTTAAAAACTCTACGTACATCAACAAGCGTTTTCGGCAATCACATTGACATTACGAAGTGCTTAGCTGGCCTTACTAAGGTAAGGACTATAACCAGAGTATAGGATGTGCGTCCGGTGGCTTAGGGTGGTTAAATTTAAACTCATCAACGACAACGCCTGCCCACAAATCAGTATTTGGTCATACCCACCAGCGATTACGCTGCCATTCTCAAGTGCTACAGCATAATAACGCTTGCAAATGTTGGTTAGTGCCGTAGGTTTTGTTGTTCATGAATAAAACTATAGCAGGTTGATTTCATCAATTTTTTTTCTATTTTGAATTTTGAAATTATTCTTTCATAATTGGTCTTTAGTTTGTGAGAAAAATGAGAACACGGTCCATCGTCTTTTATTCCTGCACTGGACAGATTCCCCTACCTCTTATCTACAAGTAGGAGTACACTATAGTGGTAGAAGTAAAACGTGTTAAAATACTCTGTCCTCATACGCAAAGATTAATGACAGAGAATCCATTCACAAGGCTATTCGCCTACACTGTCTGATCCAATTTTTATTCGGGAGTTTCATACTCGAGGTCGAATCGAGACCATTACCTACCTAACGACTCCTTAAACATTCGATCACAATCGTCTAACTTAATCTATAGCAACGATTTCCTTCCTGCTGGCGCGTTCATTAACGAAGTTTGCTACTATAAAATCAGCTAAAGATTTAACCTATATAACCTCTTCAGGACAGTATCATTTCACGCAATTAAAGACCCTTAATTGCAATTATTTGATTACAGTAAAATTTGATGTTAGTAAATCCAATAAGGGAATTGAAATGAACGGAAAACGGACAGGTGAGAAAGAAAAACAAGAAAAAACTCTTGAATTAGTATAATAAGATTATACAGGCTTGGAAGTATGGATTAATTTACACAATTCGACACACCGGTGACGGTAAGACACATTTTTATAGCGGTTTACTCACAGGGATTTACGCAATAAGCTTGATAGGCTTTCTTTAGCTTAGGGGGGCTCACTTTTGGAAAGGTCGCTCATAAATAATTTTTTTTTAAATATTAACGCCGTTTAATCGCAGTTAGTTAAAAAAAGAAAAAAAAATATCATCAAAATATTTACCAAGCTTTAACTTAGAGCTCTTACTAAAAGCTGAGAGTCCACGGTCAAATGGCGTGAAATTGTATTTGAGTGAATGTATTTGTAAGGAATCGGTTAAGGGTGATAAAATACATGATTGCGTCCGTCTATTTGTATTTTTGTGTGTTCTACAAAAGGGGTCTTAAAACGGTCCGATAGATCTGAAATTTTAGAGGTGCATACAAACATTCATTTCAGTTTTGGGTACGAAATGATGTGTTCACTAAGCTGTTTAGGATTTCAAGTTCTGATTTGTTTTCCCAATTATTAAGAAATCAATAAAGAATACTTTCTTTATTAAGATTGGTATTATTAAAAGCGGTACTCCAATCGTGAGCTCTAAAGCCACCTCTCATGGGCCAGTTATTTTTTAGTATTTCATTAAAATATAATGTACTTCATAAATTGTATAAAGAAAAAAAAATACAGCCTCTGCAAGTGTAAAAGTTAAGAAGAATTGTCAGCCCTCATGCTCGGTTTTTAGAACGCTGAAGATTGTTAGACGAGCTCAACCACTACACAATATACTAAAGGCCTCAAGAGAGTACTGAAAATAACTATGGCCTACCTCCATGATCCAGCTTGAGCTGCGGCCGACGAAGCTGGGACAGACATATGGGGAGAGAGAGCAGGGCTGCCAACAGTGGCCACGGCGACATCTCGAACACTGAGGACTACGGCTGCCCCACCAGCCCTGCCTCCCCCCGCCCACCCGAGGAGTGTCTTCAGGAGTAGAGGGAGGGTCAATAGTAAGGACGCATCAATGGGCTTTCCTTCACCAGAGTCGAAGATAACTTGCAAAATACTTTAGCGATATTTGAGAAGTCCATCATAAAAATATAGTTATTAATTAATAAATTCATAATATTGGAAAAATGAGGAGCCCTTGACCAAGATCCTAGATTATTTCTTGCAAGTGTTTTCAAACAACATGTACCATCTGAAGAAACTTCAGTCGGGTTAGGAATGAGTCAATGTGAATGTGTTAGGAATCAGTATGGTGATTGTCAGTTGTATGTTCAGGGTTAGTTATGTATAACATCAGTTAATAAGTGGAAGTAAATATATAATTAGAAACAAAACGTCGAAAGAAAATATTGTAGCTATTATTCATTATTTATTTATTTATATTACTTTAATAATTCATATTGTGTTCGAGTTTTCAATTGAATGATAGGTTCAAAGCTTAAATTTATAAAATGCATTTATTTATTATTTATTTTATTTCCGAGTCTCATTTTAGCTCAAATTAAAATGTGTAAAAATTAATTTATCAGCACTAGATATATATTTTTTTTTAATATATAAAATACACAATAAAGGACGAGGAAAGTGAAAAAACAATATCAAATTTACCTCCTCCAAATATAATATCCGAAAGGAGATACAGATTACCTCTTTGAGTATCTGCCATCAGACTGTTAGTGTCAAGCAGACACTGTTAAAAGGAGATACAGATTACCTCTTTGTGTATCTGCCATCAAACACACTGTTAAAGGTTTGAAAATGATAGACACAGGTGTCAATTATCCGCGGAAATTTTCATGATGAGTCATTATCATTATGAGAAAGACATCAAGAAACTGGTAAAATTTTGGAAAGCTAATTGCTGTGTTGTAAAATGCATATGGCAATATTTGCTTCACGGTGTGTAATCCTAAGAGAATTTCCAGAAATTTAAGGAAAGGATATGATTAGGGAAGGAAAGCAATGTCACTATTGGGTTCAACAGGCATTATGTTATTATATTAATATAAATAATTAACAGAATGGGAACAAAATAAAAAGAAAACCATTATGCATAAGACTGTTGTAGGGATGGGGTGGCCATAACCCAGTAAAGCGGGTTAAAAAAATACCTTATTAAATAAATAACAACAATATTGAGATATGAGTGGATTATTTTCTAGGATATAGTCTTTGGTTATTATATTACTAGTGTTTAAAGTAGTGGACTACGTGACTTTGAAACCTTCAGTACCTTCCTTTGAACACTTCCCCTTTTTAAGTTTTGCGTCTCCTGTCACTCAGTGAACCTCAGGGGAAGTTCAAAGTCCATAGGGTGCTTTCAGACCCTCACGTTACTACTTGCGTTCCGAATCATGTCGTACGACGAAGAGCAGACGAAACTCCGCCGACTGTTTCAACAAGTGTGTGATGAAGTGTTCCGGAGTGGACTGACGATGGAAGTGATGAAGAAGAAGAGGTCCAAGTGGAGGATCACAACTGAGACACTGGTAAAGATGTTCTGGAAGGAGACTCAGGCCCAACTTCAGCTAATCAACGTAGCAAGTATATGTTCGGTAAGGACAAGACCAAATGGAGCCGAAACGCCACTCGATCGATGGTTGAATCGGAACATGACTACTCACCTATCCAGGTACTGAGTTTGAAGCTCGTAATGCTTCATTCCAACAAATCCAAGGGGGGGGTGCACTATTTGCCCAAGAAACCGTGAACATATTTCAATTTAAAACCTGTCCCTTTAAGCTAGTCATGGCGTTACACACTGGTTAAAATGCAGAAAAAAAACATTTCAAACTCTTTAAAAAAAATCTTTTTTTTCTGCCTAGCTATTTTTCGATTTAATGAAATCAAAAATTCTTCATATGTGATTATTTCAGGAGGAACGTTTGTATTGGACACGATTGGTTATAGTAGTGAGAGAAAGATGGCGGCTGCTTAGCACGCAATGAAGAACTTTTTGGGATTCTTCAAAATCTAACATCTTTCTTTAATCATCCGGGGACGTCCCAACTACCTCTCGGAAGATCCGTGGTCCTCCTCCACCAGCCGCATCAACGGAAGCTGACCAAGAACCTCACAATCAATAATCGATCAATAGATGGCCTTGCTTTTTTTTTTTCAATTGAAAGTAGAACGAAAACATTGATATTATTTATTTGAATATACAGTTAGTTAATAAGTTTTGACGTAGATTTCTTTGAGGAAATTCACATTATGCTTCACGTAATTAAAGGGCCCGTTTCGGTTGCGAAATCGATTTCAATGAATCCTACTCCATTACAGCCCCGATATATTAAACGTTACTGCCACTTGAATCTATGCCAGATCACGAGGGCTAGGCCGCTTTAATTTTCAAGAAGGATTATAGGGATGTGTGAGGCTGTATAATGGTTTATACTAGGTGATTAGGATGATGCTAAGAGATTTGGAGAAATTTCGTGAGCTTAAAAGGGAAAGGTCACAAGGGTGTAGGGTATATTGAGATAGCCATGAAGGATTCTGTTGCTGAAGTGATAAGAAGTATTAACTACAGTTCTGGGGACTTTTGATTGAAAGGATTGGATACGCTTGATGCTTGTCCCATGTTTCTAGGCCATGTTGACCCATAACTCTAGGTCATATTTCCAAACTGATTTTACTATCGACTTTTGTATATCTGTAGTTCTGTGGGGATGTCCTTTGAAGTACTCAATAGAGTTGTTACAAAGTTTCTGTTTAGCTCTTGTCTTTTTAGCCTCGCCCGTGGGACCCATGCCGGTCTCTTGTCAAGATGGAAGTCTAGATACAGTACTGCATCGGGTACAGGAAGAGGAATGGAATAAAGAATAACTGATGGACAGGACTTGCGATGTACGATAGTGGGGGGGGGGATCTAAATCTAAATGAATCATATTTTTCTCATTAAGTTTGATCCACTACCAATGATCAATCTAAGAATGTCATGGGATTCCGTTTCAGGATCTAACTGGGATGACAGGACTGCCGTCCTGAAGAAGGTACTGCAAATATATTAAATACCAATCTTAATTGTTGGTTGTAAAAACTTTATTTTTTTGAAATAGCTTTATAAATATTTGAGTGTTACTGCCTGTAATGGAATCTTAACCTTTAGTTGGTAACGTAGTGGGTAAGACCTCACCATCTTAGAATTGCCAGCCTCTGATCTAGTGACTCCTCGACTTTGAAATCTTCAGTACGTTCCTTTTTAACCTTATCGCACTTTTCTGTCTCCTCTCACTCAGTGAACATGATTAATAGCCGCTATTTAAACATCAACAAACATTTTTCTTTCTCAGCTCAGTTCTCTAAAATCATTTCAAGTGAAAACAAGTGCCACAACGTCAACTGTCATGGAAAAAAAAACCATTAAAAAAGCGCAGGAAACCGGAAACAAAGATTATCGACTTGTAACGATTTAGTCACTGCCGGAAGTGCAGTAGGATTTCTACAAACTAGGATCTTTTGCACACAGTTTTCTCGTAACAAATTTCAAAACGGGTTACTCATGAAAGTGGTCCGATATACTTCATTGAGCAGCGGAGAAATAGGGAGCTCCACGAAGACTTCGAGCTGCCTACGGTGGATGAAATCATTCGCCGTAGACATATCAAATTCCTTCATTCGCTGAAATATCTTACAAACCCAGTGTTTAACACGATTTCCCCCTCTCCATTTTCATATCGATGGCAGAAGGCAGTCGAGTAAGGAACGCTCTAAGTTTTAAGTCCCTTATGTAGTCTGAAGGTGAGTACCATCACCTAGTCCCTTTTATATTATATAATTTTTAGCAATAAAAAGACAGATGTTAGGGTGACAATAAAATGCATAGATGCAGTACAAGGAGCCATGCACATCTCAATTTATATTATATTATTTTATATTTTTCATTTAAAAAAATATTTAAATAGGGGTTAAAAAAAAAAAAATGTAACTTCAGGTTCGCATTTTTGTTAATTTCGGGTTGGTCAAAAAAAAATTACTATAAATCCACATGGATGTCTAAAAATTAATATTTATTTTAAAAAGGAAAAAAGACTTTTGTTTTCTATTGAAGTAGATCATTATATAATTTTATTTAATTCTTATATTATATTTAATGTTAATGAATTTTGGGGGGATATAATATAAATCATCTGTTCTATAAGAATTATAAAGAAAAAAACATTACTAGGCTTAATTTCTTTTACATATTTAATATTATATTATCTAATAAATAATCAGCGGCCAACTTCCAAAAGGAAGGCTACAATAATCTGCTTTGAAATCGCAATAAGTAAATCAAGCGAAAAATAAAATACATATTTAACTGCGATCAACTGAAATAAAATGAATACCGTGAAAAAGAAAGGTAATTTTTTTTTGTTAATAAATATAATATGAAAAATAACAGCAGAAAACTTATAAAAGCATACATATATTAAAGATGAAACCGAAACCATTTTTTTATGACTAATAATATGTTAAACTTATTACATTAACAGAGGGGACTGTTAATCCCATTTAACTAAGAACTCTCTGCATTTATTCCTCTCAATGTTTATTAATCAGCAGGCTGGGAACCCACAACGCAATAACCACGATGACTTATACAACACTGTGCAAACACACCCCCCCCCAAAAAAAAAAAGTATCTTGTAGACCAGTGCTTCGTCCACCATAGAACAACACCATTTAAAGAGGAATGACTGAGGTTGTCACTACAGTTAGTAGTTAGCACTGAGGTGCTAGGGAGGTTGGCACTAGGCGGTCAGTTCTTAACATGAATTTTGTTTTTCTAAAAAGGATTTGATACTTCTTTATTCAAGCAGCAATTCACTGAACCCCAACCATACCATACTGGACCAAAACAAAAACCCTTAGATGAACCAGTAAGATATTAGCATGCTAACCATTAGGCTACTGGGACAGTTTGAGACCCTTAGATGAACCAGTAAGATATTAGCATGCTAACCATTAGGCTACTGGGACAGTTTGAGACGCATGACATAAACAATGGTATACAGTTTATAACTGAGGCACTGAAGAAGCCTTCAGTCCTCGGTTCATGATCTATTTCCATCTTGGTTCACTATGCGGTCAGATGCATTTGATAAACTAGCAATGCACCTGGAGCTGCGACTAGCCTAATTTTATACATTAGCCTCTGTTGTTGAGTAATTTTTGTGATCCCACCGCAGATCAGGCAAGCATTTGTCAGGAGAAGTTGGATAAGTGGTGTATAAGGCAGCTTCATTGTCGGATTTGGTATGAATCGTTGATTAATCAGTAGGTTCAGATAAGCTGCTTTTTCTGGCACAGCATGAAAACAATCACGCTGAGTGATCATTATCATTGTGTTGTCTGCATTGGTTGCTATAAAGAGACTCATTATTAATGGGCTGTCATAACAGTAAACATCGTTGGACTACGCATTGTAGTTTGTCCTGCCCCAGTTGTTATTGCTTCGATGTTACCAAAGGGGAAGTAAATTCTAATCTGGTGAGCTCTGCACCATAGTATGAAAGCAGTGATTTTATCGAGGTATCTCAAGGGTACAAATGAGCTGCAGTTTTACCGAGTTAAAAAAGAAGGAGTTGAATATTTCTTTTACTCTAACTACACAAATACCGTCTCCTGAACCCTTTGAAAAAATTTGGGTTCAAATCCAACCTGATTGATCACTTGGAATTGTTTCATTCTCAGTCAGAAAGACATATTAAAAACCTAAGGGTTTCATTCATTGTGAGTCAATTTATACATATATCTGTTAAAATGTGTTCATAGTGTCTAGCAGTAATAAATTGAAAAAATAATAATAAATAAGTAAATTATTAACTCACCAATTTTCTCCATTAAGGTAACTATCAGCAACGATGATCCTCGAACCACCGACACTACCTAAAAGAGTACTATAACTCCGGATAATAAAAACAATTTCTTAAAATGCTAAACAGATTAATATTCCCAATATTAATCATTTTTACACAACCAATAAATAAGTCACCATGCAAAATAAAAATTACGCATGTTTAATGAGACTGTTAAACTCTTTAGTTCGATACTCAAAATTGTAGAAGAATTTCTAATTTTGTAATACTGACTAATTAATTATTTAAGCATGCTTACTTATATTTTATGGAGAAGTCAGGCTTTTTTTTATTATTATTGACGCATTTTTATTCAGTATTAGGAAACATTCAGAATCTGAAAACATCGTGAAATTTTTTTTTATAATGTAAACAAAACATGCAATTCCACTTATTCACCTCTGAATTTCATGACCTATTTTATTGGTGAATAGACTATAATACGAAATATTTGTTTTGTGATGTATATTTGAATGCTGAACAACTCTAATTCTAGATTTTTTTGAAATGAACTAATTTGATTCGGTATATTATCCAATATTAACGTGAAATAAAATTATGTTAAATATCTTCGTATATCTGTCAAAAGAATGATAATTACTTAAACAAGTAACAAAAACATTTTTTTTAAATTGTATGGTTTCCTAATACTGAATAAAAATGTATCAATAATAAAATTTAAAAAAATGGTGATATTTTATGCAATTTGTCATGTAGCCTGACTTCTCCATAAAATATGAGTAAGCATGCTTAAATAATTAATTAGTCGGTATTACCAAATTAGACATTCTTCTACAATGTTGAGTAACAAATTAAAGAGTTTAACATTCTCATTAAACATGCACAATTTTTATTTTGCATGGTAATTCCATTCCATGACCCGATAAGGCTAAAAATAAATCCAACCCCATGAAAAATAATGAAGGCTCATTAATAAATTAATCGGTTATAGAATATAAATATTTTCTTATCATACTCAGTAGGAAAAAACTGAATTGAACGAAATTAGCAATTGAATGAAGCGCCCTGATTAGTAATTTGTATTGGGTTTTTTGGTAATATGTGGGTTATTATAATAAAAAGTCTCCAAAAATTTCATTGAAACTGTTGTTTCAACCGTAATGAAACCTTATTTGAAATTGTGCGATGTATCACACTTGATTTGAATTTTGCTAAGAAAAAATATAATTTGTTAATAATATGAGAAACAGTTATACTGTTCACTTAATAATGTTTGTTATTTTTTTAAATTACAACAGGTCAACAGTTTCATAAGTGCATTATTATATCTTATGACTATATTTTTGGTATTCCAAATAATTGTTAAACTAGTTTCTTTAATAACTCCATTTATTTTCCTGTTATCAGGACCTGATGCAGACATTAGAAGTAAGTTGAAATGTCCATAAATGAATTTCTTGAAAATCTAAAATCTTTTTTATTCAATAAACTAAGCCAATTCCCAACAAAGCTTGTGGCTAATTATGATCTCACAGTGAAAATATTTATTCCACGGGGGGGGGGGGGGGAATATATATGAGCTGCATTGTAGGAACGCCTGAAATAGCTATACATTTTTTACAAAATATTTTATAAAATCAGCAACTTCTTTAAAAAGTTTTTTTTTCTGCTTTGGGAGTTTATGTCTTTTCATCTAGAGAGCTATCTTATCCAACATTGAGAGGAATTTTCCTTAGGCCACCTCTTTCCTCTCTACTTTTGAAACAATTCATTGCCGATCTACCTATAAATAATGCACTCAAGAGAATAATTTTAGTATAATTAGAATGAGCTTTAATAGATAAGAATTAATCATAAACAATAAATTTTTAAACATGCGGACTAATTGAAAACTTCATTGATGAGTTAAGTTAACCAAACTTTCTAATTTTAAACCATGTGTTTTCAATCTAGACTATACTATATAAAATGTTATTTTAAAAACTATTATTTAAATTGTCTTCATTCATTATGGTGATGATTTTTTTTTTTGTTAATGAATTCATAATTATCAATTTATACATACCTATTTGTATGCCTTAAAATTAAAATATTTTTTGTCTATACAGTATATCTAATGCTGTCAACTATACATATGGCATGTTCATATTCTAAATGCAAATATAGATATGTTACATGTATAACCACACACATATACAAGCACAGACACATATCCAGAAACAATGTATTAAAATTCAATAAAAATATCACGTAATGAGCAGATATTTTCCACACTCTAGCAAAGATGATGAGGATACAGGGATCTTCCAATGCTGCAGGATTGGAGGATTATTCCGCCGGAAGAAAAAAGAAGACGATCCCAAAAGCTTGAAGGCTCCACCTAAAACTCCAAAGAAGGACAAGACAAAAGAACCTCAATCTCCAATTAAGGACCAGAAAAAAGAATCTCAATTTCAAAAGAAGGGCAAGAAAAAGGAATCTCAGTCTCTAGAGAAGGACAAGAAAAAAACCTCAACTTCCAAATAAAGAGAAGACAAAAGAACCTCAGTCTCTAGAGAATTAGAAAAGGAACAATGTCTCGAAAGAAAGACAAAGAGTCTCAGGAAGGAAGGTGTGAAATCAACAGTACAGACAGGTAGGAAAATCAAACAAACTTCACATATTAAAATATTACAAATATCATCAATATTAAAAAACACCTAGCAAGTTTCCGACAACTACCAATCATTCTCAAACAAAAAAAATAGACCAGTAAATAATTTGTATACATATTTCATAAAACAAACACAGAAAAAAAAAAAAAAACAATTTACAAAACTGAGATCACAATAACTTTATTTTTTTATATTTTAATTTAACTAAGTTCAAATTAATTGAATTAATATTTATAACTAAATGAAGTTGTTCTAACAATACATTTAAAGCCATCTCATGTAAGGAAACATGCCCATGATTACAATTCATCTAGTTTAAATTGAATTAAATAATCACCAAGCAGATGCCCCTTGGTTTCCTTTAAAGGATTACTTTAAACAAATGAACAGACAAACTTTGCCACCGCAAATACAACAGCTACTGACATAAGGTGGGCAAGAATGTTTTGGGAAATTTCTTATGGCCCATCTGCCAAAAAAGGGCTTAACCAACTAACAAGACAACTTCAGGAAGAACTACAAAAGCACCTCAACAAAACTTTCACAGAATTCACTAGCTAACTGACTCCTACTGAACAGTCACTATCGTCAGCTACCAAAAAAATGTTATCATTACCCAACACTCTACATCCCCTCCGGCATGATAATGGCTCCTGGGCAAAGACCGATAAACAGATTGCTTCTTCCTTTGCTCTTCATCTGACAAATGTGTTTCGATGAAACCATCTTAGACTCTGAGCACTTGTCCTTGGTATCCGATCAACTTGAGATCTCCCTGTCTCTGTCTCCTCTTCCTCCACCCCTGCTTTTCATCCCTAAGAAGTAGCATTAGTCATTTACAAACTTCCTACCCAAAAAGCTCCTGGTTTCGACCATATTATCACTCCAATCATACTCAAAATACATTTCAAATCATTCAAAGAAATCTAGTTTATTCCTGACCTTCATCTGCAACTCGGTCATCAGAACCACTTAATTTTCTCTCCTCTGGAAATTTTCCTCAATATAATCCCAAAAAAACACTAACCTTTCTATTCTCTTGCATCACACCCATTTCTCTTCTACCAGTCATGTGAAAAATCTTGAATAACGCTCCATATCTTTCCTTGATCCTCTTATACCCCCTACCCCATCAGTTTGAATTTCCCTCCTCACACTTTGCTATCCATCAATGCCATTGTATAGTCAATCCCATTTCCTCCTCATTTGAAAAAAATAAGTATCGCTCCGGTGTATTTTTCAGTCATTTGAAAAACTATGGCACCAGGGAATACTCTGTCAATGCAAAGGCAACCTTCCTTCCACATACTACCTCATCATCCAGCCATACTTACTGAAAGATATTTTAGCATATCCTACGGCCCTTGCACACCCGCAATATTTCTGCAACTTGCCTGTGTCCCCCAGGTTGTGGTACTCAGCCCCATCCTGTTTCTTCTGTATTCATTTGATATGCGTACTCATCCTTCAGCCTCCCTCCATGGATTCCCTATTGACAATAGGGAATATTCCCTTATTCCAGTCCCGACCTCACCCTCGCTTCCTAACCTTTGCAAGCACACCTTCTACTAGCCCTTCTAGAACTATGGCTCTCCAAATGTAGATTCATAGTGAATGCTGACGTCATCTCATCACCTTCACTTTCTGTCGCTCATCCTGTCCTTTAGTTACGCTTTTCAACCAACCCATTTCTGTCAAATCCCAGACAACCCATCTAGGACTTATACTAGACAACTGACTAACTTCTGGGACCCTTACAGAACAACAGGGAAAATACACCTAAAACTACTTCTTTGCTTCATAGACAATCGTTCAAAAACAACAATAGAAAACAGGAGACTGATTTACACAACATAACCTGGTCAAACGGATTAGAAGTCTAAGGGAGTGCCAAGCCCTACAATATTCTTCGCATCTAATCCCTGCAATCCAGAATCCTCCGCGAACTAGCCAATGCTCTCTTCTCTATCAACAACCGCACCACCTTTCACACTGACCTCAACTTCCAATACATTCAAAAAAATATCTTGCTATCAGAACATCTATTCCTGCCTCCCTGACCATCCTAATCACAATGCTAAAGCTCTATACTACCATCTCAACCCTAACAAGGTGTGATCGTGAAGTCCTCCAAACCAACTAGCATTTTTTTATTGTAAGGTCTGTGTGATAATGTGACCAGTTAAGTGGTTTTGGCTAAAGAGCCTTATTTCCCCCAAAGAAACGAGGCGTTAGAAACCTAAAGTCCTAAGCACTGCTGCATTACATTGATTGCATGTAATTGTTTCAATAAAGATATTAGGTAAAAAAAAAGTAATTATGTAAAAGGTTTTACAACAATTCTTTTCAATGTTGAATAATTTTCAGAGTAAGGAAAAAATTTGAGTCAGGGACAACTAGCTGCTGAAATGATATAGTACTTCAATTAAAAAAATATTATTTCTTTTTAATGTTTTATTTGCATAAATTAATAAAAAAAAAGCTTTCTAGGAGACAAAAAAATGTATTTTAAGTCCTTTATAATGAATTAATGTGGGAGTCTCCTAAGTATGTTTTGGTAAATATGTTTGTTAACAAATGTATTATATTTATCTATCTGTATTGTGTATGTTTCAGTTAATCAAGTTCTAGTAACTTAAAAGGCCTATAATGAAAACTTCACTAGCAATGAAAAAATGATAGCCAACATAATTAAGGGTTTTGTTACATATACTTTCAAAAACAATTTCAATACTTTTTTGTAATTATAGTTCACCTAAGTCCCAATCTATATTACATATCATAGAACAAGCCGACTTTAAATTGATCCATTTCTCAATATAATAGGAATGCATTATTTTAATTAATCAGGACACTTTTTTATTTACCATGGGTTTGTTTATGTTTATGATAATCAGGGCATCAAATGCAACTACCATGTAAAGTATCACAATCATGTAAAGTATCACAGTTCTAAATAACAAAAACGGCTTGTTTTAAAAGTTGTGAATTCAATTTTAATGACTTTACTTATGAAACATATCTCTTATTATGATACAGGACGTTAAGATCTTTAATTTGATACCTCACTCAATAAGATAGAAAAATATTTATTACCAATTAAGTAATTACCGGTCATTCATTTGTTTTCAGGGTTGGTTTAATTTAAAACAGTGCTGCAAAATATCATGCCCCTGAAGAAAAACACGGATTGAATTTATAAACGCGATTTTTATGAATCTACATAATTATAGTTTAAAAAATAAAACAAGAATTTACATACTATGAAATGGTACCAAAACAAATAATCTCCAATTTTTTTTTAAATGAAAATGAGCAGTGTACACATATGTACGGTACTTATGTGGTTATAAGTTAATGTTTATCGAACGAAAAACTCAAAATAAAGAAAAAGGTTGGTAATAAGAAGAGTTATAAAGTTGTCACAAGTTGTCAATCCGATAATCCTCTATACATATGTTCGGGATGTTTACATCCCGAAGTTTGGGGATTAAGGCTAGACACTGGCGGTGCTCGGACCTAACTCCCCCCCGTCATTTTACGAACACCTTTTCGTAAACTTTGAAGTCCGACCCTCGGACGTCTTAGTCTATCCAAAGACCGTTCCACTAATGTCATGAGGGAGCAAAGGCCAGCCCCGACCGTACACAGCCTGTAATTCCTTACATTAAGCTCTAATCATATGAAACTTTAAGTCCAACTGTCACTTGTAAAAAAAAACATAAAAGAAAACTTTGACTCTATGCTTACGGATGCTAGGTAAACAAAAATCCAAGATCTTAGTCCTAAAAGAATACAGTGGTCCTTACACGCTACATTTATAACGATACACGGAATTGGGCTTACACACTAGCATACCTCCGCCTTATCACTACATACAAGCCAAACCCCTTAAAACTATATTCATTCCATCCTCATCGCCATACGCTCCCGCACTTACCGTTATAAAACAAAACACTCCTAAAATGTAACAGTATAGCTTAAAAAAAAGCAATACTTCTGTGGGAAAAATCACATAACTATTACTATTTACAATGTTCCTCGCGTCTATGGGGTGAGGGATCTACAACCTCCCCCCCTGGTGGAAGTTTTAACTGTTCTATGTGGACATTTCGCCGCTTCTTAGGGGGTCGTAGACTCTCATTTGACAGGACGTTGTGTTCCCTAATCACGACCACTTTAAATGGGCCCTCATATCACACCGGCTCTTTGATCCTATTCGACCCTAGTTTTTTATAGACGATAGCCCCGATTTTAAGTTCCCCCATTCGATCCCTGACTTTGAGGTTTTCCCTTTCCACTCGTCTTGCTTTTTCCCTCGTTAACCTTTCTCGGACTTTGTCCCACATTTTCCCTAGACCGACGCTATTGCTCGCCATTTTCTCAGGGGGCTGTGTAATCTTTCTATCCCTCCTCTACTCTTAGGATGCCCTGGGGTGTTAAGATGCCAAGAGATATCGAGAGCATTCATTTATTTCCGTATGTTGGCATTGTCGAATTCCCTGTTAACCGACGAGATCCGGTCTATGAACTTTAATCAGTCAAATATCTTCCATTCTGCTCGATGAGCTTTTGCCATCTTTCTGGTAACTTCATGATCCCACGCTCATAGAACTTCTGGTCCTTATCAGCAAAAACTTCAACCAAGTGCGGTATGATGTCATCGTTATTACTGAAATTTTTACCATTTAAGAAGTTTTGTAAACTTCGAAATAAATTATGATAAATCCGATGGTGCAAGGTCGGGGCTGTATGGGGGATGCGACATCACTTCCCAGCCAAGCTCCAATAGTTTCGAACGTGTTGCTAAAGATGTGTGAGGCCTCGCATTGTCGTGGCGGAACCCAAGTATCGAGCTTTTTAACAAGTCCAAGACGTCTTATATGATTTTCAGTTGTTGTGTGTGATAGATTTAACTGTTGTGCAATCTCTCGAATAGTTATATGACATTTCGATTCAAATATGGCTTTCATTTTGTAATCATCAACTTCAGAAGATCGACCAGAACATTGGTCATCCATCTTTCAGTGAAAAATCTCCAGAACGAAATTGTTTAAACCTTTTTCTGACACATGCGTTCTGTTAAACAATCAACACCATAAACTTCACATATATCTTGCCTTAATGAAAAGAAAAATGTGTCGAAAATGCTTATTTTTCCACTCCATGTTAAAACTAACCGTAAACTGACACAATTACACGGAATTTCTTTCTATAGGATTCTAAAGGTATCAAATCTCAAAAGAAAAAAATTCTAACATTGACAAAAGAATGACACTATCTACTGGTGCAAACCGAAATCACTTTCTTGCCAACCCAATAGCTGTAAGGACACCACACTAGAAATCTCTCGTTTAGGTTCATTGTTTTACCAATAGACACCACTCAGCTTACTCTTCTTGAGGCCAGTAGAGACCGGTCTGTCCACTTCCCCACTATCCAGTAACTGGCACTTCTTAGGGAACCTATGTTATATTGTTACTGTTGAACAATTTGTTTAACTTTTTGACCTCTTGTTGAGTTTGTATATAAATATTTAATCCAACCTTGAATCAAGAAGGCAAATAAAAAAAACAAAAGAGCGTATACTGGTTGTTGTGATGATGAAAACACACAGAATAATTCTCAATCTAGTTATGGGACCGGCCTAGTGTATAGGTGTCTGAGTCTAGTGATAATGGAAAAACTTTTATAGTATAGTTGTTGTTGTATCATGATGAACACACATAGAATTACTCATCTAGTTTTGGCCTGTGATATAGTATAGTTGTTGTTTTATGAGAACACAGAATTATTCTCTCTCTAGTTTGGGATCAGCCTGTGATATATGTGCCTGAGTCAAGTGATGAAATAACAAGTTCTGTAAGTTATTTGTTGTTGGCCTGGAAGCGGAACGGAAGAGAAGTTGCACCAGGAAGAAGAGTTAATTTGATTAAAAAAGAATACCATTGAAGAAAAAAATATAGACAAGTATAATTAATATAAGTTTCTTTTTGTTTATTTGTAATTAAATATAATCTTTTGCCATAATTATTTTGTTTAAAAGAACCTTAAACAGCAGTTAATCACTAATAAAATAAATTTAAAGTTAAAAATAAAATTACGTTACCTTTTAAAAGAACGTAAATATTTTAATAATATGTACCAATTAAAGCAAGCTAGTGAAAATCTGATGATATTTGACATTTGGGTCATGTCATTTTCAAAACAAGCAGTCTTCATTTTCAGTTTCATGTTAAAAATCCACCCTGCATGCTAATCAGATTCAAATCCTAAAAATTATAGTTTTTTTTTTTCTCCATGAAGCTGATTAAATAATAATAAGCAAATATTTCCCACAACTCCTTTTCATAAAAAAAAATTGGAGATTTCTTGTTTCAATTCCGGCTCTCATACAAAAGGGCATACGTGTACTTAGACTTTGGATAATAGGTTGCCTGTGAATTAATCATATTTCTTGATCTAAAGATCATTAGTAATCTCACCATTTTTAGGATTTTGATTTTTTTTCAAAATCAGAAAGTCTTATCCAACTGGCAGTCTGTTTTCTGGATAATATGTTACATGAAATGGAGAAATTGTTTGGAATAACCACAACAAACTTATGCTCGTTCACTTACGAGAATCTATATTTCAGATACATTTGATGTGAAGGAGCCACCAATCGTTCCGAAAAGTTCAATTCAAATGTATTCTAATTTATAGTAACTAATATTATAGTATTCTAATCAGATTAATATATGGTAAGGGTTAATTATAATAAAAACCAATATGCATATTATGTCACGCATTTATTACAAAATTAATCTCAATACACTTTTATTTTAAAGAATATCTTTAAATGTTTTATACAACCTAAAAGTTGTTTAATCACAGCTTAAAGCTGTCGAGATATCGACCGTAAACAGATGTGCAATATAAACAATACTCTCTTTAACACCTCACCTTCACCAAAAAAAAAATAATTAATTTGTCAAACAAATACTTTATTATTAATGTGATGATTAAGTACTACAGCCGATAAAAATATAATTCATCTGTTGTTGTTATTACCATCCTTTTTAATTGTATCTGTTTCGTTTGATAATATTTATTAAACAGTCGAAGAGTACAGATACAATCATTAAAATGCACATGCATATAATCAGATAGCGATTCTCTTCGTTGAAAATAGTTTTGCTACAAGAAATATTTATACTCCTCTCCTTTTTGAAGAGTCTATACTCTACTCTAAACAGAATTTTTTTAAGTTAGTAAGAATACCTACGCACTACTCCAAAATTAACTGTTGTTGAATACTTATGGCTTATAATGGCACCAAGCCGAAAACAAAAGCTTTTAAACATTTGATTATTTTATTTATTAAATACTGCTTGTAACAATTCAGTGCAGATTTTTTTTTTATTATAATTATTGACCGTAGTGAGAGTGAAAGCGAGCAATATAGTAAATGCGGTGGAAATGAGATCATTTATCACAATTATCTATTACCTTATTTGGGCAGATTGTAATTTTCTTCAATTAAAGAGTTAATAAAATAATTATAATTATTTAGAAATTTTTAAATAGAAACACAATTAAGATGAAACTTATTAATAAGGTGTAATGCATCATACATGTTTAATAAGAGGGCTATTATCTCCTGCCTGGAGTTCACCACATTCAAACAAAAATAGAAAGATTACAAGGATCATTGCGGCAAAGCATCATTTACAACCTTAGATATAAGCCTACAACTGATACACGAAAAAGATCCCAAAGAGAAAACAGAGTCAACGTTTAAAGGGGAAAACTGCCTTCCCATCCATAAAAAGCAATTGTAACACAAGAATACAATCAAGATATTTAGTATTGCCTTTATTTGATGCTATAAAGATGTTAGTTTTTTTAATAACGGATGATATTTCGGCATACCATATTTGTCTGCATCAGGTCTCAATGTGAGACGGTTAATATATGGACATAAAATATTCTCGGTTAACCAGACGTTTAAGAATTTTTTTTCATCGACTTAAATCAAAACCTATCAAAATTCACAGCTAACTATGAACTCTCATGGTTTATTTCATTTATATTTAGTAATTTGGGATCCTATTTAATATATTTTATTGACCAGCGAAAATGGTGTATGATTGCCGATAAAGTTACTTAATTAAAAAAAAAGTTTTTAATGAAAATTTTACTTGTGGTATTTTTCAAAAAAGGAATAACCAGTTACCAAAATGTCAGGATAATAACCCTTTGAGCGCAACTGAAAAGTAATTCTTTCAACTAAACGATAGAATCAGTACGGATGAATTGTCTAAGCATTTAATTAGTTGGTTAAGTAGTTTTCTATCAGCAACAAGAATAGCAAAAACCTTATAAGCCATAAGCACCACTCGAAATAAGTAACTTTCTTAATCCATAGAAGTCAGGATCAGTGATATTCACATAAGCCGTCCTATATAAGTTCACTTGTGTAATTGATTTTGATATGAACGTAGGCAGCAGCATTTCAAAAGTACAATACTCATTTATAAAATAACACATATAAAAGTTTAAAAAAAAATAGAAGGAATAAACGAGAACGATGCAATACAAAATAAACTATAGTGAGAAGAATGCGAGGAAAGCGTTGGGAGAGACTGGAACGTGGATGGATCGCGAGCGCCCGGGCAGGCACGGATGACCGGAGCTCGCCCAGAACAAAGACCTACAGTCGCGGCACAGTCTCACAGAGTCGGCATACTCCTCCCTCAGTCCATATTTCCTGTACAAAACAAAAATATTAAAAATTATACAGGACAAAAAAGCAAAATAAAAATTAATCATGACCTGCCTTTAATTTTATACAAAATAAGTCTAAAAAGAAAATAATTTTCTTTATAAGTAACATATGTTAATGTAAATTTTGCTTCAATTGGGGCTGTAAGGCTATAAGAAAAGTTAACCTACTTCTAATAGAAAATATATTTAAAAATCGAACGAAAACGGCAAGCAATAAAAACAAGTAATGCTTTCAAGGACAACAAAACCTACGACACAATTAATAGTTTCCCTATTCCTCAAAACTTTTTTCAATAGTTTCAAAATAATCGAGAGTCCTGCTTAGAATCAAGAAAAATTCTTGGATACGGTGACATCACACTGCAATGCTATATGGTAAGTATGTGGACACTTTTGATAAGTCACTCACTCTTTTTGGAAGAAGTATCATCGCTATCCATGTATACTTTATAGCAAATGGTAAAATGCATCGTACTTAAATCAGTTTATCATCAGCAGTTGGCCAGGGCCAACAGTGAATGTAGGTATTGAAAGGTCTTCAACAAAAAACATTTCTGCTAGACATAGACAAAGTCAACTTGTAGCTGATATAACTAAGAAAATAGGAAAGAACTACATTGCGAGATGAAATTAGCACAATATAAACTAGTATTTCCATGATGTTTCTAATGCGTAGACAGACTGCTAATTATCGATGACTTCGGCTTCCCCGTAGGTATTTTTTCTGAGAGGATGGATTGGTTCACTCAATATCATAACGAAGGAATTAGAGTTGATACTTAAATAAAGAAGCATCCCTAATTGAGCTAGTCCCTCAGCATCATCTAACAGCCTGGTTAGATCTATCTAAAAACCAGGTTAAATCTATATAACAACTCGGCCTTATCTCTTCTAGAGACGCATCGGATTCAACTTTTTAATAAATTCACACAGTTAATGTTTATGAATTGTGAACCATTTGAGCTAGTCCATTTACTTATTTTAAACAAATTTTGAAGCAGCCCTAGTCTGGATTGGACGGGATGACTAAGGATTTCCCATAAACAGGTTTTTATAATTATCATTGAAAATTTTGAGTCAATTCAAGCGAGCTAGTCAAGAATTAAGAAAAATGTCTCTATCTTGTAAGCAGATGTTTTCTTGTGATAAATGTCACTAGTTAGTTTATTTTATAATTAATTACTTAAAAATTTGATTAATTGGTGTCTAATTCCTGTTTGAAATAACTCAATCAATTAATTTTAGAAAGAGTCAAGTTACTGAAGGGAAAAAGTTCCCCACAAACATTTAAACATAATAAATTTCTTTGTGGTTATTGACTACCTATTAGGGTCTGGGAAGTTTCTTATGGCCTGCACAATCAGATAATATTGTATTACAATATCTCCACAGATCGTTCTGGGCAGACAAGTCTCACTGAAAAGTCTACGCAAGAGGCCTGAGACTGTATACAAGCAGAGACTGGTCTCCACAGATTTCCTGTAACACTCTTAAGCACAATTTGAATTACTTCTTTAGGAATTTGAAGAGCTCTCTGGAGTCTGAAGTGCACGGAGCCGATAAGATTTGCTCCTGGCTGAAATGGAATCTTATCAACGCCAGCCAGAGAGCCCCCTCGGAGAGAATGTAAGGTCTGAGGACTTCAACGGCTGATTCTAGGTCCATGGGATTGTCCAGCCTCTTCACCACTTCCGTCACGACCTCGGCCGGCAGCTCTTCTGTGAGCGTTAATCCACAGTCGCCCTGAAATGAACAAAAGGTCAAAGGGCTGAACAATCATTAAATATACTTATTTGCCAGAGATATGACTAATTTTTGGTTTTCATAAGAAAATACAAGGAGGAACTCTTGTACTTTACGGGCTCCACTTATAAAAAAGAAATAAAACAAGAACGTTTCATTGTTGTAAAAAAAAAAGAAGTTCTTTCAGTGATTTTGTGCTGATTTCAAACTACATTTCACATTGTTTTTATACAAAAAAATTTTGTTTTTATGGCGTCCACAAAAAGTTCTTTATTTATCTTTGAGTCCTTTCCATTTTACGTTGTTATCATCAGACTACGAAAAAATAACATTAACATACATTCTATTATCGATCTAATCTATAATAAATATTCCTAAAATATTTCATTATATAATTAAATAGTAATGAAAACAATAAAAAGTCAAACAAATTTATTAAATGTTACAAAATGTATAGATATGATTAAGAATTGATGCATTAAAATGTAATAAAAAGACCCCACAAATTTCTATGATGTGGCTTAAAAACTACAAAACTTACTAAAAACTTTGATTAGTTGATAAAGAGTTTCACAATTAATCATGATAAATTATAAAATATGCATATATTATTAATTAAAATCATAACTTATGTAATAAAAATCAAGTTAATAATCTCTGAAGTTTTTATATAAATTTTAGTGATCATAGGAGTTTATAAGTTCATTACATTTTTATATTTGACTCTGTTTTTAATCATATCTACAGCATTTAGAGGTTGTGTTAATATGTTTTGACCTTGTTGTGTTTTATTATATTTATAACTATTTACTGAGACATATCAAACAATGATTTCAGGAATATTTCGTTATAAATGTAATATGCGATAAAATTAATGTTAATATTGCTATATGTTGGTGTTTTTTTGTAGCATGGGAATGTATGAATACGGTGTAGAAGAAGAACCACGACAACCTTAAGTTGTTGAAAGCACTTGTAAATGAATAAATAACCGATTGTACAGGCTAGAAATATATTATAATTATTATTGTAATGTTATTTTTAAGAAGTAAATTGGGAAAATGATTATTTTATTGAATAATATAAAATAAATTATAAAAAGTTTCAATTCAAACAAGTGAACCATTGAGGCAACAGTGTATTCGGAGCATCAAGATCACAAAACACAATACTTGGATGGAGCAAGGCAAGCATTCGCCAGAAAATTTGGTAGGAACTCAAAAGCAGTATAAATATTATTTTATGTAAATGCTTGATTGCCTTCTGAGACATTATAAATTAGAAATTTAATATAATTTTTTTTTAAGGCTAATATTACAATATATTATTATATACACATTGATGAATAAGTTTATTATCGAGCATTGGAAACTTAGCGAATAGCAAACTAATACTGTCTTATCAATAGGTCCTATCCTATTATATGTTCACGAGTAGGAACAATAACAATAAATGAACCGGATACCTGGGATATAATGAAGGAATTGGCAAGACCGGACACTCGTCTTATAACTTCTAAATGATCACTCCACAGCTGGGAAGAACCTAAAGGTCGTCCCCAGCAGGCACAGTCCACCAAAGCTTTTGCTTGTTCGTCGAGAGATCTCAGCGTGTTGGGGTTCTCTCCGTGGATACATACTGAAATTTAAATAAATATACTTCAATTCAAAATTATTATTCTCTACCTACTGCCAAACTTTAAAGAAGCTTCACATTCAAATTCATGAAAAGTAAACACCATTTATCAGTCGAATAATAATACAACAGATCTGAAATTTTGCGTTTTTGAACAACGTATCACGCTGTGTACCATTTTGGTTAAGATATAATACCTGGAAGCATGAGGAAAAATTTGCCTCGTACTTACTAATTTACCCACTTAAATCTAGGTTTTAAACTTTCTCATATCATAGCTTAGAAACTATTTAACATTTAAAGTTGTGATTTTCGCCCCATTGTCGACAATACAAAATTAAATTTAAAGAATAAAAAAAGTATAGTTTTAGTAGCCAATAGTATATAACTCACATATTTCTAACATTGTTTGAGCTGACCTTCCTTGTCTTGAAGACTGAAACCTTCCTCACAAAATATTTTTGAGCCACTGAATTGCTGAATAGTGCACTAAATTATACTGCCATCGCCCCAGACATTCAATAATATTTCAGGCTGTATGGACCCTATTCCGACCGAGTTTGAACTCAAAAAAGAAAATCTTACGAAAATCATGCTTGAACTTCTTAATAAAGACTGGATTATTGGCAAGTAACAAAAAAACTACCATGGTAAAGAAACACTGTTAAAAAGAGAAATAATTGTAAAAACCCTCACACATATAAACTATTCATGAAAAAGTTCATAGTATAGAAGATTAAAACTAAAGAAAATTTGAAATCCTGTAATATTTTCGACACCAGCTAATAGTTAAATGATTTATAATAAATTTTTATTCGATATTATTTGTGAATTAGCACATATTTCAGGTTTTTAAGCCCAATTTCGTGCCTCTGCAAATATTTTAAGGGGGCTAATACAAATTTATTTTTAATTTAATTTTTTTTTAATTAACAGACGGGATTAATAGAAATAAGGTGATAAAATTCTTACACTGCCTGGCGACTTCTTCCAGCATGGTGAAAACTACTTTTTGGACACCACCAGGCAGGTTACAGAGAGGTTTCTCACAACACAGCAGGCTCAGCAGCTTCGTAATGTACCTGAATCTTCTCCTATCTCTGACAGCACTTCGCCAATCCAACCTTTTCAAAACATCGCTCAGTGCGTTGAATCCTGCAACCTGTGAAGTAGATCACCCAAAAAAAGATCATTCAAAAAGGCGAGAGAGAGAGAGACCGAGAGAGAAAAAAAAAATATAACAAATTTTAAAACTGATCGATTATTTTCTAAGCGAACCCAACCAAAGCTTTCTTACCTCTTTTGTGGATTTGATGGTGATCTGACAGTATGGCTGTGCTTTAACATCATCTGTTACACAAGACTCATTTTACTCAATTATTTATCACTCAGTATAAGAATATTAATAAACTAAATTAATATTGATTTTTTTTTCAATCTAATAAAAGTTATAAATACAGTCATACCCCAGGTAGCCTCAACTAGTTCCAAAGTCCAAAATAATAGATAATCCAAAGTCTTCAGAATAGATTCGTGTAGGTTAGTTTCTTTGAGTCGCCTCTCCTAATAATTAGCGAAGGAGAATCCTTCTGAATATTCGCAGAATTTCAGAAAGTAATTTTGATCTTGACTCCAACATGACATTTTAACGCAACATATCAACAGATAATAATAAACTAGACTAAACAATAGTTTAGTTGATAAGTGGCAGCGGGAGGAATGCTATTCTACTAGAAAAATCTATCTAGTTAACTAAAATGTTTTATAAAACTACTCGACTAGATTTTACAGTTTCTGCCAAATTACTGGACTAAATATTAAACTACTCTGCTAAATTCTTAACGAGTGTCAATGAGCAGTATAAATTGACCACTGAAGTAATAAATAGTTCACTAGTATTCCGGGTGAAACATAAATGATGTCCAAAACTTATGGAAGTGATAATAAACCTCAATTGAAACGGAAAAGTTTATTTGAGATATGGTCCGATTCCGAACAGAGAAGGAGTAAATTTAAATTTTGTGTTTTTTTTAAGGTTGTGACTTTTTGTTTAATAGGAAGCGATAACTAAAAAACCATTCAAGTTATTTAATTCCCAATTGCAGCATTGTAAACTAGACTAAAATTTATTCAAAAACAATTAGAATTTGTCTTTGTTAAAATCATTTGAAGGGAGCTTTCATGCAGCTAAATTCGGAAAGTTCTGTATTTTGTAAAATGATGGATTATTTTTATCAGCCTTCTACTGGACTACAGATTCCCCACTTTCAGAAAAACTTCCTTATTTAATAAGCTTTAAGTACGAGTGTCAGGTCTGTTACAGAATAAGAGATTAGAGAATTGAGATTTGCCTCCAGTTTTGTAAAACAATTATGTGAAGTGAAATTCTGCCTCCTCAAAGTACCCGAGTGTTTTCAGCAAAAATAATTACAAAGCTTTTCTTTCTGTTTGTTTCTAAAATCTGTGTAAAAAAAATTGGTGTACTATCATTTTGGATGATGATTTTTAGTTTTAATTTTTTGGAAAAGCAGCATTCATTTGAAGAATAATTAAAAAATGCAACAAAATGAGGATCGTGAAATAACGAAAAATCATGAATAATCCATGATTTAAAAAAAAAACAACAGATGTTTCCCTAATTTAGCTGCTTAAAAGTCCCCTTCAAATGGTTTTAACAAAGACAAATTCTACTTTTTTTAAAAGTAAATTGTGTCTAGTTTACAATGCTGTAATTGGGAATTACCCAACTTGAATAGTTTTTCTAGTTATCGCTTCCTAATTACAAAAAAAGTGACAACCATAAAAAAACACAAAATTTAAATTTACTCCTTCCATGTTTTGGAATTGGACCATATCCGAAAAGAACTTTTCTGTTAAATTTGAGGTCTAACATCAGTTCCTTCAGTTGCGGATATCATACACCCTCTCCATTAGCATGACAAAAGAAAATTTGTGCAAGTGGAAAGTCTGCTTAACAGGAGTCGTGTTTAAAAAAAAATTAAAAAATTTTAGCATTTTGGTTATTGAAGCACCAGAAATCTGTCTAGGATTTTTTAATGTATCTACACTTCACACAATTTTGGAAAACAAAGATAAATTAAAATCATTTTACTAGACAAACCTCAAATTCGCTTAATGCTACAAGGAGCAAGAAATGATCTCAAATAAAATAAAAAGAAAAATTCAAAGTACTGTAATTTGTGAAGTGAAAATAATTAACAACATTCAATTAAATGAAGAAATTTCATTGAGGAGGCACAGGGAAGTGAACAGTACACAGTGAAGATAAAATGTCAATTGTTGTGAGGAGATGGGAATTCAAAATGTTTTGAATTCATAAATCAATAAGCATAATAAAATTAACGAGATGTAAATACATCTGCAGTAATTGGGTGTATAGTATCTATGAGTTATACGTTGAGTGCTCCAGGCATGATAAATGTCCAATTTCTATACAATGAAGTGATTGTTATAAATAAAATATTCTCTCGAAGACAATCGATGAGCTAATTAATGCAGTATACAACCATACCGACCAGAAAGATGAAGACAACAGTGTAAATATATTTAATTTATAATAATTTCAAGTTTTCAATT
The DNA here is from genome assembly GCA_930367205.1 of Acanthosoma haemorrhoidale. NCBI lineage: Eukaryota > Metazoa > Arthropoda > Insecta > Hemiptera > Acanthosomatidae > Acanthosoma > Acanthosoma haemorrhoidale. Next base: position 15,582,777 of record OV884013.1, on the reverse strand, counting down.
GAGAGTAAAGAATCAACCTGAGATATAAGTTTCTAAAAACAATAAATTAACTATTTTTTTGTCGAACATAAGTATTTTTATTTTTCTTAAATTTTAATAACAATTTCTGTATTAGCTCAAATAATTTTGTTAAAAAGCAAAATTCATGACAATATATAGCTTTTATTTTCATTAGAAAATTACTTCACTAAATTATTATTCAATTAACGATTCAAAACTTGTTTCAATTGTATTAAACTTATTTTCATTCTTTTTTAAATATTTAAGCCTTGTGTTTCATTGAAAGAGTTTAGAAGCACCTATATCAGCCTAATATATCAAAGAAAATTTAATATATCACAAAATCCTATAGTTTAATGAACTTTCACAAGTAATAAATAATTATAATATAGAAAAAATATGATTTTTGTATTACATAAAATGCTGAGGAATGCAAATGTTATGTCATGTGTTGTTAAATTAAAATTTGATGTTCTTATTTGAGTAGGGATTCTACAATTGAAGTAATTTTTGTATTGAGTATATTTTTATTCATTTTTCCTACTATGAATAACAATATTGTTGCAAATATATTACTATTTCATAGATAAAGGCAGTAATATGAAAAAGCTTACTATATCGTTTAAATACAACGAGTAAATCGATACAAATTGTAAAGAAAAATGTAAATAAAGTTTTATCGTATACTTTCGCTAAGGGGAGTATGACTGTACACTCTCCAAATATAAATTCAGAAGAAATAAAACAAATAGTTAATACTATAAAAAGCTTGATTGTAGTTATTTTATAACATTAACACATAATCTTTATCATATAACACATAAAATATTTCTATTAACTAATATCTCAGCCAGGGGGGCTTCGCTATTTGCACTCTTATTAAAATGTTTAATACATTAAAATAATAAATCAAATAATCTTAATATAATAATAATAATAATAGGCTACCTTTTAAATGACTTTTCTCAATATCATCCACATCGTTAGACAACCTGAAAAAAATATAATTATTTAACTTATGTTAAGAAGAGACTGATTTCAAAAGTTCAGAGTGTTTCAATTCAACTCAAATATTTTCTCAAGCGAATTTACTTCTTTGTCGAATGTCTTAAATTATGAATAATTGAATCGAATATAAACCATAAATTAAACCATTATTAAAAATTTATTTTATGAAACCTACCATGCTTTATTGATGTCAGCACAAGTAATGTCATGAAATCTGTAAAACAAGGAAATGTCAATAAAAAACATGTTTATTCAAAGACAATGCAATATTTGTTATAACATATGTGTCTTTTGAGTGATTGTAAATTTTAGCGGGGGCTCATACTGTCAAAGACCTCAATTTAAATATTAAAAGAACCCAATATTAAATAATTTGTTTGTTTATATGAAACATAATCCCAGAATAACAAAAAAAATGAGGCATAAAAACACCGCTCTGGACATAACAGAAAATAATTTTTAATATCGCTTTTGTAATTTATTAAATAGATATTTTAACTTTACTACTGGATTGGAAAAAAAATAACAATGAATACATTTTTTCTCAAAATGTTTACATTGTAAAACTGATACATCAGAATGACGTACATTATCTGTGAATCTGTACCAAATGGTAAACATCGTAAGGACAATTAAATTATATTTAAAAAGATAAGGAGATAAGATAAAAAAAAATTATTGAACTTCACATTTTATTATAAAATCAAACGTAACATAAAATATTATAAGAAATTAACTATTACTAATAGCTAATATCAAATAATTTTTAGAATAAAAATGTCACCCATTCAAATTACAAATTTGGAAAGAATGTTAACAACTCACAAATAATTACATAGAGAAAAACAAATAATAGATAGTAAAATAATGGAATATTTCAATCATTGAAAGTGAATTAGTAAATAATTAGTATAATGAGGCTAGAAAGTATGAGTTACAACTGCTAAGTGCAACTAGGAACCAACTGTCAAATCAGTTGCCAACACTTACCTGGCTGAATCACCTGTCCATTTTTTTTTAATATTCTTTCTTATTTATTATACAAACAGAATAGGTTTGAAATAGAAATTAAATCCAAGTATTTTTTGCACTGACAAAAAACAAAGGATTCAGGGCAATAATACTTAAGTGCGCATACTGCAATCTGAAGTTGCATACATAGAAAAATTACTTAAGTGTTTTTTTAAGGGGTGGTTGGATAAATGGTTTCATAACAGCGAATAATAGTTATGATAATATTATAAAACTATCAGTAAAAGGTTAATTTTGAGGTAATGACTACATAAAATCCACCAGAGCTTAGGTATTTAAAATAGATGAGCACTACAAAAAGTTTAAAACCATCAAGAAAAATAAATGGACTGTTTCCTCAGACGAGCAATAAAAAATAAAGTTTAAAAGCTAAATAAATAAAAATCGCAGCTAATAACGAGTTAAAAATGATGTCATAAGCTAACAAGCAACGATTTCGCTGTTCTAAAACTATGACAATAAAAAAGAATGGAATGAGGAAGTTAAAAGCAATAACTTGCCTGTCTCCACGCATATTTATACTGCTCAGGCATTCTAGGACTTTTTGTTTCTCCCATCCTTCGTCAGTTTTTACCCAGTGCTCGCCAGGAGACCTCCAATCTTTAGAAATGAACGGCATTGCAATGACAGTTTACAACATCAAAGCTGACAGACAAAGGTAAATAAGAAGGGATCAAGTGCATTGAACCATTGTAGCTGTCTGGATCAGCTGATCAGTGCAACTCGAGCGACGCAATTTACCTCTGTTGTAAATAAACAATTCTTTGCCAGTTTTTTTATGCAAGTTCTTTTTTCATAGGATATATCATTGGCAATACTTTTATTTATTTTTTTCATTTATAATATCGCAGAAATATTTTACAGATGTTGTTTCCATTTAAATATATTGACAATGACAATAACCCCATCGATATAATAACGTTAATCGTAAACAAAAAATATTAAAGCAGTAGAAAAAATTGATGAAGTTCAAATAAAATTGAATTATACATTATCTATAAAGGAATTAAAAAACAAAACAACTAGTTTAGAACAATAAATACAAAAAATGAAGATAATGCCGTCTGGATTAAACCTATCTGGCGACAACGGAGATAAGTGCCGTGAGTTCAACTAGCCTACTATAGGAGTGCTGTTACCGGCAACAATTTAGTTACATTTTTACATTCTTTCAATTATCTTTTATCTCATTAATTTTATTTATTTCTGTATTTCTCTACACTGGAAAGTGTCTTTAGTCTGTAAAAGAGAAACATGGAGAGAGAGACACGAATCTGATAGTTGACTAATTCAACCAACATGGCCCTCATTTATTAGTTTTATTTTCAGTAAAGAAATTATTTCATTATAAATGTCATGCATTTTTGTCACTTTTGGATTCTGTATAATGCATTTTTGGTTTAAATCGGCCTTAAGAGGTACAACAATGATCAAACTCAATAGATAGATCAAATCACGACCTGTGGTGCTAATGACATTGTTTGTTCCTTCGAACAATTTGTACAGCAAAAATTAATTTATTACTACTTTGTATGGCAGTAAATTTATGACCTGGGAATTATTCTAGGTACAGGACCATAACCAAGACACAGTCATGACTTACGCCTAGTAACTAAGAAACATAGGGCGAGAGGTGAAACAGTATGCTGGTACCTCAGCACCACCTACTAACTACTGCTACAACTTCGGTCGGGCTTGCCTCTTTGCAAGCTGTTGAGACGTGGATTTATTTATCCTAACATAATCAGAACATTCTCCCCTAATAAATATGTTGAATATCCAACAAATCATATCTAATCTAACGGCTAATTATGAACTCACACTAATCTCGGTACGTCGAGAGTATTGACACGAGTGGTGGGGGGGGGGCCGCCTTCATTCGAACCCCAAGTGGATTTGAGGCAGTCAAAATTGGGATGAAAGGTGTCTAGAAGCAAACACGCACGAAGTGGCGAATCTCTGCGCCTAAAGCTTATGATTTATATAGGCACACTCGGGCCTGCTCTGCCGTACGTTGCACAGCTTTTTATTCATCTGACCGAAGCTACTCCAACAATTTCAAAACGGGGTACTCAGGAAAGTATTCCGAATACTTCATTCTAGCAGCGGTGGAACAGTGAACGCCATGAAGATTTTGAGCTACCTACGGTGGATGAATTCAGTCGCCGTAGACATATCAAATTCTTTGATTCGTTGGAATACGTCATCAACCCTGTGTTTAACACGATTCCCCCCCCCCCCGTTTCCCCATCGATGGCAGAAGGCAGGAACGCTCTAGTTTTATGTTAGTATGTAGAATTAGTTTTAGGATAGCTTTAAGTCCCTTATGTAGTCTGAAGGTGAGCCCATCTGCTAGTCCCCATTTACTTGATATCGTTTTTTAACAATAAAAAGGTGATGCTGGTTTTATAATAACTGGTTAACATGTATAGATGCAGTAAAAGGAGCCACTCACAGCTCAATTATATAATATTGTATATAAATTCAATCTTAAAAATATTAATATGATAGGGATTAAGAAAAAAATAAATCTAGAGTCTAGACATTGGCATCAAGTAACGGGTGGGTTGTAAAGGGGTTGAGGAGGCGTGTCTGTTTAAAGGGGGACGATACTCTAGGGTTGAACTAAGTGATCAAGAGTTAAAATTAAGATATTACTCTAGGTGTCTTAGCTTATAAAATAGAGAAGATTTAACTACAAATATTTAAATTGTTAGCTCACAGGTAATTTGAGATAAGTCGGGGTGTCGCTTTTTAGATTAGGTTTTCATCAAATTTATTAATGGACGATGTATCTGTCATTTTCCTATTTTCGCTAATATAGTTTTCCTATATTATCTATTTGTGGGTATTCCTTAAAATACTACAAGACCCTTGTTTATGCCCATCACATATTATTAATATTCTTGATAAGTGTCCATTATTTTTTTTAAACATCAAACTGATCAACAGGTTTATAAATGCATTATTTTACAAACTGCTCATGTATTACCTATGGCTATATCTTATTTTATTTATTTTTTTCGTAAATAACAATTATTACACTGGTTTTAACATCTCCCTTTCTTTACTAGTTATCAGGACCAGATGAAGTAAGTCGAAACGTCACCATTAAATAAACTTAATGAATACCTATGATCTTTCTTTCATCGACTTAAGTCTATAGCCGATCGAACACATTCAGTCTAATTATGTTAATATATCAGAATGAAAGGTTTTGAAATTGGCGCCACGCGCTAAGAGAGTCAATGCCCAGTACTGGTTATTGTAGCAAGGAGCGCTTTAGTAGAGTGGCTGGACTCGTGTCCGCAGTTTGCGTTCCTCTTTGTTTGTCTGCTCAGGATCAGATATTGCCGGCAGGCGTTCTATAGGCGCAAGCGTTCATTTTAATGTTTGATAAGCTTCATTTTATTTCTGTACAATAGTTTTCTGTATTACTATTTCAGCATTGTTCGGGTCAATATCTACAAATTCACAAGGTGATTGAAGTGATGGAGTGTTTGAGAATGTGTAATTATGCTATATCAATGAACTTTTGATGTTTATATATATTGTTCCTGTTATAGATGTCTTCCCAGACGAATCAAAGCAGCCGGGTGTATTGCGGAGGCTTAAATATGAACGTCCAGCAAAAAGATGTTGAAGATCTGTTTAAAAAGCATGGCAATATTATAGGTAAAGGATTCTTTCATTATTTATTCCTATCTGCCTTCTCATTGTTTTGAATTGTGATTATCATTTAGTTTTTTTTTGTTTTTTTTATCGCAGAAATAACAATGAACAGGTACTTCGCATTCGTGCAGTTCTCAGATGATTCTGAAGCTCAAAGTGCCATCAAAGATTTGAACGGTACACAACATTTTGGCCGACGATTAGGTAACCTTGCATCTTTATTATTATATTTATGATTAAGTCCATTGTAAGATCATTAGGGCTGGTCGCAAATCCAATTTTTACCTCTTGAAGCTTCATTTTTACCTATGCAATGCGGATGAGCCCCCACGTTTAACGTTTAGTCTTCCTTGCCTACTGATCTTACAATCTACTAGTTTTTGATGTACTAGGACCGGTAATAACTAAATAGAAATTGTTTGAGACTGGATAGCGAACATTAATTAAGGATCATTTTCCTCCATCACTGTTAATTAGGCCCAGAATACCTGAGCTCAGAGTTTGGCAGGATGCCTGCCATCTTTATCATCATTCTTTATAATTTGTTGAGTTAAGAATTCCTACTTTGAGTAAGTCGTTACCCAGCTTTAGGTTAATTTAAATTTAAAAAAGTTAATTCGACATGAAAGGAAATGGTAAATAAAAAGTATGCAGTGAAAACAATCTTATATTTATGACAATTAATTTATTAATGAATACATCTTTTTTCTTATCGGTATGCTGCTTATTATTTCGCTGCTTATGATTTTCAGTTTATTGATCATAATCTAATATTTTTTCTTGTTATTATTTGAGTGCTTAATAACCAGACCTGTGAAGGTTATCTGACTAATAACTATTGACGGAATATTAGTATTGTCAACAGCTTTGGTTAGGATTGTTTAAAATTTAATCGTAGAGGCCAACATGCTTTTGCTTTTGATAAATAGGATATACTATGACAGTAAAATCGTCAGATCACTTTTTTACTGCCTTCACAATGGTACATGAACCATTCACAAACGGTAATACAATTGGTCATTGAACTAATTGATAATCAGTCGATAGCATTAAAGTTAACTTAAATTAGGTACGTCTGCTCGGATTTTTATAACAAAAGCAAGTTAGCTACTAAACATGTTAGTTCACGAGCTCAGACCTTATGCTTTAGTTTATTTAAACTACAAAGAGAACCAGTCAAAAATCTAACTTATCTCATTAAATGGCTCCCTGAACTAAACAAACAAACCTTTTTTCTTTTTTACAGTAATAATCCTGAAATTTTTCTGTTAGCTACAATATGAGGCCTTCTGTCAATTACAGCGTGGCTTTCTAGTCTTCTTTAATCTAGTCTTGTTAAACTATTTATTGCGGCACATTGAAATAAGACCTTTTGTGTCCAAGATTATTGAGTGATTGAATTGTTAATAATAATAATACAACAGTTTTATCTGAGATTGAATACAAATATTTTATAATAATCAAAAGATAGCTTAGATAAGTAAGATTAGATCAAATAATGGTATTGGTTATCTACACTTTATGTGATAGTTTTTAGTTGTGATTTATTATATTGCTCCCTTTTATTTTATATTTTGAAGAGAATGAAGGAAGATTTATTATTTAATCATACCCTTCCGCAGCCGACACTGTAGCTGAAATTCTTATGATATGTCGCCATGGATGAGTGACTTAAGATCATCTAAAATGCCCCTATTGGATAATTTCTTAAATACTACAATAGTGATTAAATAAAAACTACAAAACTTGAAATAAGTTTTTTTTTTTTTCCATTTCTTAGTTGTTTATATTTCATGAATCGCACAGCATCCAAGAGGCGGCAAAGATTTGGTTTTTGCAGGGATAGGAATCAACTATTGGACAATAAACCCAGACCGGTTTAGAGCCAAGTAACCATAGAAATTCTCATACTCATGTCGATTCTGACTCTGAGAAGAAAAGTGATTCGTATAGACGGACCATGACTTTGTAGTCCCTTGTGGCCCAATAATCTTGGAGCGTCAATGTTAGATGAGCAGGTAGTACACAGTTGCTCGCTTGGCAATAGACTGCCTGTACCGAAAACAGATATGCCTGTTATAATCTGTATTCAGTTAATTGGTGAGATGTTAGTAATAAGACCATCCGGGCGCCTTGTAATATCTGATCTGTGGTACGAGTCTCAAGTATATGTTATGTCTCTAGTCCTGTTGGTCAAACTATAACGTTCTTAACGCCTTGTTGGCTTTGGGGCAAGTGGAAGCTGAAAAATATAATATAATATAAGCCTCCTTCTGAAGTGAATTGGTTGTAATTTTCTGATGATCCTGTCTCTAATTCGACTAATAATTATTGCAATGGTGGGATTACAGACCACTACTTTTAACCTTTAATAAGGATAATAATAATCAATGGTTAATAAGGAATTTTAATGTGTCTATTAATGAATTTGATGAAACTTAAATTGTTTTGTTATCAATCAAGACATTTTTCCGACAAAAACTCTTTTTACTAAATGAACAATAAATATAAGGCTGTATGTTAGATGTAGTAGATTAGGATGTTACAATCAATCCAAATTAAAAAAAAATATATATTCTACGAAACCCCAGATTATGCTGGTTATGTTACTTACGATTTATCAGCAGTAAACGCCTGATTAAAGTAAAGTTGGTCTTGTTTGTTTGCCTTTATAAGCTTTAATAAAGTTAGCTCTAAAGCTAGATATAAATCTTTTAATTTCCCTTATTCTTTAAATACACAATGATGGCATCAGAGATATTCTAGGAAATAATGTTGTTTTGAGAACCAATATTACAAATCGCTCTTTAGAGGTCGATGGCCCCACCCAAACCATTTCTTCTTGTTATTGTTTCTTCTCTTTGTACATCCTTAATTTTTTCTTTGTATTATTATTTACTTCATAATAAACATAGCTATGTTTTAGTCTAAAAACCAGAACTAGGTTAGTCTCTAAAATAATTTAAAAAAAAATGGTGTGGCCACTGGTTATTGGAACAATATAACTGCCTTTTGATTTCTTTATTTTAGAGTGAATTTATTGTTATTAATTTTTTTTTTTTTTTGCTATTTTAGATGTTCAAGTTGCAAGGCATCCCAAGCAAGGTGGAAAAGATGAACCGCCCAGTGGAGGCAGAGATAGATCACCAATTAGGTAATGTGTTAATAGTCGTAGGCTTTAGTAGTAACTTATTTTCAATGTAGCATTGTGAAAAAACTTTCATATACTTATCCTAAGAGTAAATATCTAGTACTACAAAAAAAACAAAAAAACTAATTATATATAGTAATGGTAATTTTATATTCATAAAAAAAAAATAATAATATTTAAATGTGCAATATTAGAAAGATACACAGTATTGTAAAGATTTAGGAAGTGCTTAGACATATAGGGATTCAGTTAAGAGGAGACAGGGAGTCGGTGACGAGTCATATACAGATATAGTTACAGTTATTAGTTGTGAATATAATGAAAGATATGAAGAAATCATTTGAGAGAGAAAAGCAAGATCGTTGTTTGATAATACAGATAATTGTCATTTGATTGATAATATCAGTGAGTGTTATAATATAGAAATAGTATTATTGTAGAAGTCAATAATAAGCAAGCAATAACAATTGTTTATTAAGTCAACTTGAGTTCAAAGTGAGAATGTATCCATCGAAAAAAAAACTTAAATATTTATAATTGTTTATTTATTTATATAAATTTAATAATCCATTAGAATAAATTTTTAATTGGAATCTAGGATCCTTCATCAAGTATTAAATACATTTTTTTTAAACTTATATTTCTTATTTATTTAGCCAAAGACATTTCCATTCAATGTATAAATGTTCAAAAGTATATTATAGTATAGTTTTTGTTTAAAATACAGTATGGGGGAAAAACTCGCTAACTTTTAGGTTTAAGTCTTAGTTTAGAAGCAATTAAAGGTTTGAATTTCTGATTTTTTTTCCACGTGGTTAACAACATAGTCAAAGGCAGTAGTCAAAAAAAATTTCATAAGTATTCTGAAAATAAACATTTCAAGCCTTTTTTTTTCTTTATGTTTATTTGATAAAGACAATAATTGTTTCAAATCTGTAATTTTTATAGAAGATTTCCAAAAATATCTTGGTTTCACACCAACGATTCCTCAATATTGTGCTGCAGATAGTGAATATAACTTCGTAGAGTCTTGTTTCCTGTCTGTTTACTCAGTGGTGATGTAACTTCAGCGCTCATATGTTGCACAACCATATGTCTCGCCAGTGAGTTAAAGCCATATTAAATTTCATCCTGAAACATTAAACATTCGAGGCGTCTCCTTCTCTTAATGTCTGTTTCATCCCCGCATCCTCTTTATTTATGTGTTACATTCTGCAACTGGAGTTGAAACTAATACTCCTAATTATCCTAGTATTTCACCCGTTATTGCATTCGAGACATGAGAGAATGTTCAACTATGGCATAAAATTCACAATATATCCTGGCGTAAGTATACTCTCGCAGTATCTAGTGAACTATATGGATACTGACGCTTCTCCAAACATCCACTGGACAATGAAAAAATTATTATTAAATTGGCAATTCTTCTCCATCTGCTAAAAACCTTGCAGCCACAATAGCCAGTGGCATTATGTCTCAGTGCCAAGTAGTGCTCTGTCTCATAACGGTTAACTGAAATGGTATTTATTTATATTATAGAATAAACTCTTCAATTGTATTTAACTGATTATTTATTTGTTTTTTAGAGGGGGCAGAGACAGTACCGGGGGCAGAGACAGTATCGGGGGAGGAAGAGGAGGCGGTATGGGTGGAGGACGTGGTGGTTACAGAGGAGGTGACCGAGGAAGTGGCATGTTCAACAGCGAACGTGGAGGAGGAGGAGGAGGTGGACCAGGAAGAGGTGGTTTTGATGGAGAGTCAGGCTTTGGTGGCAGGCCCTCTTCAGATTTTAGAGGAGACAGGGGCGGTCCAGACTTCAGAGATCGTGGAGAATTTCCTTCTCGTAATGAACCTCAGTTTAGATCCTCTGAACAATCCTACGGAGCTCCATCAGGAGCAAGGGATTTTTCTTTGGCTCCCCCCACTGGCTTCAGGGAAAGTTCTGGTAAGAATCAATATTTTATGACTAATTAGTAAAAGAATAAATGAAAATATAATTTGATTCATGTCGACAAATGTAATATATTTGATTTTATTATTTTAAGTTTATGAAGGTTGAATTTCCTTACATGGACAGTACTCTCTGCCTTAGAATACCAATTGAAAAGATAGAAAGAAAGGAATCTTAATTTAGTAATAAGTTAAGGCTAAAGTAATGATCATATGTATTGAATTGTCTTCATTAAAGATGGAATTGGAAGAAAGTAGACTGAAAAAAAAATTGAGAGTGCAGCAAATTTTTGGGTATTATATATATATATATATATATATATATATATATATATATATATATATATATATATATTATATATATCGAGCCAGCCACAAAGGTTTATGGTGTGGACTCAGAATCAGCAGCCATAAGAAGCAGTTCTGTGGGAAATAGGTGCTATAGGTAGGATGGAGGTGTCATAGGATTTTGTGGAAGATTTGAGTAGCGGGTTTAAGAGGATTTTCTAGTAAAGTTGGTAGGTAGTTTAACGGAAGGATCTGAGGAACTATTTTCGAAGGGTATAATTGCTCCAACTTCGTATAGTGGTGGGGTATATGACAGTCTTTAAGGATTCTGAGATAAATCTCCAGAAGGAGTTTATAGTTTATTTTTGTTCACCATTAAGAATCTCAGAGTGGTGGCCACCACACAATTGTAGTCAAAATGGGGAATGACTAAGGAGGTGATCTAAGATGCTACGTTTATCGTGGAGGTGGTTGGAGTGATATAGCTGTTTAAGAGGGTAAACAAATTAGGGCAATTTGTGATCTTTGATCTTTCTCTAGGATAAGAAATTCATTGAATTGGTTTGATAGATTTGCTTTGAGAACTCCTGTTGAAGTGACTTCCTGCAGTACACTATATTTTCTCAGTTCATTCCTTTTCCAAACCATCAATTCTTATCAAAAACCCTAAATACTCAATATTCTTCTGTTCGAATCCTTAGTCTATTCCCAGAACACAAGATCCTGTCTCTCTGACCTTAATACTCTCACTCCTAAAACTGTAGCATATGCTCGTTCCTTCCTCACTCCCTCTGCTACTCTCTTTTTTTTTTTTTTTTTTTCCATAGCCCCCTTAAAATTTACAGATAATTATATATAATTATAGATTTTCAGGCGAATCTATTTACAAATTATTGTACTGCTACTCTCTGGAACCCTCCTTCTAAATATCCACCATGCGTTATCCTTTCAAACTGTCCTATTCCAACACATCATCATCCAGACAGGTCCATCCTAGTTTGGGAACTATTTATTCATTATATGTTATTGATTACTTTATTTTTATTTATTTATTTTTTAGTCTACCTATGACTTTATTTATTGAGTGCAGTATAAACGAGTTTATCTGTACTTCAAAGTTGTTCAAAACACTTTTTCCAGGAATAACCTTTTTTTTTTCTATCTATCTATCTCAGATGGATCTCATTAGTATGGTATCAGGTGTAGGTTATTAACAGAGGATTTCATTTCATGGGGTGGGGAGTCAAAGTACTCGCAGAGACACTTGCCATTCAGCATACTAAAAAACAAATTACTGTATGTTTAAATGCATATGCTGTGTAATAATTGTTTTTAATTAAGAGTTACAGTACCACATAAAGCAATATAACTATATTCCATCAATTGTATATTTTTTTACAGGGAAGTTTGGTTGGGGTGGTGGTAACGGTGGTGGCAGTGGAGGAGGAGGAGGAGGCGGAGGCGGCGGCGGTGGTGGTGGTTTGAATGAAAAGGCATTCGAGCCGAGGATGCGAGATGGCCCTCCAATGCCCTATGCAAATGAAAGGCCTCCGACACACCAAGTCGAACCCATCTCAGTTTCCAATAATGAAAGAACAAATGATGTTGAAATAATCATTGTTGACAAGTCACTCACGTATGTATTACAATATTTATTTATATTAATTAAAATAATAAAACATAATATCATGTTGCTGTTTTTATGAGACTTTGATTCCACCTGGTTAATCAAGTCTCCAGAATGGTGATAACGGCATACATAGTAACCTTAAACATGTCTGAATCTGCTTGACAACCAGCAACAGTTTAGTTGATTGTGAGTCTCCATTGAGCTTGGTTGTGTTTTCTCTTGATTGCATAAAAAATGCTTAATAACATGGTCTGTTGACATTCAACAACAGTTAACCATAATTATTATAAAGAATTCTGATAAAGTTGAGAGACTTCAAAAAGAAAAGGGCACAAACGGTTCATTATTCGCTAGTTCAATGCACCTGCTCATAAAGCTCTTTCTGTGAAACCGATTTTGACCGACAATCATATTACTACACTCCTCCATCCTCCATATTCAGCCGATTTAACTAACACCTTGCAACTTTTATCTTTTCATAAAACTTAAATCAGTGTTTAAAAAGAATCGTTTATCAGAATCAGTTGATGTTGTAAAGACTGGTCCTTCAACCAGTGGAAAACAAGCAAGACTACAGCGATGTATTAGTGCAAATGGGGAGTACATTGAAGGGTACAAACATTAAATTTGTAAATCAATAAATAAAGGCGAGTTATTTAATCAGTATCATTATTTAATAGACATACCTCATAGGTAACTATTTTATTTTAATTTATTAATTCCTATTTTTAGGGTTTCATTGTTCTTTGTACAATCAAATACCTTTTTGAGTATGGTTCCAAATTAAAGCTCTTTATTAATAATATGTCTTGTTTTGTGGGATTGTGGTTAGTTAAAGTCATTATAATCTTGTTCACAAATTGAACTCTGTTGAGAAACATGATATTTTTCATTGTAGTGCCATTTGACAACGCAATCATGCTAAACATAAAAGCAGTCCTTTAAAAAATATTAAAGGTTTTCAGTATTTACCCATTGTTATAAAAAAGTAAACATTTTCTATCTTGCTGAATAGGGTTTTTAAAGTATTATCTCAACCTCCTGATTAGTAATATGTATTAGATATTAAGGATTCAGTGGACTATAATTGTGTATAGTCAATAAAACTACATTTAAATGGGTTTCGCAACTTTAACTGGATTCGTGTTTGATGTGGAGGTATGATATTTTGCAAGGTAGTTCTAAAAATAATCAATACTTTTTTCCCTATCTTATTGAGTAGAGTAACAAATTAAAGATCTTGATGCTCTGATCAGTAATATGTTTTATATAACATGGATTTAGTTGACTATAATCACTTAACATCATTAAAATAAGATTAAAAACTATATATTATTATGATTTCATTAAATTTTTAAATTTCTATCTGATTTACTTTTTATCTATTTATCTGAGATTTCAATGGTTCTTGTTAATTATATAGGAAAAATCTGGTTAAAGGAAAAATACAAGATTTTACATAATTTACACTAATTTTAATTGAATACCCACAACAATTTCAATATTACAATAATTTTATTATTCACCTTTATATTGAACTCCACAATGGCCAAATCCACTATCTCTTATACATCATCATTCTTGCTTCTAATTTCCTACTTGGTTTGCCATGCTTTCAGCAATATCCAGTTCCATTCCACTCAGTTTCTTCTTCCTGAACTAAATTCTTCTTTCCAACATTGCTTTTCCACGTCCCTGTTCACTTTTCAATACAAATTGTTCATTTCTTTAGACACCAATACATTGCCTCATGCTTTCAACCAATTTAACTAAAAACGCTAAAACATTCTTCCTCTAGCACAGGATAACCACAACTGCCTTCCTCCCTACTGCTCCTTCACTTTCCCTCCAATTTTCATATTCCCCACTCTTTCCAATGAATATTTGCCGCTCTTTTTCATATTCAAAAGTCTTGATAAATTAATTTGACATCAAATATCACAACAATATATATTAAGAAAGAAAGTTGTGACAAACTCGCATAAATTATAAATCAGTAGAGCTTATCAGAGGAGCTGTTTTTGTTTTTTTTATATGAATGCTAATAAAACTTATATCAATCAAGGGGATGTTAATATAAGATCATCGGGATCCTTAAGTGAGTGGCATTGTACACTTAAATAACATTTTAGTCAGTCACAGAGAGTGAGGAAGTTCCAGCCTGTGTCCTTTTGACAATGTTATTTTATTTAAATGGATCTGTTTAATTATTTACACCTGTCAGAGGAAATGATAAATATAAAATAACTGTTATATTTATTGATAAGATTAAATGTATAATAACTTGGCCGTACAATATCAATGACCGTACTGACGGTACTTTCATTTCTTGAAAAGTGGCTCTTTGGCCTGAAGCAGGTAAACGCATAGATGTGAACCTTTTCACAATACTCTACCCATACTCTTTCGCAATGTGCCAACCAACACCCTACTATTATATCAGTGGCCACCCATTACTGTTAATAAAAATAAATCCATTTTCCATTTAGGGATTTGAGGCCAGAACCTTCATATCATGAATCAGTTACGCTGGCCACTGCTTCATATGAGAGCACCTTCATTAAGAATATATATCTAGCTGATTTACTAACTAATAAAACAATAATAATTACTTTGAATCCATTAAAAAACAGATTAGCCTAGACAATTGAAAATCTTCTAGTTCTTATAAATGAGCTGTATGGGCTGTACATATATTATATTTAAAGCTTGGATTATGTCATTCTTCTTAATGCCCTGGACTATCTACTCTTAAAACAGGTAAGTCTTACTTTCTTTGCCCACATCTTTAAAGCCATACCCCCACTTCTGCTAGAAGTCTGCTTTGTCTGTCCCGTGTTATGTGATTTACCCAGAATGGTTTAAAGAGACGATAGAGTTTATGTGCTTAAAAGATCCTGTGTACTTAAAAAGAAAACAAAAACGCTTTCGACTTGGATTCAAATTAAAATAAAATTTATTCTATTTAATAGGCATTACCGAAATTTATCTATCTGCTTTATCTTATATTTAATTATGCATTTGCAGTGAGTACGGGGAAATGATAGAGAGGCGTATGTCGTCACTTGGTTTTAGTGTAGACGTTCTGTTTCCTCACGAAGCAGTTCCTCTTGCTAGGGTTCTAGCAAACATCGCTTCTCGGGGTACACTTTATGCTGTTGTCATCAATCATGTTCATCAGATCAATGGCAGTCTCACCTTACATATTCTCCACGGCAGACCACAAGGTAATACTACTCACCTTTCGTATACTAATATTGTTTTGTCAGAGAATTCTATTCGGATAAGAGACTTGGTAGTTCTGTTGGTTTCTTACAGGAAAAAGGAGGCCCCAACAGCATCCCAGAGCAGGTAAAAAAAACCCAAATTAATTCTCAGGCGTGTTTACTATTAATGGAAAATGGTTGATGATAAAGAGTTGTTGAAATAATGTGGCAGAAATCGTATATATATGTTTTATATAGAAACTTCACATGCCCACATAAATATATAATTTAAGGAAAACAATTATTATTGGCTATACTATCTCCTGTGCTTAAATGTTTTTATGTAAGATTCATCTTTATTGTGTGTTTTTCCAAGCCAACACGCTAAAGATATTTACTATAATTAATTTACTTAAGATACTTAATGTTCTAACTTATTTTTTTTCTCAAGTGAAGAAACAATTTAATGATTAGAAATTCCAAGAAAAAAAAGTTAATAAAGATCGTTTGTTGGCCATTATTAAGTTAAAATATAACAATTTATAATTAACATCCAAATAAAAAATTATCGGTGCCCATCAGGTAGGAACATTGAGTTGGGCCTAACAGAATTCTTATTAAGAAGGTCGTTACTTGTGGCACGATAATCAGTTGTTTGAGTCCTTGAATAGATATTAGCAAGGTTTCGATCTTGCCATTGATAATTATAAATATTAGTGGCACCAATATCTTATTACAAATTTCTCATCTTAATTATAAGTATTTATTCACCTGGGGTTTTTCCTTTTCGAATTTATTCTTTCATTTATGCCAATTGAGCGAAGATGTGCAGTATATGATAAGAAGTAGACTATTTTAGAAAGAGTGATACACGGTTGTTGTGGCCACCTCTTAATTACAAATAATTAGAAGTTCCCCTCTTCTTGTATCAGAAAATATCTACCTATGTTTCATTATGTTTAATAAAGCTTATGACGCCAGGTGGAGAGGGAAGAGAAGCTAGTGGGGGAAACAGCCGCAGGTGGGGAGCCATCCCCACCATGACTGGTCTGCCTATATAAACCCCGCGTCAAGGGCGAAAAATAGAACTTACCAAACCGAAACTCTCCCTCTCTCTCTCTGCACTGGCGCTTGCTGCTCTACTCAAAACCATGGTCTTCTCATTCAACTACCTCTGCATCTCTCTCTCCTAACCTCGCTATGTTTTAGTCCAGCGTTGTCAGGCCCCTCACATTCCTAGTGTGAATCCCTGCCTTTGTCTCGCTAAAACTAGCACTTCCTTGGGAGAAACCTCTCCCTCACGGACGACGGTTGCCGTGGCCCTGCAAACTTACCTAGTAGCATCTCCCACGGCAATCCAGTCTGCTTCTCTCCGGTTCACACTCGCCTTCGGGATCCGGACGGTTTTTGCCTACCCTTAGACACTGAGTGTGAATTCGTGGTCACTCCAAGACCACATAAACTACCTATAAACCTACCCTGTTCCTCTTCTCCTGAACATAGTGCTTTGTCGGGGCACACACCTTCTAAGATCTTATGGAGTCAGATCAAAACAAATTGGGCTGCCCGCCGACTAGGCCGGCAGCCAGGGTGAAAGACCACATGGCTACCCGCTCTTTCTCTTTTCTTGGCGCTCGCCGGACAGCGGCTAGAGGTTGTAGCGATCCTAGCCCGCGGCGGGCGTCTCTTCCCCACCTTGGGGACTCACATATCTGAGCCCGACAACGGTATTCATAAAACTATTATTATTATTATTGTTAATAAATGCCCCAAATGATTTTAATTCAAAACAAAACAAAGAAAGAAATATTCGCTTTTTGATTGAGATTTAGCTCACTAAAAAAAAAATCAATACATAAGTCAATTAAAAACATGATTATTATTTACTCATTTGTATTATTGCAGAGCATAGAAACATGGCACTCGAAGATGCAGTAACTTTGTTGCTAAGAAATTACGAAATGTACACTCGCCAGTGCAGGGAAAAAGGAGGCCCCAACAGCATCCCAGAGCAGGTAAAAAAAAACCAAATTAATTCTCAGACGTGTTTACTATTAATGGAAAATGGCTGATGATAAAGAGTTGTTGAAATACTGTGGCAGAAATCGTATATATATGTTTTATATATGAACTTCACATGCCCACATAAATATATCTTTTAAGGAAAATAATTATTATTGGTTATACTATCTCCTGGATTAATGTGCTTAAATGTTTGTATAAAAGATTTATCTTTATTGTGTGTTAATTTACTTAAGATATTTAATGTTCTAACTTATTTTTTTCTCAAGTCAAGAACTAATTGAAGATTAGAAATTCCAAGATGAAAAAGTTTCGAGGGCCAAAATTATAAATCATTATTTCAAAGCTGAGGTTGTGATAATCGACTAAAATGAACATTTTTATAGTTCACTATATATTGTGCAGTTTTCTATATAATTGGATTGAAATGATTTTCAAAACGTCGTAGACATCAACCAGCTTGTAGGTTAACAGCTATACCTCATAGTCTTATATTGAAATGTTATTTTATATGCTCAAGAATAATAAAAAATACAATTCAAAGATATTTTAGAATCGAAATAATAAAAACAATAGTATTTATGTCTAGTTAAATTTTAAAAAAACAGACATAACTATAACTTAACAATTTTTTAGATTAATCCTTTGTGTTTTTTTTTCGAACAATTGAGGTTAATTAAACTATTGAGGACATTTAACTATTATTAATTGAATATTATGAAGTGTGTTTTTGTTGGTAATGGTGATGTATTTATTCACCCCCTAAAACCCTTTCTCGCCACGAGTTCCACCACTGTATATTCATGTATTTACTGGCATACATTGTGAATACAATTATTTGCTATTGTGATTGTGTAGAAAAAAAATTTGTTTACAGATAAGACATTTACTGACTCAGATTTTAAATGGACGGCAGGTAACTGCTACACAATATGACATAGTGGTACAATTTTTGATCCAAGAAAAGTTGAAGCTAGAACCCCAGCCTAATCCAGGTGAGGAAAATTCATCTTTTTTTAATGGTTAATACTACCATTTATTTTTATTACTATAATTTGTTTTTTAATTGATTGTAGTACAATTTTTTCTATTAGTTTACAAATCAGATTATATTTAGTTTTGTTTGACTTTAATTGCAAGACTGCAAGGGATCTTCCTCAGGTATGTAAATATCTTGAATGCATATCCCTCACTTGTTTTATATACATTGTAATAAATTTAATGATTAATAGGTTCTGTTCATAAATTATTACTTAGGAGTTTTAGATATTACCTTACAATTTTGAATATGTTAAATTTGTTTAGCTATATTTCAAATAACACCGTTTTTTAGTTGATCCCATTATTTGTATTGTTAATTATAAGCCAAAGAAATAATATTCTGGCTGGGTATTCACTCGTTGAGGTATGGCTTCGGTGGTTGAACACCCAACCGGTGGAGATTCAGGGATCCCAGGGCTGAAACACCCATACTGCCAGTCAATATTTTCCTTGGATAAAAATAATTAACAAAAATTTGAATACAATTAGGCCCTTGAATCCAACAGAACAGTATATTGTGGTGTGGAGTGTCTATATACCTTTTGGCTGTCATACCATAGGTTTAAATTGAATGTAACGTGGTTTGATAGCCTTACCCGGCAAGTACTATAGTTAACATCAGCTCAAACCCTTAAAGCCGGCCATGTCCGTCAAAAATGTTTGGTTATAAATCAGTAAAGCTGTGGAGAGACTAAAGGTATTTTGTTCATTTTAAAACAGAATGAGGTTGCAATTATATGAAATGTAATTCTCTCTTCGGTAGTATCATTTCTAAAACTCTACTCATACTAAACTACACGAAATATCTCCAATGTAGACTAAGTTGTTTTCTAATTCCTAATCTACCACACATTCACAAGCAGTGTGGCCCTCTTCAGTTGTCAACATAATATGCGACAGATATATTTTTCCGCTTTATTTTCCAAATTCGCTGTTATTTTAATACTTAAGTAAATATGTTTGTAGCGATGTGGCTTCTGATAACAGCCTGAACCTTCTCTCCCAAATTTAAATACGATTGCAGCTTGAACGATTTTAAAATTAACCTAATATAGCATATAAGGATTACATGAGAAGTAAATATTTACACAAATATTTGGATGTTGCCACAGTTTTGATAAGTTAAAATTCCATATTCAACTCTTCATATCCATATTTAAATGTAAAGCCCATAATTCACCCCTCTCATTTTTCAATTTCTTAGGCATGTGAATAAGACCAAAAAATTATTGATATATATATTATTCTAATATTTTAATATTTATTAATAATATTTTAATTATATATTTTTTCATATAATTTAAAAAACTTTATATTTATAACTTATACGTTATATTAGGGTTCTGTTAATAATTATATAGGAAACTTCTGGCAAAAGGAATATTGGTTTTATTTACACACATTAAGATATAAAAATTGATATACAAATAAATTAATACGTACGTAATAAAGGTATAATATTAAATCTAATTTTACGTAATTATACTGGCCAGTGTTTCTCTGTGTTCTTCTCTTCGGTGGTAATCTTCATTTGCGTGATCCGAATCGTCTTCCTTTGTTGTCGCATCTGGTGAAAAGTGAAAGTCAGACCTCGTGCGCTACGAGGCCGCTAGCATGGGTTAGTGGCTACAGGTAGCCAGGGGCTTCCTTCTCTGCCTGCCTTCTGAAGAACGAATGACCTTTTTCGAACTCAAGCGGATCTTTATATTACCTACCGCTGCCTTCTTGACTTTCAACTGGTTATTTAATGCCAGTTGTTTCGGATATTTATTACTTTGCTTAAATTAGAAGTTTATATAATAAATGTTTATATTATATATGATATTATTTTTATTTCAATTATTAATAATTAATATGATGACAATAAAAACGTTCATACTTTCAAAGACATAAACCACGGATCGTTATTAAATTCTTCAATGCTTGCTTTTTCCGAGATTATTTAAACAAACACCATTAAAAATCGTCATTTTAAAATATCACAACAATATATATATTGTTGTGATATTGGATATTGTAAAATTTATTTATCAAGAACTTGAAATAAAAAGATTTAATCGAACCATGTATCAAGAAGGCGATTTAAACAAAAGAGGAAGGTTATAAAAAAAAACAAGATGGCAATTGTTGTTATTTGTTCAAGTGGAAACAGTACGTTAGCGACTCTTGTTATGATCAGTCCGTGAGACATGTTTGCTGTAGATTGTGAGTGTAAGAAAAACTTTAAAATTTCTTTTGGTTAGTCTTTATTGGACTTATAGCAGAACCATGAAGAGAAATTGCACGAAAAGAAAGAGGATTGATTTGGATTTAAGATAATTGATGAAGATTAAAGAAGAAGAGGAAGAATTTATATAATTAATTTAAGTTTTTTTTTTATTTGTAATTAAATTCACCTTTTTGCCATAATTATTTATTAGCAGAACCTTAAAACCTCAGATAATAAATAAAAGATATAAATATTAAGATAAATTTAAAAATAAATACAATTTCTTACAAAAACGTAATATTTGGCGCCCAACGTAAGGACTGTAATAATGTGGTAATCTGGCTAAAGGATTGTTTGGATAAAAGTGTCACGGGAATTGTAATTTTGATATAAAGGTTAGGTCTAAAGTTAAAAATTGTATTTGTGATTAAGATTCATATTGATAGAATTCAGTCATGGAAAAAGATAACCAGAGATTAAATTATGATTCAAATGAGCAAAGTTTAATTGATAGATACGTAGATAAGGAGGAGAATAAGATGGAAAATATGTTAAAATTAATAGAATTAATAAAATACAATAAGTAAAAGTTTGGATTGGAATAAATTAGAATTTAAAATTTCAGCTCATTTAAGTGAAATCTCCTTTTGCTGGTTCAATATGAACAAAATGAAGTTAAATAAATGGGAGGATTTCGAAAGTAATTTCAGGGATGTTTTTTGTGGTAAGGATTATAAGGAATACTTGATTTTGATATTAAACGGTAGTTATTTAAATTTCACATATTTAAATCCGCAATAATATTTACCAGAATTATAACAATGGATATTTTAAATGAAGAATCCACTTGTCAAATGTTCATAAGACATTTTGGTCAATCGGTCTATAACCTTTGCATAAACCGAAAAGTTGAAAAAGTGGTTGAATTATTCAACATTTTAGGAATGTTTAAAAAACACCAAATCATTAAAGAATTAAAAAATGGTAATTTCCAAAGTAGCGGATTAAATTATAACTTTGTAAATTATCCACAAATAAATCAACAGATCAATAATAAACCAAACAATTATAACCACGGGCAAGATAATAATTTTGAGTAAGATAAAAAAATACGAATATTATTAAAATAGA
This sequence comes from Acanthosoma haemorrhoidale, assembly GCA_930367205.1. Lineage (NCBI taxonomy): Eukaryota > Metazoa > Arthropoda > Insecta > Hemiptera > Acanthosomatidae > Acanthosoma > Acanthosoma haemorrhoidale. The sequence continues at coordinate 15,560,437 of OV884013.1, read as the reverse complement.
CAAACAAATGACTTTAATTTCTTTAAAAAACGTAATAATATATACAAATTAAGTTATATTTGTGTCCAATATAAATTATTAGTACAGATTCAGAAGATAGCGATTCACAAAATTAATTGACCATAATATATATCGCTATCTTCTGAATCTGTACTAATAATTTATATTGGACACAAATATAACTTAATTTGTTTTAAAAAGTTCCAAAATCAACTGCAATCCATCCACCATTGTTATTTACTTTCACAATCTTTACACTTTCCACAGTTATATCTTAATTTTCCTCTTTTTTCATTATGTTTGACTAAAAAGTGTTTGAAAAATAGACGATTTAAGTTTGTAACATTTTAATTTTTTAACCTATCTGTTATCAGTTTTAACGAACACGCACCTCTTTGTCTGGGGGGGGGGGTTCTGTTTTTAATTAATCAACATTTATCCTCCCCCTTCTTACGTTCACAAATGTCGCATTATGTTTTCATCTTTTGGAATGTATGAATAAATAAAAAAGAACCTGGACCACTTTGCGTGTTTCCTGATGTAATGGTATATAGTGCATAAAGGGGCCAATCTATGCCACGAATAAGTAATCGTTAATTTTTGTCAGGTGTAGATAATCAGACAGCGAACGCCCAACAAGCCGAGTTGCAGACCAGAATCTTGAGCATTCTGAACAAGACCAATGTTGGCGGTGGGGGTGTCCCTGAACCTCCAGTGCAGCAGGCAGCGCCTCCTGCTCTTCAGCCGCATGGTAAGTAATTATTCTCTCTCGTAAACTACTTTGTTCTGCATTGAGTGTCAATTTTCAGATTTCTTAATTTTTTTCTACTATTTCCCATTGATGTTCATTTGATATTGACTTGTGTTACAACTTGCTCCCTTTTTTTTCTTTTTTTGTGTATAAAAAAAATTTTTGATAGTTACCAATAAATAGTTGCTTGTAAATTATTAACTGATTAATTAATAAGTTGAGAATTGTGTTTCATCGTCTTAAGTCCTGAAGATGCCTGAACTTGGTGAAATGTAGACGATTACATAAATAAATTGTTGGCAGAAAGCTGCTTCAACCGTACCTACTTAGATATATTATGTTCAACACTACAATATTAATAGTGGTATGAGTCAAGTTATGCTTACATCATTGTCGATGTTTGATTTAGGGGGGAATAACCAATAACCTAATAACCAATCTCAACAGTAATGATTTATTTCGTTATGCCATGGTGATTAGAACACCTGGTAGGATCGCAAAATGGTAAAAAAGTAATTGTGAAATTATTTCACTTGCATTCTTGTAATTCGCAATAGCTTATTTTTATCCATCTATAAAATCTGATTTAATGTGAAATAATATGTTGGGTCTGTACGTGCATTGGACGATTATTTATACTAAAGAGTTTTCGAAAGGAAATTTCCTTTTCTTCTCATATGATTAACCACTTTTATCTATATGAGCCAAGGTAGGATTCGATACTTAGCGGCTTATTGTCTTAAAACGTACTAATTAGTTGCAATGTTACTCATATACGGCTCCGCATAATGTTAATTTATTTTTCTGTTATTGTGTGTATATATGACAGCTGCAGTTCTAGTTCTCCAAAGCAGGAGTGATAGGGTCAATGTGCACATCTACTACCGACAGAGTCCTGACCTTCCTCCATCTCTGTTTTGTATGTCAAGGACCAATTGCCAGCCATCAGATTAAATTAAATGAAAATGATTTATTGGTCTGTTGTAAATTTATTGTTCGACTGCTGTCCTACTTAGGGACTCTGTTTCCTGGTCTCCTTGCGGGAGATAAAAAAGTTCTAGATAAATAAATCAAAAAACAAGCTTCATTACAAGAACAATTTTAGAAGGAACTTTGATTTTTTTAACTTTAACTACCAAAAAAGAAATAGAATTTAAAAATTCTCTAGTCATGTGACAGTCAATATTTCATTTTATTTAAGCTGTGACAACCACGCCTTTCCAGCAGCAGTCTTTGATAGCAAAAATATCCCATTTTTATTTAGGCTGTTTTGCCTTGGTCTAAAGTTTAAGTTTGGTTAAGACAGCCTCATCCCGTGCCTTCTACAATCATATGGGCTAAGACAACCATCCTAAGTCTGTCGCGTGTTATTATCTTGCCGATGGCAGCCTTCTTTCAGTGGTTATTATGGCTTCTCAAGGACCCAGTTCTATAATTAGATTTGGCTTACAAGTGAATCTGTTTTTGATTACTTTTACTACATAGGATACAATAGCCTCTTGTCTTACAGGTCAGGCCATATTGGCATTAATCAGCTATAAAAAGCTCATTTTATTATCTTTCAAGCGAACTACCTCAGACTTCATCTTTTAGTTTAGTTGGTTTATAGAACAAGAGAAAGAGTCTCAAATGGCAGACCTTCATCCAGTCAGTATGGTGGTTTATTATTTTTATTTGGTGTAAAAAATACTTATATGGTTGTTACTATGTTCTTTGTAGAAATACTTCAGGCTAAGAATTCTAATTTTTATAATTTTCGATGATATGGCCTAAGACTTCCATTATTATCTTAGCAATTATATGGTTGGTATTCTTTTTTCTTATGAGCAAGGATAGGAGATTTCTTTTATTATAGCGCTAGTACTATCAGAATTTTCCCATTTTTATTTTGATTGGCGGCATTCTCAGCTTTTTATTATTTTTCAGCTTAAACAACGTCATTTTCCAAGCCACGATCACATCATAGTCGTATTTTTATCACGGTTACGACAGCATCACTCATATGTAAGTATTCGGCCTATAAAAGTGTCGGTCATTCAATATTATTTATGCCACGGCAGCCTCATTCTTCTATAGTTATTAACACTAATAAATGATTAGCGTATAAAACCATCAATCTTAAACGATTACTGTGGCTATGACAGCATCTATTTTCGATTATTATTCATACATTATATTCCTTGTATTATTTTAGTCTACAGTAGCCTCGGGCTTTAATTGTTACTATGGCTACGACAGCCTCGGCCTTTAATTGTTACTATGGGCTTGGCCCCCTGTCGCCCCAGTTAAAGTGTTATGTTCTCATGGCTACGACAGCCTCAAATTTCCATGTTTATTCATACATTATATTCCTTGTTGTATTATTTTAGGCTACAGCAGCCTTGGGCTTTAATTGTTACTATTGCTACGACAGCCTCCAATGTCCATGTTTATTCATGCATTATATTCCTTGTATTATTTTTTAGGCTAGAACAGCCTCAGACTTTAATTTGACTATGCCTATGGCAGCCTCGACCTTATATTAATATTTATGCAAAATCTTCTTTATTGTATTAATAATTAGGTACTATATTGATAGTTCACTTTCTAACTGCTCGAAGCCACTATGGTGGCTTTGAAAGGAGCACTCTTCTGAGACATAAGAGACAAATGCATAACTCCCGCTGATCCCTGCTGGATGGCTTTAGCTTTTTGACTTGAGGGAAGGGCACACACTATGAACCCCCTGGCAATGTTTTTGACCAATGTCATACCTGTTCCGGTCCCTTGCACTTCAGAGGGCGTATGGTTGGCATATTGTCGGTTTAGCTCTCTTGGAAAACTGATGTCTTTAGTGCATTTTTTATTGTGAATAATTTAAAAAATTTGTATTTTCTTTTACAATGAGGGAAACTGATTCATGGTTGATGAGATGAGTGAGGGAGATGCTTATGAATAGTGATTATGAAGATAAAGCGATATCTCCAGCTCAGATAAAGAAGTAGATTTAGACTGCCCCTGACATTTAAGAATTCAAACTCACTAGGGGGGGGGGGGACTAAAGGAATTGTTGAAGAAGAAGTGGCAGCTGAAATGCGGTCTAGAAGTTTCTTTATCAAGTGATGAAGACATCGTAACTCCCACAGCAAAGAAAAGGCACGAATCTCCTCTGTAGACTATAAGGATAATCTGCCCACCTACCTTATTTTTATTTGATGAAGAAAGTCCGGGGTTTAGTTTTAAATAGGAGTCAGAAGATGTGTCGCCCGCTATGTTTTAAGAGAACTTTGCACGTGATGACATAATTTCCTATATAGAAACAATGACTAATAGGCATTAAATTTATGTCCCTGATAGCACTGCTCCGACTTCCCACTCACAACTTCAATGATGGAAGGAGACTAATTATAAACAATAAATTAAAAATGTAACAACATTTTGTTTTTTATTAATGATGAATTTGATGGGATAATTACGATAAAAATGTAATTTAAGAAGCTTCAATTTATAACTAATACGATCCAAGATATGAAAAATTGCCAAAAAATTCAGAAGAGGTATACAAATAATGCAGAAAAGTATTGCAGTTTGGCGGCAAGGATCTTGCACACAGAGGGGTGGTTTACCTGGAGAGTGCCTTAGCACACGAGCTTGGTCCCACTAAACCCTGCCACCCTGGTTAAAGTATTTCTTGTTCTCACGGCTACGACAGCCTCATATCTCAATTTTTATTCCTACATAGTGTTCCTTATATTATATTATGATATTGCCGCCTCGTTCTTTAATTGTTACTATGGCTACGACAGCCTCAAATTTGCATTTGTATTCATACATACTCTTCCTTGTATTATATTATGCTACTGCCGCCTCGTTCTTTAATTGTTAGTATGGCTACGCCAGCCTCAAATTTGCATTTTTATTCATACATACTCTTCCTTGTATTATATTATGCTACTATCGCCTCGTTCTTTAATTGTTACTGTGGCTATGACAGCCTCAAATTTGTATTTTTATTCATATTTTGTCATACATACTCTTCCTTGTATTATTTTAGGCTACTACATCCTCGGTCATTAATTGTTACTGTGGCTACGACAGCCTCAAATTTGCATTTTTATTCATACATACTCTTCCTTGTATTGTATTATGCTACTATCGCCTCGTTCTTTAATTGTTACTGTGGCTACGACAGCCTCAAATTTGTATTTGTATTCATAATTTGTCATACATACTCTTCCTTGTATTATTTTATGCTACTATCGCCTCGTTCTTTAATTGTTACTGTGGCTATGACAGCCTCAAATTTGTATTTTTATTCATATTTTGTCATACATACTCTTCCTTGTATTATTTTAGGCTACTACATCCTCGGTCATTAATTGTTACTGTGGCTACGACAGCCTCAAATTTGTATTTGTATTCATAATTTGTCATACATACTCTTCCTTGTATTATATTATGCTACTATCGCCTCGTTCTTTAATTGTTACTGTGGCTACGACAGCCTCAAATTTGTATTTTTATTCATATTTTGTCATACATACTCTTCCTTGTATTATTTTAGGCTACTACATCCTCGGTTATTAATTGTTATTTTGGCTACGACTGCCTCAATTTGTCAAATGTTCACAGCCTGTCTTATATGGTTACTAAGGATGCCTTATCACCAATTTCATCTTTTATTTGTGCAATATCTTCTTTTATATTATTAATTAGGCTACAACAGCCTCTTTTGTCTACAACAATCATTTAGACAATAGCTTCAGTATATCATTATTATTGGGGCTACGACAGGTTGGCTTTGGTTATTATGACAACAACTGCAATCTTCCATTCTCCATTTTAATTTGTCAAATGCATTCTATTGTTATTTTTCCGTTAACAAAACGCCTCGGTTATCCATGGTTAAAATGACACACAGTACTAATACACTTTCAGCGTGAACATTTTCATTCTTTTATATTAAGCAGAAAAATTCTAGCTTCTGTGGAATTGATCTTCATCTAGTGAGCACCAAGCAAAAGGACTGTGGCATTCCGAAATATCTGTTGTACAGTTGTCGTTAATGTATTTAAAATTACGCCGCAAGAGCAGGATTTCACCTTTTATAGTTTTTATCCAATTTTATGAGTAGATAGATACTAACACATGTGTGGAGATACTCTTATCTTCAAATCTTCTTTCTATATACATATCTTCTCCTCGCACGAATTGAATTGATAAGAGGCTTACGGCCCACCTCATTGGTTGTTGTTAACAGTCATTTGCCTACTTCCCCCTTGGTTCCATACCATGGAAACAACGGACAATACTGAAGCGTCCTGTATTGTCATGCTAGCCATCATTTGGAAAACAGTTATAAAAAAAAAATAAGGGCTAGGCATCAAATAATAACTAAACATATAACAACTCTTATTTCTCATTACTTGAGACCTTAAACGTAATAATATAAAATGTGACTGCTTTAATGTCCGAAAGTGCATCTTCAGTGGGTTGCACGTATGAAAAAATAAATAAAAAAATTTAGTTTTATTTATGCTAATGCTCAAGTTTTTTTTTCGTCTCCTTGTGTTATTAAATGGTTGAAATCACTTTATTATTTATGAGAACAAAAATGTTACAAGGTTAACCATATCTTGTGAAACTGATGGTGAGCCAATTGTGTGGATTTCATAGTTATGATATTTTTACATATAGCACAATGTTATTTATTTGTATTATCCTGGGCACTTTCAACAATAAATTGGTAGTCTCAAAGGATAAAACCTGTATTACAACATGTAATAAATACTTGATACATAAATCAATATCATAAAATAAATATAATTACTATACTGTACATAAAATTGAATTAAAATAAATTACATCTTGACATTTAAAGAAATAATTTTATTTTTATTGTTTAAGGTACATTTTAAACCATTGTAAATATTTGAACTACTATTTATTAGTAATTTATTTTAATCCAGTTTTATGTATGGTATAGTAATGTTAGTTATTTTAAATGATATCTTAACACATTGACATATATAAGTATTTATTATATATAATTTTGTTTTAGCCTCAAAATGACATTTTATTGTCGGAAGCACACAGAACCATAAAAGTAACATTGTGGGTAAAACAAATATCATAGCTATATAACGTATAACACGTTCATTTCCTCAATATATTTTTATATTTTAAGCACTGATGTCTAAACATACACAGTAGTAATAATATTCTTTATTTTTATGAAACAATATTGCAATAAATTATATTAATGAACTATGTAGCCCTTGGATAAATAATGTTGGTTTTTTCCTCCTGTCTATGTTCACGTTGATATTCAAAATTGTTAATTAAAAATAAACCAGAGTCCGAAACATATTTCCAATATTTATATCAGATTAATCAGGAGAAAACTCGCATGTAGATTGTATTATTATTATTGTTATATACACCCCCATTATACCCTCGCATTATTATTGTATACACCCTCAGAATTTAAATTTTAATGGGAGAATTTACTATTGACAGTTTCCAATTGAATGAACTTTATTGATGACTAATACTGAGGATTCTGAGATGCCTGAATTTCGGCAAAACATTAACGTATGAACCAATATTTTTACTTAAGAAATCCGGGGCATTTGATTGACATTATTTTCAAGAAACCCTGCTGTATTTATTTCTTTCAAAATGTTGTCTAGCTCACTGGAACTCAGCATGCAAACGTACAGAAAAGTACGGATTTGTAACACAGAACTACCAAACCTAAAAATGAATAATGGGATGAGTCATAAAAAAAATGACCGTTTTTCTTGCTAATTTAAAAATAATTTTATTTTAAAAGAAAATTTTTTTTAATATTAAAAGTATATATTGTTGTGTTCAATGTATTGTTGCCATCTCGAGACTAGCTGTCAGATTCCTTCACAGTACGACTCACTCTTTGTGTTTTGAATGGAAGAATTCTCCAACTCTATTTTGAACCTCACCCAGAGAATTAAATGTTTTTTCTTGAAGATCCATTGACAGGAACAGATGATAGTCGGAAGTTGTTAAGTCTACACTATAAGCTAGGTGAGGGAGAAGCTCAATCCTATCAAGTTCTGAATTTTTTTGTTTTGTGTAACGAGAAGTGTGTGATCGGGAATTACTTGTTGAGACAAAACCCAATTTCTGTTTACTAATCTTGGATAACCGTGGGTCACAACATCATACATTATTTGTATTTGAACACTATCAAGTTCTGAATCAATGGTTCGACCTTCTGGAATGAATTGTGCCTTTGTAATTCAAAATACAGAGCCTTTTTTTTTAATTGTCCTTGCTTAGTGACTGGCACAGCAGACTGATTGCAGTCTAACCATTGTTTCTTGGTATTAAGGTTTCTCCAATACTTCCACTTTTCATCGCAAATAACAATTCTTTTAATGAAACAATGGTCATTTGGGTTTCTCAAAAGTAGTTCACAAATGTTTACTCGATTTAGAGCCTGCTCAGTTGTTAACTCATGGGGGGGAACCATTCTTGGTGAGCGATTCACTTTTCCCAAGTTAGGCAGGTGGATGGGGAAATTCAAAGCTCTCTTCCCTATTCCCTAGTAATTTTTGTTGGGTCTGCCCCAACTGAGTCCTGCGGAGTGTCCTTATCGAATGATGATTTTCGTCCAGAACCCTCATTCCTCTCAAGGGTGATGTCACCAGTTCCAAAATTCTGGAACCACAGTCCATTCAGAAAGAGCATCCTCTTCTTCGAATTGCCACACCCAAAGGTTTGTTTCGGGGGTGGATTACTTATGTTTCCAATAATGGCTTAATATTACCAATATTTCAAATTTTAGTGACATCTTGTTTAACCAAATACTAAGACAAAGCTGAAACTAAAGTGAGGTAATTTTGTTTACAAATTCAATTGGTGTAGTCTAGGGATTAAAGTGATATCAACCTTAACAGGATTCGAAAAACAAATAAAGCTGATCATTGGATTACAATTTCAAAGAAAAACGACATTGGTCATTTTTTATGACTCACCCCATTAGCTGTAAAATAAGTGAAAACTATAATTTCTCTTATACGGCTTATGGATGAAATATATAGTGAGGTCCCTATCTGGAAATTTACGGAACAGCAAGAATAACTCCTCTGATGACAAACAGATTCAGAAGGCTCTTCTACCACTTTTTTTTGGAGTTGAATGGCTACACCTACCTGGAAACTATCGTCCAAAAATCAGCAAAGGAAGAACAAGAGATATCCAGTAGATAAAGCAAAGCTAACCAGGTCTGTTACCAGGTTTTTGAAACCATGGTAGGTTAACGTGAGATCAGTATAAAATGATGAAAATCTGTTCTTTTAATTTAGTATATCATCCATGAGTAACTCTATGGAGGTGAGAGAGAGCTAAGTTGAGAGGGAAGGAAAATGGAAGAAAGGAAATTTAAGTTGATTTCTCAGGACAAGTTGGACTGTTGGTAACGATGGCTTGGCACAGCTGATGCTGTATGGAAAAGAAGAAGATAAGCAGACTTTTTTTTCATTTTTATGTATTTTTTTTCAAAAATTCAATATGGTTCTGTTAAATGAACATAAAAACCCTATTAATTGTGTGAATGAATTCTGATATAATTTGTGCATTCACTACCACCGCCTTTTTTCTGTCCGAGTGGAGAGTGTCTAATCCAAATTTTAAAAAACCAACATTATTTATTATTTTCTCTTGAAAGAATATTTTTGGACAAAAAAAATTAAATGTTACTTAAATTTCTTGATCCCACAATCATTCACCTTTTACACCAACAAAATACTTTTAATTTATTCAATGTGATTATATATTATGATAATTCACCCTTGTTTACGGAAATTTGGTGTTAAGTATATATTCGTATTATGAGAATGCCCCGCCTCGATGAGGAAAGGTGCCCGGTTGTCTGATAGCTGTGATTGGCTGAAGAGTATGTGCCCCACAGGTCCGTTGCTCCAAAACCCATCGATCCAGAAGGCGCTGGACAGCCTCATCCAAGGAGGAGACCTGTTGAAGAAGATAGCTCCCCATCAACCCACCCCATTCGGCAGATTCTAGTTAAAGCTGTTTCCTTTGTTATAAAGGATATGTTTATGTCTTATCTATATATGGTACCTCAAGACAAAACAGTTAAGTTCTTTTGATCAGACTTTTGTTGTGATAGACTAAAAGAACTTGTTACAGTATAAATCATTTTATAAATGCAAGTAAACTGTAACTTAATGTTTCTCTATAAGCACATTGCTTTTAATAATGAGTTTAATGGCTGAATATAGTAATGACTTAATTTTTTTCTTTTATGTAGATAGAAATATACTTAATAGAAAGAATATTTTATTGTATCGAATTTAGGTTGTTGTTTTTTTTTTTGTCTTTTTAGGCAAGTTTTACGAGTAATTAAAATGTACCTATTTTGTTGCATTGAATAGATTTTTTTAAATGATATATGTGTTTATTTTATTGTATGTAATAAATACAATTTATGTATATGAGAAGTTCAATAAAATTAGTTAAATAAATTTAATTTTTATTCATTGCACAATCCATTTCACAAATAAAGTATTAGGAACAAGGTAAAAAATGGAAAAAACTAATTGAATTAAGTTTTTTGGCCTATTTTTGCTTTGATATTAATACTCCAAAAGAAAATTACCAGTTATAATGTATGAATAACAATCACAAATTTTATGTCCCCTTCATCCTGAGTCTAATTGGTTTATCTTTTTTTTCTTCTTGCCTTAAGGGACTTTATTTTAATACATTAAGGACCAGAATATGGTCCTTTTCTTTTGTTGTAAAAATAGACATACCATGTTTACTAATCTTTAATAACTAATAGAGGTTGGGTATGAAACATCACATCCCTCTAATTGATAACGTCCAAGGCAGTTGAAGTTAAATTTTATCAAAAAATAAAATCACCGTTCTAGATAGGAAACCCCACTTAGGGTTATGTTTTATTTCAGAATAGTTAAGTTGTTTTTTCTGTTTTATTAAAATCAACTGGGTTTACTAAAGTGTTTTTACTTTGCCAGTATTTTTATTTATTAACCCTTAAAATACCATGGGGGGGGGGCCTTTAGCTCAACCCTGCATTTTTTATTTTTTTAAACAAGCTCATTTCAAAAACAAAATTAGTCTAATGCGCTTTATCACACTAATTGATCTTATTATGAAAATCCTCTTCGATTGATACTCTAACAAAAAACTCTTCATGAAGAAGTGAGACAATAAATATATTAAGATTAATCTTTAATTCTTTATATTATAAGAGTGTTAACAAATATTAGGTTATAGTTTATAGATTAAGGGGGGGGGGTATCTTAGGTTAGGAGGGCCTCAGTAGTTTTTAACGCTTTTGGTTGTTTCCCAAACATGAGTTCATTTATTAAAAGATATAAACAAAATATTTTTAACAGTTATTAACATTTTAACTGTTAATCCCCCAAATACAAAGTATAATTATTAAATTAATATCGATATTATGGTGGTCAGCGTTATTCAACAAAAGGTGCTACCTCATCTCATCCTAAGGTAAGTAAGCATTGATAAATTACTCACGATAATGATTGTTGTATTGGCGTTTACAGTTATTTGTATTTGATTTATAAACCAGTTATCTTATATCAATTTTGTAATCCACATAAATAAACCTGTTATAGTAATTATATTTTCTTAATGTTGTTATGTCCTTGTCAATGCCTTGTTTTTTATGTATTTGTTTCTTTCTCTCTTTACCGATCTGTTTGTGTATTGCTACTTAGTGAGGCTGGTTAAAGGTAACCAGCTGTTATGTATGTCAATTTTTTTTTTACTTAGTTTACCGCTAACTGAGAAAAAAAAGATTAAATAGAACCTTTTTAATTATTAGATTAACAGTGGTTCGAACTGGTAGCCTAGTCAATATCTAATCTTTTAAATGGTCTTGTAAAATATGTATTGTTTAGACCTAAGGTATGAATTTATGTAAACCCTTGGACCTCTGGGAAAAAAACACTTTTATATAGCGAGGATAAGTTGCCAATAAATAGCAGCCGGCTTTTCGGGAGTTGAGTTGCTCAGCAAGCAAGAGACACCAGTGGTTGAAGAGTTCACATGTTTGAGACCGAAGAATAGAAGCCATCAGGAGTGACAGATCCAACCCATTCCCCAACGTTCAAGAATGTACCAATGTTATTATTGTTTATAACAAGTTAACTATTATTCTAACTGTTCAAAACTCTCTTTTGTGTAACTCTGAAACATTTGAAAAAGATAAAGTTATGGTCTACAACTCTATAGAAAGAAGAGATAATATTGATTGAAATGTTGTAACATAAACTATTAATCTTTATGAATGTCTTTTTACTCTGTATAAGTTAGAAAGATAAAATCTTTTAAATGAAGACAGTAATCTTTACTGTTGACTGTATTATAGTCTTTCTTACAGAATACCTGAAAATGCTGGTACCAGCTAAAGAGATTTGATATTGCGATAGCTCTGATGGAAGAGCACTTGGCCTTGTCACTGATTGTCAATAATTATTAAAGCACAGGAATTAACTATTAATAAAAAAAAAATCAGACCTATGTCTACTAGTGCTTGTTATTATGTTTTTACTTTAGTTGTTTCACTGGAGCAACGGGCTGTCCTTGGCCAGAGAGCCTAACTCCTTCATTGAGTATAGGCGATCCTGAGATATTGCTGTCTACAAAAAAACAACTCTTTGTAATTTCTCTTGGCTTTTCTTGTTCTGGTCTTGGGAGCACTGCCATCCTTCAACCTAACAACGTATCCCAGCTAATAAAGGTGTTACCTTACGGAAATTGTACTTTTGTCATATTAGGGCTTCATTTATTAGTTTTTACGACAGTTCTTGTGCACAAGACTAGTTTATTAAATTAATATTAATTTACTGGTGACATTTGAATACCCTATTCTAGCCGCTAATCCTCATATAGTCACATACGAATCCGGGCTCTCAGTCTTGAGTGTATTGTCAACAATTGAAGGGCAAACTGATCGAGGCATGTCTTGAAGATTGACATTGAAGCATTAAAACCATATCACAGTATTTCAATGCTGCATCTCTTCACCTTCTTTAGAACATATTTCTGTAGCTGCCACTCTGTCCTTTTTTTCCAGCCGTGTCTCGAGAGACCCCAAATTCATTTTTTCTTTGAATATTCTTCTTGCAATGTATAATGGTAAATTAAAGGATAATTAAGTTGATTTATATAATTGAATAAAAGATTAGTCGATGTTAATAGTTTTATAAATTATCTTCTTTGTAGCCATTTTCAGTTATCACAAATGTGTCTCAGTTCTCTCGCAAATCTGTTTAGGTCTACTGCTGTTTATTTAGGGTCCATGCTTTGCAAGTTTATGAGGTGACGGGTTTTATCAGTTCATGGCTGCTGAGGCTTAGAGACATTTGAGCGTTATCTGTATTAAATATGTTTTGTTTCTTGCTAAAATCACCTTTATAATCTCAGCTGGTTCATTCGTGGAGCTAAGGATTGACGGCTTCAATGGTACTGTTAACAACTGAGATAGTGATCTTGCCGATGGGAATGTATCTTCCTTCTTAGTTCCAGGACTTTAATTTTGGCTTTGCTGCAATCTATCTCCAAGTTATTAAAGGCATTCTCAACCTGATGATTATACGCATCGGTCTCATAAACGATACCACTCTGTTCCTTACGTGAATTACTGATGCTTTGCTATGTTACTGTATGTATGAAATATTTAACAAACTGAATATGAACCTGTGCCTACATTCTTATAAGGGTCCTTTTCGTGTGTAATAATATAATAACTGTGATGAAACGATTACTAACGCATTCATCGAGGAGTGTTCTTCATCAGTCCTTTGATGAGTTCCAGGAAAGATTCAGGCATCACAAGTCACTCTGAAAGGCTAAGTCCCTCTATTTCCTTTGTCTAATCCTCCAAGATGTCATATCACTGTTACTAATAAAGTGTTCTAATTACATCATCGTCTGATAAAAGAAAAAAGATCATGTCAGAATTGGATGATTGTACACTGAGAGATTTCTACACTGATGCTGACCGTTGTAGAGTACGCAGTCAAATCAAAGATGAAAAATTATAATAAATGTAAAACCATTGCTTGACCTTTTTAATGTGATAGCAACTCTTTTCTTCAAACCAAGAAACAAAGGTGTCCATTTTAAATTTAAGGAGGATTGTAACAAGATAAATATAACAAAGCAGCTAGGTGAAGACAACTGCCTCTGTTGTGTGATGATAGATTTTTACTGTCGTCTGCATTTTATTGAATTGTTTTTTTGTTTTTTTCATTTTCCTTAGGAGTAACTTTTCTCTTGTATTATTTAATAAGACGATTGTATTTATGTAAAAGTAGTAAGATGTTTTTTGTACAAAGATATACTTTGTAAAAGTGTTGTGGTTTACGGGGATAGGCAGTTGAAAATGTAATTGTATTTGTAATATGAATCAAGTCATGTTCTAAATTTATAGAAATGTACATGAAAATATTTAAGATTATCAATCAATAAATATATATTTATTTGGATTAATGCATTAGTATTTTGCACAAATTTTTCAACAAAAAAAATTATTTAAAGGTCTTGTTCAATTCTTGGCTTGAGTTTCTCCGCTGGATATGGGTTGGCCTAGATGGAAAGAAACTGGACCTGAAGATAATTAGAGACGGGTCACAATATCTCTTTGTAATAAGCTCTCTCATGAATTAAGATATTGGTGAAATTGTCAATTCTAAATTAATTTGGCAATGCCTGATCAAACGAGGGTGACCCCAGCACTAGTTGGAGTATTTTGTTCTGCATTGTTAGACGTCTTGTCGTGATATTTATGAATAAAAATCTACATGAAATAAAGGAGGTTTCTAAGGAAATCAAGGCTTGAAAAGATAAGGAATGGAGGGATAAGAGACTGAGAAGAAGCTTGAATGAAGTATATATATTAGGCTGAGAGAGGATTCCTACACTGTCAAGGGTGTCTGCCGGGGGAAGGTCTCGTCAAAGCAGCCACTGCCCGGTGGGCTTCAAAAAAGAGATAAATCGATAAACCTGTGGTCTTTGACCTTTACTGGCGGCGTAGCAGGAGGGCAGCTTTATTCGTATTTTGTTTATTGATCTGACTCCATAAGTTCTTAAAAATTGTGCCCTACGTTCAGTAGAAGAGGTAACGGCTGGGTATTATAGGTAGTTCACGTGGTCCTGGAATGACCATGAAACCATGGAAGGGATTTCTTCCAAGGATGTGATGGTTTTAGCAAAATGAAGCCAGAGAAGCCCACTAGGAAGGTGTGTGGTCTGACAACGCCGGACTAAAACATACCATGGTTAGGAAAGAGAGGTGCAGAGGTAGTTAAATAAGAAAGCCATGGCTCGAGTAGAGCAACAAGCGTCACTGCAGAGAGAGAGAGAGAGAGAGAGAGAGAGAGAGAGAGAGATCAGTGTTCCCTTCAAGTGTCTGGTGAACTGTGTAAAAAAAACTTAAAACTTCTGCCTTATAAAGGCAGATCAGAGGCCAGGCTATGCTCGCACTTCTAGTTGGTTCCGCCCAAGTCAGAATCATGAACTATTCCCCCCTCTCTAAACTGACGCCAAAGATTTATTAACAAAATATGGAAACCTAGCCGGGTGATCCATTAGGAAGGTAACTTCTATTTATTTGTGGTGAAGAAGTTGGCACAACATACTCGAGACAGTTATAGGAAGAAAGTAAGGTATAGTGATTAGTCACCATCGGAGATGAGAAATTATTTTTCATCTTAATTAAGTTGAAGTTCAGTGTGTGTAGTAATTGCGTTAAAATTTTACATGTTATATTATTATATAGCCTCACAAAAATCTTATAATTTGTGGAAAACATTTTAGGCATAACTCTGACTCCAAACATCATTATGTTGTGTTATAATTATTTATTTTTAATAGTAATTAAAACATTTATATAATTAATGATAATAAACTACACATCTCTTTTGCTGTTGCTATTTTCATTAAGTCATAAGTTACCTTCAACTCAATGTTGTGTCGAGTTTTAATTGTAATAACGATAAGTTTTACCAGTGTATTACCGATCATGCTTACTCGTGTGCCAACTTTTTGAATCGTGGAAATAATAGGTGAATTTAGCAGTGTGTTGTGTGATCTAAATACACAGAGAGACTTAGTCAAGCATAGTGAGCCACTCAACAAAGGAAAATATTGTTCACAGCACGAGCACGAAAGGCCGCCAACAAATACGTGTTGCTATTAACAAAAGTAAGTAACCTTCCAGTAGTCTTTTTTTTTTTTTTTATATGTGATATCTTTTTTGTTATGGTGTGGTAAGTGGTTCAACCACTGGCGGGAGGATTTCTCTTTATTGTTCTTATTTTCACTAAAGTTCATTCTATAATGGGTCATTCTCATTGCTAAAAGATTTTTTCAAACGTTCACATCGTTAAAAATGTTGAAGTTTTGACTCGAGAGAACAAAGCTCGCAAATTCTTTGTCAAATATACATCGTTCTTATGACAATACCTTCTTGTCGAACTTGCATTATTGAGATATCTTGCTATTCTGCAAATGATATTGGGTTTATATTACAACTCTCCATTCATGCTCACTTATGAAAAGTTAAAATGTCCATCTTCATATCTTACTCTTAAATCCTTGTTTCAAATTTTCATCTACTTCCACCTTGGTCTTTGTCTCAGGATCTTATTAATATTTGTACTCATACACCATTTTAGCTAAGTGCTCTATACTTTTTTGACTTGACGATTCTATTAACTGTCTTAAAAATTTCAATATCGGTTTAATAAAATTTGATACCTGCTTTGATCTGTTTCAATGCACATTTTCAGCTGGAAAAAGCCGATATATTTTAAACCATCTAATTTATATAATTCAACTTGAACACTACAACTTTCTTTTTCTGTGCAGGTTTT
Organism: Acanthosoma haemorrhoidale; assembly: GCA_930367205.1. Lineage (NCBI taxonomy): Eukaryota > Metazoa > Arthropoda > Insecta > Hemiptera > Acanthosomatidae > Acanthosoma > Acanthosoma haemorrhoidale. Next base: position 15,543,772 of record OV884013.1, on the reverse strand, counting down.
GGTTTTATTTTAGAGATCATTAATGACAGAAAGTGGCTGTTCAGGTCCTGTAAATAAATCGACATCTCTAATACTATTGAGACGATAATTTTCTGTCTAAAATGACTAATAAAACAGTTCTGGTTGATATATTGTTTTATTTAAACTTTAAGAATATTCTTTGTTTTGATTATTTACCATCAATAAATTTAAAATTGAGCAATAATTGTGTCAAGAGTTGTGAAGTCAGGCAACTGGTATAGAATAGGGGAAAAAAATGTATTCCGGAACGAAGTCCCCTATGAATAACTTTGACAATACAGATGATAAATTCATTTTTGGCAAACAAGAAGAACTAGTACACAATAAAGAAAAAAACACAAAATAAAATAAAAGACTGTTTAACTTCATTTAATAAATAAAATCACAGCCAGATCCTCATGTACGAAACAAAAATAATATGAAGAAGTCTGTACAATACAAAATAAAACCAAACTAAGATACAAGCTAAATGTACAATAGTAAAAACCAAGAAAGCTGCTAGTCAAACATTATAGTAAACAATGATATAAAAATAGAAATGCCAATAAAAGTATGAAAATATAATTGAATATCGTTCCCAAACTAGCAAGTATTTATCTGGATGGTGAGGAGGCGTTAGAATAGTAGGGTTTTGTTTAAATGTTCGTAAGGATTACGCGTGGTGGGTATTTTAAGGAAGAAGTTGCAGAGTGAGCAAGGAAGGAACGATTATGTGCTACAGTTTTGTGAGCCAGAGTGACGAGATTTTGTGTTATATGAGTGGAATAAGAATTTGAACTGTATAATATTGAATATATAATTAGGGGATGAGAATTGATGGTCTGGAAACGGAATGAACCGAGGGATACTGCATACAGAAGGAGGTGTAGAGCCGTCCTAACTCGGCATAGAAGTGAGAGTGCCGTCGCTGAGTCTCAAAGACAAATCTTAATGATGCAATTCATGATTCGCTTCAACTTATCTCCGAGTCACAATGAGAGACTCCCATAAGTCACAGTCAAAGTGAGGGAGCAGATGGTTAGGTCAATGGAATCGTTGGTTGTCGACAGGATGTGTGTTGGTCAACATTGATCCCTAGGTTTTTAATGGTGGATCAGAAAGTAATGTGAATGTTCGGAGGGAGAAACTGAAACCTATAACAATTGTCCGAGTTTTTATCATGTTTAACATCAGTATATTTAAGTTTCCACAGGCACTGATCTTGTCTAAGTCTCCTCGAGTCTTGGCAAACACAGCTAATAATCGGAGGGGGTAAGGATATACTAAAAAATGGGTCAATATCGATTAATATATGTATCTTTTTTTGGACCGGAACATAAGTACTTAACACAAGGAACAAAATAACTATAACAAATAAATAAATTGTACAAGAATCTCTATAGGCTAGATGATCATAGAGAACAATATTATTGTCGTTTAAAAATTAGTCGTTTCACAGTGACCAAACATTTGAATGTCATGAGAAAAGGTTTACTAACCTTACCTAATTTTTTTTTTCAGTAATAAGTTTCTTTACTAACTGCTTTGTTTTCTTTTTTTCCATCTTAAGCATATTTCCTGGCAACCTTCTCTCTGTTCTTTTTGCATTCTTCGTTGCATAAGGTTCTCTGGTTTCAAGAAGTTGCTGGGAGGATTAATTAAACATCAAACCAACAGTGATTTCATTTTTTTCATTTCTATCTTTACTAACATAATTACAATTGCTGTTTTAATGACATTATATTATTCTTAGCATTACCGTGTACACCGAACGTGCAATATAGATAATAAATTTATAAAAGTATAATTAAAACAGTAACTGTAATCTTTTTGTAGATCAAAAAATACCATTATGTTGAGAGAACCATAAAAAGAACAGTTGCTGCCTGCCTATGGTCTCTTAATCTGCAAATCCTCTTTTCGATGGTGTGTGCTCCTTGACATGAATTGTATTTACCTATACCCTGTGGAACTTAATACTCTATACAAATGATTGTATTTTTTTTTTTAATGTACTACTAATGTTTTCCATGGAATGTTATTGAATTACCTTAGCCTCTGATGTTTCAAAATTGACTACTGGAAACATAATCAATCCTATGGTTATAAATCTAAATTGTATTAGAAGATGTACTTGTTAAATATTGGCTACCCTGCCTAACAACTAACTATGAACACCTGGATCATTTTCCGGTTTTCCCGATGGAAGGAATGTCAACTCAGACTAGTTTGATAAAAAAAAGTAGCAAGTTTGATTTAAAGTACCGAAATAAAGGCTTATGGGTAATACCTGTGCCACCTAACTTTGGCCCATCTCCACGAGATGTGTGACATAAGTATAATTTAAAATATGAACAAATGTAACCTGCTTTCACTACTTGATTTTGTTTTGTCCATTGTTTTTTTAAATATTAATTATTAATGAATTTATGATTTGGTTGTTACAGTTTCTGTCCACATTGTTTGTTTGTTTTTACTTGCTTGTCTATCGTATTTGACTTTCATGGGATTGTGATCACTTCATGTCGTATCATCGTTTGATTGTCATTTCTGATTCATCACATTTTTGAACTGAAGTTAATTTTGAAATTTCTTGTTCTAATGAATATTAAACTGTTCGTACATGTATAAATTATCTTAGTTTGATGGGTTAATGGTACTTAACTATATGGATTCTGTCAGATCCTTACTATTGTACAATACTTTATTTTTTGAGATGCATATTAAAACTTGCTAAATGAAGTGAGGCTTAAGGTATTTTGTATGCATTCGTAAGGAATAAGGTCAGTCATTCAGCTACTTTTATTTGGTCTGGCAGAATTCATTCGATATAATGTAAGCTATGCATTCAGAGTAAGTCGTGTTTTGTCCATGGGTTTGTGGCCATTAAATATGAGTAAATAATGTGAAGGAAGGTAAAAACATTTGAGATAGTAGTAATTATTCTATTTATAAAGCTATCTATTATTAACTTCGAACCAATGTAAGTTCAATTTTATAAATTCGCTATTTGTAATAAAACTTTTAATTTTCAAATAACAATTAGTAAACCCTGAAATAGCGTTAGCATATGTAATTAATTGGTCCTTATAGCTTGTGATCTATTTGAATTCAGATCAACATTTCTTTCTCCATTCTGTATAAAATTTCTTGGATCAAATGCTAACTTTTTTCTGGACAAATCCTGTAGTTTCTTTATAATTTTTTTTTTTATCATATATTTTCAATTTTTTATTTGCCACGTTACCCCAACAACATCAAATCCAACTTGGTATATATAAATCATACCTGTCAATAAGTAGGGTTTCTCCTCTTATATGCTTCTTTAAAACTTATAAATATTATAGTGAAGTTAAAATTTAAAGCCAGAGCTTCGATAATTAACCCTTTTAGCACCAATCAGGAAAATTTCACTTATGCAAAGAATATGGAACCTAGTTGGTGTAACTTAGTAAGATTTCAGAAAATAAGTATAAAAATAATCAATGATATTTACCAAATTAAAAAAAATGAACATATTTATTATGTAATGAAGGATAATGTTCCCTTTATTTATTTATTCGAATGAATTTATTTCCATACTTATTAAAAATGGTAGTAATAATGTTTATTAGCAAAGCCCACTCGTCGAATCTTATCCCCCCAGTGAGTACACAGTTTTGATTCACTGTGGAATGTAACTCGTATTTTTATTCTTCCTCTACCAAGTTTTTGTGGCCTATAATAAGCTCAGAAAAACTATGAATAATTTGAGGCGGAAAAAGTTAAATCTCAATTTTTTTGTTGTCATTTGACTTTTGAAGATTAAGGGTACAGTAGTTTCTGTTATTATTACTTTTTATATTTTGCCTTGCTTCACTCAACAATATAAGTTTTTTATATGCTTCTTTTTTTCTTTTCTTTTTTCTTTTTTTTTTTTTACAAAAATATTGACTCGTTTTCCAGCCAGTCTATTATGAGCGGATAGAGAACTAGGCTAATTGTACCAAGAGAGAGTCTAGCGATATCTGTTTCTGAAGAGAACTGATGGCAAAGTTGAGATATTGAGAGATGGGCTTTCTGTCTTCCTCTTGTTAAGCCGAGGGTCTGTCGAACGACAACTTCTTATTGAAAGCAGACAGTCTCGCTCATTTGGTAAATAAAATAGTATTTAAAACCAGGCCTTTTGTCTTAAAAGAGTTGAATACAGTACTGATGTTTTTCATTGTAACTGAATTATAATTAATTTTTAGGAAAAGGCTCCCGCAGTGGATTGTTAAGAATAATAAATCTGGTGTAGATATAGAGTAAAGGAATATATAGCCTCTATAATGTCTAAATGATGCAGATTTCAACAATGTTAAAATTCCTGTAGTTGCTAATTTAATAGAGATACTTATCTTTAGTTTTATATTATTTTATGTATTGTTGAATAGTTTTAGATGATATAACTCATTTTTAATTTTAATATGTTAACATGAGGTTGTCACTAGCAATGGGAGGATACCATTGAAAGAAGAACTACAACAAGATGAACGTTGAACTTTTTAGACGAATGTTTGTTTGAAGAATAACTGTAATAACTGAGAAATTAATAAAAGAATTCGATGAGTAAAAATATTACATAAAGTGTTTGTTTTTGCAATGTTTTACCTCCTTAAAATATTTAGATAGTTATTTTTGTGTTTAAACATTAGCGTCAAAAACGCTAATCATTATTTTTTAAGATTATTGCATGTAACGAGTGTACCATTCGTTATTAAACTCAGTATGATTTAATCTTTTAATTCTAGTTTTTATTTTCAGATTATTTAGCACAATTATTTATTGCCCTTGTAGGAGAGATGTAATTTTTCTAATAGACAAAAATTTGTCATTTTCTTGGCATTACTGTAAGAGAAATGCCAAGAAAATGAAACCCAAGGAGGAAATTTAAGAAATACATTAAGTTTTAATTTCAAAATAAAAATTTTAAGGACTAAATTTTATAATTTTAAAGTTTAGTATAAAGCAAGAATTATAAAATGGATAAAATAAGATGAAGATAAGGAAGCTTGAAAGGGTGATATCAATTAGAATTACCTACTATTTAAAAATTCTCAAGCTTTTCTTTTTTTATATAATTATAAATAATATTTATAATTTAAAAACAAATTTCTTTATAAAAATTTTTAATCCATTATCTGAAAGTACAGTTTAAAAAAAAAAATAGTAAATAACTACAAAACAATCTTCCTGTTATCTTGGACCATCTACTGAAGAAAGTTATCATATATATATATATATATATATATATCCCCTCACAGATGATGCTAGGTATAATTTTAAAGTTTCCAATTTTAAATTAAATTATTTATTATCAAACTGTGTATCGAAAATGGCGACTAAATAAAGTATGAAAATATAGAAATAAAGAGGCAAAGTATTATTTTACAATGAAAATACTCAAGAAATAAATATTTAAAACCTGTTTCAATACTTGTGAAAATTGTTAACTTTCTTATTGGTACATTTGAATTATTGCCAATAAGGTAGCCTTGATCGGAATTGACCTGGCAAAATATGATTAATAATTAACTTACAGAAGTCGAAGGTAATGGTATTAAGGAGGGATCGGAATGTACATTTCTTTTTCTGAGACCTTGTTTGTTTTTAACGACATTATATGTGTTAAATATTCAATATAACTTAGATAAATTTAACTATTTTTTTTTCTCTTTAGAAAATAATTGTTATGACTATGAGATTAAATTCTACATATAACAAATAATTAATATATTCCTTCTAATCGCAGTTTCCTTTAAAAAATATATATCGAAATGCAATGTTTTTGGGGAATAAAATCCTAAGGATTAAATTCTATTTAACTAACAAAATATTTTATTTTTATAAAAATATGAGGCAGAATTACCATGGGTCGGTACTATCGTAATATTGTGCTACTATGTAATATACTAGACTACAAAAAATAAACCCAAGTTATTCATAATATATAAGTCGTTTTAGAAACAAATGATTCGAATATTATAATGGAAATATTCCATATATAATAGCCAAAATTTTTAAATGTGAATATTGAAATTTATAGAGAAAAAGTGAAATTAGGAAAATATAGGATGCTCTTCTCTGTTGCTTTGTGAACGCACACAGAAACAGGAGAAAATAACTTTTTATTACCTGATACCTGAACTGAAAAGAATAGTCTGTGTGGTAAGGGTTTATCGTCAAAGCAGGAAAATTATGTATAACTAGCTTGTCTAAATTTAAAAAAATTTCATTTTTTTAACAAAAATAAATCCATGGTGAGGTAAGGCAAACTGGTATGGGTAACCATAACCTTGTGGTAACAAGGCTTGTTGCTTGTGAACCTTAATTTCAGTTTTCCTAACCGGAGCTATTTCCTTATTAATTTGTCATCCCATATAAAGAATGTTGAATGTGAAAAGGGAAGATGAAGATGTACTTATGGGAAAGCCAGTTTTTGAAAGAAAATTGTTAATAGCTAAAATATACAATAAGAAAAATTAATGATGAAATTGGTTGAAACGGTATTGAATACATGATTTATTGTAGACTCCCTAAATTTTATATTTTTTAAATATCTTTTCTTTTTGTATTATTGTCGTTAATGTGTTCTAATCATCTGTGGGGGAAAATTATATCATTAAAAAGCTCCAAAGCAGTGGTTTGAGAAAGTTTTAAATAATGTGAAAAAAAAAGGCCAGTTAGCAAACTTTGAGGATATTCGGCTGACTTTTTTTTTTTTATATACTTTCCATAAATATATCGTATACAAAACATTTACAGTGTAGTTCACGATACCTAAGAAACCTTAGATGATTACCAACAAATACATCCACTTAAGGGTTTAGAGATAGCTTTTGAAGTAAAATATCAACCCAATTAATGGATTAATTTATTGATAGATATATTTAAATAATGACCTGTATTATTATTATCACTAAACTTCCAGATGCTAATTAATGATAAATTATTTTTTAGCTGCCAATATACCAGTGTGGAACATGGCGGCAACCGGAAGGAACTGGTAGAAGCCTGTTGGACTAAAGTAAAGCCAGCGTCCCGTTAAGTGTTTAGTGAATTCATTTGTTATCATTGCCATGAGAGCGTAATTTCATTTTAGGTTGGAGACGAGACAAGAGAACATTGCAGGAATTGAAGAATATTTCCCTACATACTGATATGTCAAAGAAATTTTTATTTGTACAATAAATATTTTTCAAAAAATACAATTAATTCTTATATGATAATTCAAATAAAAAATATTGTCCTAACTTTAACATAATAATATGACATACAAGTATACAAATATAACTATGAAATTAGTTTTGGCAACAAAGGAATAAAATCTCATTCAAAAATTAAATTTTTACACCTTATCATCATATACATACAATCTTATTTGTCACAAATACTTCTCATGTTTTTGTCTTAGTGTAAGTATGAAAGACCTGTTATAAATTTAACTGCTCAGTAACAACAAACATAGACAATACATATCAATATAACATAGAAATATATTTAAATGGAATCAAAGAACATTATGTTTTAAAAGTCTAATAATTGTTTTGACTATTTGCTTAAAAAAGTAATTTACTTATGAAAGCGTGGTTGGGAAGTGACTAGAATAGAAGGCGGACATTCTACTCAGCGGTGAAGTATATATCGCATAGCTACTCGAAACATTCCTCTAAAACATTTGTCAATATCTAATATTTTCTATGTGTGCAACAATATCTTTGCCCGGCACTTCCACATGGTCTATTCACTCTGCAATCGATTCTAATACAACCTTCAGTTACTCTGAGCAGATGAATCTCGTCTAGACAGAATTATTTGTGCAGTTTAATCTCTGCCGAGAGACAATAAGACTAATCGCCTATGAACACATTTCATTGGCAGTTTGATTATAGAATGCTCATAATTGTTAAAACTATACAGAAGACTTTTTGGGTAACTATCAACAAACACTAACTAGTAAAAGGCGCTGTGGCAAGTGTAGCCTTTTACACATAAACCTTGTTGAGCCGTAAACATACATCAAGTATCAACTCATTATAAACATCACACAATTCACAAATATTAACAATCATATATCGAACAACAATTTATGTTCACTGTGTAACAATTCTCTTGTTTAACTATATTTAAAACAACAGACAAGTTAGGATTTTTCATACATATATCGCCCAACTCGACTTTCTCTCATAACAAACATTTTAACGTGACATATAATTAAAACAATAAATAGTAATAATTAAACTTCCTTAATAGTCTTTTTTTTTTAATACATTACACACCATACCTGTGTCCATGTAATTCGTTATTAAAGTCTTTTAAAATATTCAGTTGGTAATACAACACACGATCACAATATATTTTGGTAATGCTTATTGTTTTTATATAATATTTGGCATATATAAGAAGAAACTAAAGAAAACAACTAAAACTAAACAAGGAATGACCAATAAAGTAAAGGAATATAAAAATAATCGCTGATGACGAGACTGTTGTGGTTAAGCAGCAAGGAGATTCTTTATCTGCTTTGGTGTCGCATCTTCGTTGAGGTGTTTTGTCGTGTACCTGGATACAAAAACAAATTTTTTTCATTTATTACACTAATTATGTTAATCTATACAAGACAGCGTTTTTGAGAAATAGTTTTGATCTTTTCCCAATTTGACTACTGACTGCACCAACTTTCTATTAGTTTATATAGCCTAATAAATAGGTAAGTTTGTCTACAGAAAAAAAATGTTTAATCACCGACATCTGGCAACTAACTGACCATCCCTGTGGCCAAGTAACTACTGGCGTTCTCACAGGGCACAACAGTTTAACCCAAGCCAAAATATTCTAGGCCCAAATGCAAATTTACTGCACTTACTGCAATGCATTAAAATTTGACTTATTTACTAATAATCTTTTGTGAACCGAAAATATCACTATGGGTAATAATTAATATTAGGTATTATTTAAGAATACCTCAAAGCATTGAGGAGAGGCTCGGATTTAATAGTTGCCTGATCACGAAGCAGCCTTACACAGCCCTTGACATCGACGGGCGACGATCTGACGAAGGCCCCCTGAGGGTGGATGTGGTCATAGAGGATGACCAGTCCGACCATGACCCTCAGCACCAGGAGCTCCGTCTCTTCTCGCTCAAACTGTCCCGCCATGCTCCTGTGCACACAGATATCATCAAATGCTGTACTTAATTTAAATAATATTCTAATAAATTAATATAAAATTCAGGGGTTTTTAGGTTCTGATCTTTCATTTATTTTCTTTTTTTTCATATTTTTGATTTCTTTTTTCTAATTGATAATTGAGAAGGATTTTAGGAAATCTTATCTCGTCTATTCTTTGGATATGATAAAAACATAAAGAGTTTTTCGAACATATTTGTTTCCAAGATGGTTTCACTCCTTTTATTTCTGACTAGCAAGTCTAGACTTTTTTGCAGATCACCTACTTACTTCATCTAAGCCATAGGCGATTTCTTCTTATTACTGTAGAAAAGATTAATTTTAAAATTGCTCTTGTGTATCTATTAGTTATGGCTGGTTGTGGGTTATAATATCAAGAAAATAATGTGACATTTTGTCTTCCCACGAGTCCAGTAATTTTCATTACACTAGCGCTTTCAGCAGCTACACTGCCATTAGCAATTATTTGATTAGCTTACAGGTAAATTATGGATTTAGACTGCTTTTAAAATGTAGTGCTTTAGTCAAACAAAACTGCCATATAGTAATATTTGTTAAATTTATTAATGAAAAAATGTAAATTAAGCTTATAATTTATTATATCTCAGGAGGGTCCTTGACAAGCAAACATTAACATGAAATAAATAAAATATTAATATGTGTACAACCTTGCTATATCCAAGTATCATGTTCAATGATCCAGTTGCTCCAAAAACAATCCTATCTCAATGGCCTCCAGTAGACCCCACCAATAAAAAAATATGGTGTATGAGGTGATAAGGTGGCATGCCACGCTACAGGGTAATACGAAGAAATAAGAGGTAGGAGGAAATACGTACAAATAAGAAGTATGAGGGCCCTCAAAAGATGTTTGATCATCTCCAAACTGCACAAAATCGTTATCAATCAACATCCCCCATTTAATTTTTATACAATATTAACAAAGAATTAACAATTTTCTTCTCTTTCTGCGATGCGCTGATGCATTCGAAGGAGATTTGGTAACATAATCAGATTGAAGTTAAAAAGTCTATAACATATATACATTACTAGGTGATGGGACTCGCCTTCAAAAAACAATTCCAAAACTGACAACCTCTCTTATATAACTCTAAACAACTGCCCTCTCGATTAACCATTAACAACTGCTCCACTCTAGTAACTATAAACAACTGGAGTCCCCGAGTTCCTCTCAGCTGTTCCAATTACTGGCATACTTCCCTTTCTACTGTTACATTCATTTGTTTTGAATTTAAACTTTTTATAAATTATTTTGTATAATAAAATAATCATTCTCACAAATAACTATTACAACAAACAATTGTGAGAAAGTTTTGTTGTTTTTGCAGCACTTGATAACGGCAGTGTAGGTGCCCTGTAATAAAAATAAAGACGTGTGGGAATTTCACATTGTTTTCTTAACATTTTAGTTAAATTCAATTGTAGGAGGTCATTATGTTCTATTACCTATAATTTATACTTAGCGGGGTTAGACCCAGCTAAGACAGCGGAACCCTTCCTTACAGTAATATTATGACTTAAAATTCCCCTTACCTCCACAACCTTCCCCAATTCAAATCTTGCAGTAATATCACATCCAACTGGTATCAGCCTTTGTTGTTCTATACTTATCTGTGGAACTCCATTCCCATGAATATTCGTCGATATTATCTGTCGCTTCACACTAATAATTCATAATCTCACTTATACATTGCTATTGTTCTGATAATTTATCTATCGATGGCCCCTTTTATTCATGCTGGGGAGGAAGGCCCAGTATTACTATATTTTATTTTATCATCCTTTGTTATAATATTTAGCTAACATTATTCACTTTTATTTAATTATGTGTTTTATTTGCTCAATGATGTACTGTAGGTTCATTTAATAAATCCATGACTCTAAAAACTCTAATATTATTGTAAACTGAAGATAACATAAAAATTATTTTGTATTATGATATTTACGGTGACCATATTTTCTGATTGGAAAAAAAGGACACTTCGTGAAAGACACTACTAACAGAGATCATTGGATAACTTTTGTTTTAAGTCAATAAACTTGATTTTAGAAAGTGGGGGTTTTATACAATTAACTATAAAGAATAAACTTACAAGTTTCATAATAAAACATATGGATTTATTTACGACTAGTTTGGACTAGGATATGTTAAATTATTGGACATAACATTTTGACTTTAATAAATGAAACTAAAAACAATTATACATGAAATAAAACGAAAAAATTATACATTTTTAAAGAAATATTGTGATATTTAGATGTTGAAAATTTTATTAATCAAGACTTTAAATTCGAAATTTGCGGGCATATAAGGGCGGTAAACGACCCGTGGATCATGGTTATGAATGTATGGACATTATTTGCTGCTGTTGTATAACATTAATATTTGTCATAAATAATATCAATGATTTAAGTCAAATATTTTATTATTGTATTTGTTAACTTTAAAATAAGAAAAGTTAAAATATATGAGACAACTGGCATTGGAAGAAAGAAAGATGAAAAAATCAAGAAGGCAAAAGACGAGTGTAAAAAGGAGGAGAGAGCGGGAGGCAGGGCTCGTTTGTTTTGATCATCGCAGGAGACAAGGTGAGTCTTGTTCTTTTTGGATCATGGAAGAAGAGTTTTTTTTATAAAAGAAGAAGGATTGAGATGATAGCAATGGAGGTTTACTGATCGCGTGGAACGACAAAGAAACCAGATGAAACAAACAGAAAAGGACGCAAAATTTAGTAAATCTGGCCAGTCGTGAGTATTACAAAGGTAAATTTAAAGTTTAGTTAATAAACCATTGTAATTTGTCACAGACGTGCTGTATATGAGAATTAATAAAAAGTAATGTTGTTAAACAATTTTCCTTTTGCCAGAATTCTTTTTTATATTAACAAAACCTTTAAAACCTCAGGTTAATTTAAATATAAACAATATAGATAAAAAACATAATATTATGCTTTAATTACAATATTTTTTTGAGCCATGGATTTCTAGGAGCAAGTTTTCATTGGCTTTTAAGAAAGAGAACATTTTGATACATGTTTCACTAAAATTTGCTCAAATACTTTATCCACGAAAACAAAGCTATAATTCTTTCAAGTTAATTTACCCATTTTTCAAGGTAGGCTGAACAAAATGTATAAAACTTTGTAGCTTCGTCTAGAAAATAAAGTTTTGAACTTTCTTGGCCGGTCAAAATTTTATTAAGGCAGCTTTTAACATGTTCTGGCAAAAATACTTCTATTTGCCACCAGCTTCTTATTTTTTCAAGTAAATATAAGTATTCTTCGAGTACTAAATACAAGGTGAATGTGGAAAGTTTGAATTATTGTTTTGTAAATGGACTTGACAGTATCTACAAGCAAATAGTACATTTTGAGGTCCTTTCAAGGGTACTAAATTACAGAAGTACAAGGAGTTAGAAAACAGTCTTACAAAACAAAGGACCGTAATTATCTTACATTATAAATCAGCTCGAAAAATTTGTACCTTTTTATAATGCTTTAATTTTCACTTGTCTTACAAAGCTTCAGCAGACAAACCTCTGAGTTTAATTTGAGAATGAAATGTCTCGGCCCTTCAATAACAAAGCAATTAAGGCTAAATACAATATAAATTGTCTAGATATTTATAAATGGTTAGACAGAGCAAAATTGATAGCAACAAACTAAATAACTGACGACTACTCACGGGCTCTCAAGCATTCGCAGGCAAACCTTAGCCATCGTCGCCAGCATCTCGGTCGTGTTTTCGATAGGAATGTCGTTGTTCTAAAAAAATAATGAGCATGATTGTCAATAAGTTAGTAATTTATATTATAGGAGATGTCAAAATGTCTCTATTTTCCTCTGACCTGTTTGACAAAGTACTCGGTAGCCTCGGTGAGTGCCCTAAGCATGGGAGTAGCCTGAGCGTAGAAGAGAGACATGCAGTTTGCGAGCTCAGTACTCACTGCTGCCTCTCCCTCGATCGTGTATCCTCTCCTGGTCACGCAGCGCCTGTAGTAGCTCAAATCGTTCTGAAGTGCGGGCGTCTTCATCTGAAAAGTGATCATGTTGTTGCTTAGTTATTCAGTTAATTATAATAATAATAGAATGGCTAATATTTTTATACTGCTGTTGACAATAACCTTTGTGAATAGGGCCTAAGTATATGCTCGGACAGTAAAACGTTAATAATGGCTATGACTATATTGATCCCTTGTGTATAAAGGTGTAGTTGACAATAGATAAGCAGACAAATGTGAAAAAGAAGGAAGGGAGTAAGCAGATCTGGCGTTCATTGGCTCTTGTGCAATGGATGCGCTCCAAAACAGATGAGCAATATGTCTAACAGGCCCTCTCAGGATAAACATTCCTGGTTAACGGTAGAATATGTACCTTATCTAGTAGGTATTCTAACAAGTCACTCGTCCTAATTGAAGTTTCCGGTTACATTGTCCCAAGTGCAGGGGGCAATAAAAATAAATCACTTACCCCTGGTGAAGCATTCAATAGACTTAGGTTCTACACTCTAGGCTGCGACAATAGACCTAGAAAAATGAACTCAATGCAACAATAATGTAGAAAAAATTTATTGAATGAAAAATCGGCAGATTCCAAATAGCATGGGTATACAAAAAAGACCTACATTCCTGATTTTTCAGAACGTCTACAGTCCCCATCATCTAATCTAATATAATATATGAATGGATTTACAGATCGTAATCATCTAAGGTCACAATTTCTGATCTTAAGAGTATTGGAAACCACTAAAGTTTTAGGTCAAATAGCATTAAAGGTGTTTGGGTCTTCATGGGACGAAGCCTACTAAACAATGTATTTACGTTTATGTCATTTCTAAGTTAATTTGAGTCATTAGCTACAGGTATTTAAAGAACACAACCAACCATTTAGAAACTTTTTAAATATCACACTGTTGTTTAGAAAATCAAACCTTAGCAAATAATTTCATGTTGTTGTTTTTTTATGGGGATCAACTAGTTGTATCTACTCTGACTCACACTGATAAGGGAATGAGTCACAGCAAATAACAGTATTGGATAAGCTTTCTGGGGTCCATTTCATTGAATATTTTTTTTTTTTTTTTTAAACCTACACTATATTATAATGGTATTATGAAAATAGTTTATTGAGGAATTGAGTTTTTGAAAATAATAAAAGATAAACCATTGCTCCATCAACAATCACAGGTAAGTGATTAATGCCTTACAAGATAAGGAATTTCATAAACCTCAATAAATTCATTGAGTCGTATTTTACATATAAATTTAAATTTTCATGCGTGTAGCTGTTTTTAATAACTCTATACAATTTATGAGCTTACATAAAATAAATTTATATAAATGATACTATAAATAATAAAAATTATGCCACGAGTTGAAAATTCAGAACCTTACAGAAAACCTAGTGAGTGTCGTGACCTCAACATTTTACCTCTTTCTCCCCAATTTTGACTCCATCACTTCACTCAATCTTTACAGATTCTCAGCAAATTCAGCATGAATACTCTGTCCCTCTGTAGCTTCCAAAAAATAATATTGCAGTTGTGACTTCAGGATTTTCCACCTTTCACTCCCTTAACGAATTATAATTAATTCCTATTTGTGGTCAGATTCGCACAAAATTGGGCTCGGAAACTGCCAACAAATAGGTAGACATTTTTTTAATTTTCTTTGGATAAATAGGGTTGGTTTATTAGGAGTGAACAGATTCCAAATAATTATTTTTATTTTATTAATTACATTAGAAATAATGAATTCATTCCAAGACAAAGCCTCAATAACGATAATGTTTAGACGACAAATTCATATCTGGCAAATAAAAAAAACTATAACTACTAATTAGTCTAAGGGACTGGGGAAAAACAGGCAACATTACATACCTTATACTCATCAAATTTGAGTACAAATTCTAGAATATCTGCTAACTGTTTTACTAAAGCTTGTTGCGACTCCAGGTGCTGCGTGGGGCTCATGATCCCAGAGCATAATTCGTTCAGGATCAAAGGCACAACCCTCTCTGTACAGAAAATATAACGTAAAATAAACTTACAGTATTAAATTGGGTAGCATAAGATAGTAAGGAATGATATCTTGTTTTATAATGAAAATTGACAGTTGATTTGATATTAAAAAGTATTCCTCAACAAAATACGTACGAATGTCTAATGAGAAGAAGTAGAAAGCTTTAAGCCTTGATACGAGTGGCAAAACAACAACCCATGCTGCTGCGATTGACTCTTCTGTTGGAGTTGTGATAGCCTCTCTGATCTCACGGCCAGCTCCTTTATACAGTGCCAGCTCGGAAAGTATTCCTTCAGCCGATGCCAGCACCTTCCTCACTTCTCGGTAAGTTTCTAGTTCACTCTCGCTTGGTTCACCATCTGAAAAGTAAGGAATTATTGATGATCAACATTATTTTTCTATTTCACAAATTAATAATGAATATAATTTATATTTGGGAGTTTTCAAACTGATTTAACAAGCAAATTTAGCGGCTACAATATTAAAAAAGTTTAACTCAATAATAATATATAATGTGTTTAGTTAAGGGCATGAATTGCTTATATGTAAAAGAGAAAGATTTCAATATATTTTCTGTAAAAGCTTCATTTACATGCTTACACAAAATTTAGCACAGATACTGTTTGATATCTTACACCAAAGATATGGAGAGTTTTAACATCAACATTTTACCCCCCCCCCCACACTCTAGTTAAGTTATACTTATTGTAACAATAACACCGAATTTGGCACAAATACTGTTAAGTGCCTTGTTAAAAAAGTGGCCACGAAATGGTATGAGATTTTTGGGATTAATGATGATGTTTTAATGCAATTTCCCTTAATATTTTATTGCATTCCTCCTAGAAGAATGTAAAGTTAAGCACTTTCTCTGACTTCCGACAGCCAGAGAGATCTCATGAGGTGGGAAGGTTGAACGAATTATTTATAAACATATCTTTATGTAGAAATCGTAGAAGACATTTTGGTTGTATTTCAATTAATAAATCCTTTGTAACGTTATCATGAATCAAGTAAGGACTCCTGTGCAATGGACCATTTTATACAATCCCTATTAAAGGAACATAACCTCAGTACTCAATAAATAAATGATCCCCCTTATCAAAAGTGGCAGGTAAAACAAGATCCGATTATAACCAACAGGTATGCATGCAATAATGTTAATTTCGTTGTTATTACTATAAACCAATAGGCTAATCAACAATGTATAAACTACCATTGATAAATAATAGACACGATTCAATGGCTGCGACTGAATGAAATGCAACGACGCCCATGACATGAACATTTGGTACACTAAAAAAGGTGTTAGTTATAATAAATTAAGTCATAGTTAATTGTCACTTGTGCTGGCATGAAATAATTCTTGGTGGAATTGAAGATCTTGATGCCGGACTGACATTAAGAGTGGGTGTCGCTTAACAATTGGAGGCATATCTATCTAGGTGGGTCCATTCAATGAATAATTAATGAGCACTCACTCTCAAAATCCAGAAATAGATCATATTTTTGCGGCGTACAGCAGTTAGAATCATCTCTTGCTAAAAGGCTGAGGAGCTTTCCCATATTATCACAGAGTTTAATGCTCAGGCATTGAGTAAACTGAAATGAAAAGATAAAAAAAAAATTAGCGTCATTAGAAAGCAGGGAAGGCCGACAAAACAATATCAGCATGACAAAATAGATAATTTAGACGTGATATGTGTATTTATGCCACAGAAGATGACGGCAAGAGTTCCCTATAAGGGGGGAATAGCTCGTTTCTTAGGGCAGTAAAAATTCACTTGTTGCTAAAACTCATATCTGATATGACAATATGAAAATATTTACCACGAATTACGGCGGAATTTCCAAGAGAATCGAGCCTTGAAATAGGTTAGCCGAAGACACCTTGTTTAATATCACGTATCCGCCTCTCCTGATAAGGGCGAATCAACAACAATTATTACAAATTAGTAGGTCTTCCTTATCACCAGTCCCGAACCGCACTTATCTTCCCTGTCCCTGTTATCTGATTTGCGCCGGACTGTCACACCATTCCCCAACAATAACCCCCTTAAAAAAAACACTTGTATTATTTACTCTGAGAGTATTTGCTAAATAAATAATAAATTCTTCTGATTTACTGAAAAAAAAAAACGCTGGGACAACTATTGTTTCATTTGTGTTATAATCTCTTAGGAGAAATGTCGGAATGAATTATCGAGAAGCAAAAAACCTACTGTCCCATGATTCATATCGGAGTTTCCGACAGCGTTCACATCCTCCCTCATTGCCTCATATCACTACCACTTTTTTTTCCCTTGTAGCTTTTGTTAATGATATGGGAACCAAAAAGCTTTAACGTCATAACAGCCACACATTATTAGAATGTGTTTAAATATTCCAATGTTTTAGCCATTTTGACAGTTTACTTCCGGGTCAACGTTACAATGTTTCTGTGGGCTGCAATAATTAATTAATTATTGCAATTTTCATAATAAAATGAAACGATATCAATTTTTTTTTGTTTTCATTCAGAGATAATTTAAACAAAATAATTGCCCAATTCGAAGGAAGAGGCTGTACTTTCGACAAGTACGCCTGTTTGTCTGTAGGTATATATGTTCTAGGATATCGGTTTCTTTGACTTTTATGATTTCTCATCATTTAAAATTTTTTCCCAATGGTCTCATAAATGATAAAAAGTAAGTACGAAGTTAGGAGAAATAAGCCGTTCATCAATTTCGGCTTTTTAAAAAATTTTAGTCGGTAAAAATAAATAGAAAAAAAAAATTATACTTAGGTCGAGTCATAAGTAACTTCCGTTTTTTTTTATCAGACATTTATTTTGCTCTCATTAAATAACAAAATTATATTAATTTTGGACGCTTTTCATGGAGTTACTCTTTGCAACTGCTGAACGTATCTATCCGTAGTAATCGTTAAATTTGACTTCAACAATTCGTGGTGAATTATTCCTTGACAATCCCACCATACACACAATAACATCTTTTTGCCATGGATGTTTGCTTTCGGATCTGATTGATCCTCATCAAGCCACTGTCTTTTGCGGACTATATTGTCATAGGCAACCCATTTTTCATCGCCTGTTACAATCCTGTTTAAAAAAGGCTCAATTTTTACCTGTGAGAGTAGACTTGTGGCATTGACATGCGATCTTCTTTATTCCGTTCACTGAGATTGTGAGGTACCCACACTCCTAACTTGCTGACTTTCCATAATTTCTACAGGTGGCGGTTAACAGTTGATTGTGATGTATTCAGCCTTTCTGCTATACCTCTCGTTGATTGACGTGGATTTTGCTCCAATATTGCCTTTGAAAAGGTTGTCATCAAAGTCGGAAGGACGTCCCGCCCTCGGTTCGTCTTTTAAGGTCGCATCTTATAAACCAATTTCTAACTGCCCGATCAGTTATTAGTCCTTCACGATATACACTGCATATTTTTTCAGCTGTCACCCTAGCACTATTGCCTTGTTTAAATTCCCAAAGCATTACATGACGAATATGTCCTTTTTGACTCTCCATTTCAGAGGTTAAAAAAAAACAGATTAACGTAACGTGTATCGCACAACTAGCTCATAGCGGGTAGATACGAACAATAGATTCTACTTAGCTGCATCGGAAGCTACTTATGACTCGACCTGATATAATGAAAAAATAAATGGTGAGATTATTGGTCCTCGGATCAACTAGTTTACAATTAACTATGCATACTATTACTTAGACAGCTGTTTAGGGGCCTTATCTTCCTAATCAAACGGTCTTTAGTTTTAAGCTGAAAATGGTTGGCGGTATAAAATAGGAGTTATCATAAATTCAGACACAAATCGATAAGTCCATTCCCAGCTAATAAAGTATGCCATATAAAAAAAAATTCAAAGAAAGGATACATTGATAAAAAATTCCCTAATTTCATCGTAGATTATACAACTGCGTATTTTATTATTTAGTACTATTTAGGCTAATTAGGAATCTTTGTGTTCCCAGCCTTTTAAGACAAGGGTGGAAAACTACAGAAAAACCACCCTTTCTGCCCTGAGTTGGGAGCACTAAATGCCTATGGAAAAAAAAAGGGGGGGGGGCGCCTCACAACGTACTGCAACTTGCGTAGATTTTCAATCTCCAATCAGGATGAGTTTTTTGTCAACTTAATTCTAAGAGGAACTTCAATGATAAAAACTTCACTTAGTTCATTCCCAGCAAATGAAGTGCATATATGGAGCACTTCAAAAATAAATAAAGAAAGAAAGCAGGTTTTGGGCCCAACATAACTTTATTTTAACGACATCACAGTCCTTATAAAAACGAGACAAATAACAGGAATTGATTATTAAACAAATTAAGTCCATAAAAAATATTTGTAATCGATACTAATTATCAATCTGTGTATTTCATGTTATTGTTTAGGAAAGGTTCCAGGGGTGCAGGTTGACACGATTGCCTGCAGAAATAGTTTATCAAAATGAATATTTTACCAAAAAAAAGGTGAGTTTTGGCATATATTATTTATTTTTTGCTTGTTTACTTATCTTGATTTAACGTTTTGTTTTTTTCCACCATTCTTAGTTGTGGCATATTCAACATGAATATTCACTGTTTTTTTTTTTCAATACCAGAACGTGAAACATTGCAACTAGTTCTTGAAGAAGCGTATCAAATGCTCAATAAATATATCTAATGGTAAATAGAAAAATTTGGGTAGGTGGACATTTTTCCACCAATTTGTGAAATATAGAGGATGTCATGCCCTTTACGTTTTACTCCTTTGTCTTCCTACCGAGTTTTTACTACTTTACTCTTGTCATATGTATACTAAATCAAGCAAACACTGTTTCGAAATCATGAAAAAATGTGTGGGAGTTGTGTCGCTAAAATAGCTTCTTGACTACAAAATTTTACCTATTAACTTTCACAATTTATCTTTATTTTCATATTAGAAGCCACCCTGCCTCAAATATTGCCTAAAATCATAGGAAAAAATTGGTACCCATGAATTCTTATGTGTGCAAACCAATTATCCGCACGGGAGAGATTTATATTATTATTTTTTAATTATATATGATTATAATAAAAAAATTTTGTTATAAAAATAGGATTTAATCATTTATAAACATTATTACAGGTGGCATGTTCGGACTAAAGACAATATTGCCAGAGTGAGAAGGGATGAAGCAAAAGCTGCAGAAGAAGAAAAAGAAAGGCAGAGGAGAATTGAACTAGCGGCAAGTAGACATATTTTTTTTTGAATATGCAGCAATGATGATTTGATGACATAAAACTGTCAATAATAAAACACGAAATAGTGTCTATTTACTTTATTGATATTTATAATTTTCTTTTGTAGGAAAAAGAAGCTAGGACTAATCTACTTAGAGATAAAGCTCGATCTGTTTATGATGGAAGAGATGAAGAACCTGAGACACCTGAAAAAGTACCTGAAACGACTCAAAAACATGTCAATTTTTTTGAAGATTTAGAAAGAGGGGAGGACCAACTTATTAAATCAAACAAAGAATATGAAAATGAGAAAAAGGAAGAGACAGAAAAATACGAAAAGCAGATCGGTTACCTTACCTACCTGGGCCAGGATACCAATGAAGCTACTGGCAATGTTTCCTGGTACAACAAAGTTCCTGACAGAGGCTCTAAGAAAGATCCCGAAGTGGGAGTTGATAAAAAACTTCGCTACGACCCTCTTACGAAGATGAATGTTTTCCTCGGAAGACATAGTAATGAAATCACAAAAAGAGATGTTCAATTGGTTAAGAAGAAAGAGAAAAAGCACAAAAAGGAGAAAAGGAAACGGAAACGTAGAAGTTCATCTTCTTCCAGCTCTGAATCGGAATCTCGTAAACCATCTAAAGTCAGCATAGAAGAACTAAGAGCTAAAAGGTTGAAAAGAGAGACTGAAGAGAAATTGCGGAGTTCTGCTCTGCTAGCCAAATTTCGAGGTGAAATTGTACCTGAACCAAATAAGCAACAAATAAAAGAACCAGTACTAAAGCAGAAATACAATACTCAGTTCAATCCTCATATAGCTAAGCAGAACAGTTTTGTCTAGATTAAATTTTATGTATTGTTTCATAATGAAAAGCTGTATTCTTAATTGTAAAAATTTTTGTATGTACATATTTTATATTAAATTTTTTATAAATAGATACCTATACTTTTAGTCACCAATATTCTCATGTGTCTAACTATTTTTTGATTGTATGTGACCTGTATCAGTATCCTTAATACAAAAAGGAAGTTATTTCTTAAGAATAGTAACATGATTCATGACTTGAGTTAAAGATTGAGATTTATGAATGAGTGACAAGTAGTTCTTAAAAAAAAGAGTTTAATAAAAATTAATTTCAATTTTTTCAAACTCCAATCAAATTAACCAATTTATAAAATCAAATCAATTAATTTTTTTTAGTGAATGAAAAGTAATTTTAGTTTCTTTTCAGGAAATGTTATATTTTTACCTTTTACTTTTTTCAGCAGCTCACTCACACTGTGAGTGCAAGTGCTATAAACAAAAGAAAAAAAAGACTGCAATGTTTGCTTACCATAATATTTGGTGTGGTGATTATTGGGTTACAAAATAAATCGTGGAACTTATTGTAAATATGAACATAGGTCATCAACCATTCTAATTAATCAATTAAAAATGTTGAAAGTGGCCTCTGTACCTCAGAATAAACCAGTATTACTACTTAGACTATAAAAGCCTGACCACTCACAAGTTGGACTACATAAGGGTTTTCAAATCAATTGAGTTAAATAAGAGAAGGAGATAATAAATTTGATATTGATGATTCAGTTTCAGGCTCTAGAGAAAATGTGCCCATAGTTCTATTTTTTGCCACTGGCGCTAGCATCGTTACGATCCCTTTATAAATAAATGTTATTTTCCGCTGAAAATGTAATAATATTGCACAAAAAGATTAAGAATGTTTAATTAATTAAGAAGAAGAAAAAGCTCATCTTATCCTGTAAAATTGTTAGACATAAAACCCTATACTACAAAAGATAAAATGGAGGAGTTGCATCTCGTTTAGATATATACTCTATGGATGCAGCTCCATGCTCCGCTCCTATAGAGTATTTTGAGCGAATCGTTAAAGAATTATTGCTTAGTTGTTGTGTCTTCTGGACAAACCTTTAATTGTTAAAAAATGTCTCGTGGAAATCGAAGAAAAGATTACAATTCTCGCAAGAACAGAAGGTACACCAAGCATGACAATTTGCCAGATACATTAAACGATTTGACTCTAAGAGATGAAACCGGTAAGCGATACTTTAGACAAGTAGGTGTGTGATAATGAAGGCGATTTCATTAGGACCTCAAACATTGAATGTAGAATAAATGTTTTCATAATTCTACCTGATCATGTAGACGGTTGAAATAGCTTTTTGCTTTGTATTATTTTTGGGATCAGGGACCCCTGATTTTTTTTAATCATTTCTCTAGTCTATTATCTGTAAATGAAAGGTTCTGGGGAAAGTGTTTAGTAAAAGATGTTTTAGTGTTTGAACAGGTTTATTCTAGTAGCCAAAAATTTACAATATCATTTATTGATTGATGATTGAACAAATTATTACCGCTATTTCTGTTGCGCCATAAAAATTTACTCAAATATGAATCTATCAAACTTCTTCTTGTACCATGTTTTTTTTTGTTTCTTACCTTTGCTTGTGCCCATAACGATTCAATTCATTGTGTATGAGACTACCTGTGGTGTGATCTACGAAATGTTGTGAATGATTCACAGTACAATGCAGGTAATTTATTCCTGGTATGTTAATAATGCGGGTATAGGATGCCCACATGTCAGATATAATGGTAGTACCGGGGGTGAATACATTCTGATATTGTTTTCAGTAGTGTTTCCGATGTACGGTCTGGCACACTATACATGAAGCATTGCTTATCTTCCCGACAAACACTTCCAAAAACCCATTGATTAGGATAAATTCTACCAACGTGATTTTCGCGCCAAGAAAAACTTGATTCGCCTATCTCAACTGTTTTCCGTGGCCCTCCTGAAATTTTTTAATAAATGATTTACGCAAACTTCTCAAAACATATTTTTCCAATCTGTAATAGTATCGGTTGCTAATCCTAGTTCCTCTTGACAAAAGTTAGTAGATATATACTTTTGTCCAGCAGTATAGTAAAATAACAAATTTATTAAATGACAAATTACTGTTTTCCAAAAACGTTCCTATTCTCAATCCAAAGGTTTCTTTGCAGCCTCTCACGTTGCATCTCCATCTATCCTTTTTGACTAGTTAAAGTTTTATTTGATGGCCATTAGAACACATTTTTCACTACATAATACCCCCTTAGATTGAAGAAACAAAACATCTTTTTCCTTTGCATCTACTTCAGCAGCTAAATCAAATAATGGCTGGCTGTTTCCCTTCAGGATCACAAAACTAAACTAAAATATTATCAGGTACCAACGCTCACTAAGACGGGTCAACATTACAGGAAAGGTCAAAGGTGGCAAAATAACCAAAACAATACTAGATATCAGTGGGGTCCCTATTCCTAAAACCCCCATATTTTTAGATATAAGGTGTATTAATTGTAATTAATTCCTAAAAAATGTTTTTAATATGCATTTCAGATGAAGTTAAAATAAATTTCCCAGTTGCTATGTGGGATTTGGGTCATTGTGATCCAAAAAAGTGTACTGGTCGTAAACTATTTAGACTAGGTATGATAAAAACTTTGAGACTTCAACAGAAATTCACAGGAGTCGTGCTGTCTCCGATGGGTGTAAAGGTCTGTTTTTTTTTGTTTTTATTATTGTGCAATTATTCTAAGAAAGATAAGACACAAATAACTTATTAGTTATTGTTATATAGTAGTTATTTATTATTAATATATTAGTTATTTTATTAAATTTAATATTGTTATGTTTTTGACTAAATATAACATTTTATCTGTAATTTGAAGTGTATTTCTCCGTCGGACAGAGAAATCGTTGGAAGATTTGGAGCTGCTGTTGTCGATTGCTCTTGGGCCAAAATTGAAGAAACTCCTTTTGAACAGATGCGGACATCTCATCCGCGCCTTCTTCCATTTCTGGTAGCTGCAAATCCAATCAACTACGGCAAACCAATAAAATTGTCTTGTGTTGAGGCTTTGGCAGCTTTGTTCTATATTACTGGTGAGATCTTACTTTGGTTTTATGCAAAATGTTTGATAAGTTTTTTAATATGGTCTCGATAGTACGGTGGTTAGCGTGCTGATTTCTAACTATGCACATCTGGGTTCGATTCCTGAATCAGGTCGGAATTCACTCAGCCTTTTAAGGATGAGCAAGTCACTGATTGAGTAAACAAGTATTGAATTCAGCAGTTTAGAATAGTAAACTTCTGGTTGAGAGGTAACTGCCTAGCAATCATGCTAGTTCCTCAGTGCCATCTACCAATTACGATGATGGCCTCTATTGGCCTTACTTCTTCATAGGACTATAGATTTATCATTTATCCCCATGTTCTTGGTAAATTTTACTGTACATTGTTTTGGTTTTAATTGTATCTGTTTATTTCTATCAATTTTTTTTTTTGTCGATTAGGTTTCAAAGATGAAGCTGAACATTACCTGTCTCGATTTAAGTGGGGAGAAAGCTTTATAAATGTAAACCAAGAATTGTTAGACAGATATGCAGCTTGCAAAAACAGCGAGGAAGTTGTTCTAGAACAGAATGCATATTTAGAAGAGTGTGACGAAGAGAGGAGATGTATGTATAAATATAAGATATTTTCTTTAAATGACTGATGAAAGTGGTTGCGGGGTCAGCAATTTGTTTCAACTCTATTACTATTTAGTTCTGTTACATTAAGTTATAGAATTCTTGATATATTTATATATAGGAGAATAAAGTAATTTGACCTTACTTGGAAATCAATATCATATTTTTTACAGAAATTATATTTATGCTGTTCATTTGTGAATTAACAATAGTAAAAAATTGGGATTAGTTAAAAATAAATACTTTTTGCAGGTAGGAACTTGACACCCGACATTGAAGAATCATCAGAAAGTAGCGACGAAGATGAACCAACATGAATAATTATCTGTATTTGAATCTTGTACATAAAATATGTTTTTAAGCATACTAATTGTAATTAATATATTTTAATACATATATATATATATTTATTCAAAAATTACCATTCACTGTAGAATATTTATAACAAAATTTTTTTACAAACATAGAAGGGATAATCATTATTATTAACTAGCTAAAAGCCTGTAATTCAATGTGGAGTACTCTTTAAGATAATTACAGTCAATTTTGTTTTAATAGCAATGAACTTGTTCAATACTTACTTGTGTTTTTTTTAAATTGATTTGTAAACTACATTTTTGTTTCTGGCTGCAGAATCACGAGCTTTCAGAAGATTCACCATGCAAGATTTTAGTGCTTTGTTTTGTTACTCGAGAAATAAACTGATAAATGTGTATAGACCTCAAAGGAATCAAATTTAAAAGATTATTTCATAGTGCATCTCTACGATGCTAGAAAAATCACCAAGGAAAACTTCAACGGTCTTTGTCTTTTACCTAGGAAAAATAAGTGATTAATAGATTTAGGCCTTTTAGGAGTAGAATTTTTCAAAAATCTTTCTTATTACACCTCTGCAGGTTTAGAAGAATCACCTTGCGAAATTTCAGCTTCCTAGGTTGATGAGGTCTACCATCTATGGCGCTATGTATCCCTTACAAATATCTTGGAGTCTTGAACGTTGCCTTTGTAAAATGACTGATGAAGACTACACAATAGCCTTCTGTGAAAAAAATATCGATATTGGCATTGTTTTAAAAAGGGAGTAAATAGTGGTATTCAGCGTTAATAAATTTTTGGTAAGTGTATCTGAACAGGCAATCCCCTTTGAGTACTTAATTTTTCCTGATCATTTGATGATTATTAATAATCATTATTCTTTGTAAGAAGTACAGCAGTCATTACAAAATAAAATTAGGCAATAATATATCTTATTTAAATAATATTATTGTCGGTATTTTATAAGAGACATATGCATAAATTTTTTACTGTGGTTAAATAAAACTTGTGCCTGTTCATAATACTTTTATTCTCAACTATATCACTTACACTGCATGTTATTAATTACATTCATGAAAACAAAATGTGTAGTAATTATGTGTGTTGTGTTATTAAAGTATATTACAAAATAAAATTTTAACAACTATATGATATAATTTGATAGGTTTGAGGTACAATATATCAAATAAACAGATATGAATAACTGATAAAAACAAATTTAGTAAAATAACAAGTCTAAAATATCTGTTTATAAATATTATGATTAATATTTTTGCTATCATTACACCATTGGTTCCATTCATGTAAAAATTTTAACTATATTAAGATAGTATATTTGTTGGATATAATTGAACAATAATTAAAATAGAAACTATTTTGAACATTTGATTTATGTAGACTTACTCTGAAAATTTGGAAAAAAAAATCTTAGAAGTGACAATGCAGAGGGCAGGGTGTGGCTAGTTTTGATTGCTGCCACTAGAATGCGCCGCCATGTTCCAAAAATATTTATGCAATTAATTTAACTAGTTCAATTAATGTAGTCGGACTTTTATATGTTTTCACCATAAAAGTTCTCACAGGTAATTTAGATTACTCAGTTTATTAATTAAACTGTAAATTCAAAGTTAGCCTTGAATTTAAAATTTGAGTGGGTGTTTGATGGAAAATATTATTTTTACATAAGATGGACTGATCTCACTTCACGGAATTAAGTTAAACTTATAACACATTAAATTCACATTCCCTCATTGTAATCTGAAGGTGAGCCCGATCACTTAGTCCTGTATTTTGTTATTGACTTTTTAACTTCAAAAAGATATTGTGTTGTAATTCTACCCTTCTTCGAATGCATCTGCGCATGCAGTAAGAGGAGAAGTCTGTAAAACTTGTACATTGAATTTTGTTCATCTATTTTTAAATACGTTAATTAATAAAGGGGTTATGAAAAAAAAACTACATTCACCACCAGTCTATCTTGTTACAGTGTTTCTATTAAGCAAATTTGATGAAAATATTACATTTTTATTTCATCCTAAGAATTACATCTACACAAAACCAGTGAATTCAGAAGAATAAGAATACTTTATTTACAATTAAACATGTAATTAGATTGTTATTACATGTTGTATTGGTTATAACATAATATATCACTCATCCAGAATGAAAGGGACACTCAAAAAGTGGTGTTAGGAAACCGTGTTTAAAGTTTCTTAAACATCATATTGGGGCTGATTTTGAAGTGTTTTTTTTTACGAGTTTTAGGTGGCAACCGCTAACAATAAAAATAGTCCTGTATGCTACAATGTCAAAATTGATTCCTGCAAATCCTACGATGGTACTAACTCAAAAAAGGCATTTTTTGCCCCTTGCATTCTGGATATGCGATGTATATAATGTTATATAAATGATTTATGTTATAAATATATACATATTTATATTTTTTTTCAATTTTACAATTTTTTTAAATAGTAGGAAAAATAAAAACCTAATCAAGATATACTTGTGCAATCACGTTACTACTATAAGTACAGTCTTCGTAAGAATAAATATTTTCTATAAGGTAAAATTTTGTTAGTCTTCATTTAATTGGTTCTTTGCCATTATACTGGACTACTGTAAGAATATAGAAAGCATAACACTCCACAAACAGGCGGTCTCTCATAATCATAAAGTACACTCAAGTTTCAGCTCAGAAGCTATTTCAGATTTAAATTACTCTAAGTATTTTTCCCTTCACCGTTAACAATATATTAAAGGCCGTAACATAAAAATAATTTGAAGAGATAGTTTAAAAAATAAAATGTAAGTATTTTCTGTTGAAAAATGTTGATTAGCTTTATTGAAATCTATTGTACAGTGACACCCAGTAAATTTACATAAAAAATTTCAAGAATTTTCACTTGCAAACTAAATTTTAAAGTGATATGCAATTGTTCACAAAAAATTACATGAATTGGCTTAGCGAGTGAGGATATATCTTGCTAGAATCGTGTTGAATGATTTGTTTTTGAAACATGTGCCTTTGAAAGGCCCCCCTCCAAAAAAATTCATCATTGTTTTTTTCTTTTACCAACAAGTTTGATGTGGGGAAAAAATTCAAGAACAAGCAATTTCCTTTATATTTTATTACTCACTCTGTGCCGATTCAGACCTGTGGTTTAATAAAGAATACACTAATTAAAAAAATCTGACCTTTTTACTTTGCCGTTTTTACTAGGAATTCATATCATCTATTGAAGTAGGGAGTCTATCACAAAAGAGCTTTTAAACTTCCGAAATTTCTTTTATAAAAAGTTGATTTACTGTAATTGATTACACAAACTGAGTTTATGTATAAAAATAACTCAGGTTGTGAGAATTTGAAGCATTGAAAGGAAACTGAAGTGAATTTTTCAGTTTTACAGGAAATTCGAATCCAAAATCGTGTTCAGCAGTCTCTAAAATATAAGGTACTGCAAGGTGCATATGGTGCTGAGATCTTCATATCAAACCGTATGTAAGTATTATTACGTTTTTTATGTTTTAATTGTTTATATTTAAATTTAATCTGAGGTTATATAGAGGTTCTGTTAGTATAAAAAAATAATTCTGGCAAAAGGAAAATTGTTTAATTACAAACTGATCCATGAGTTACACGTATGTTATAAATTTACAATGTTAAAAAATTTAAGTTATTATGTACCTTACTATAATATTGACTGGCCAGTTTTACCTAGTTGTGTTCTACGCGTGGTTCTTCTTTGTGCTTCCTTTGTTCTCAGAGCGTGGTTGCCATATCTCGTTGTCTTTTTTTTTTTTTTTTTTTTTTTTTTATTATTATTTTAAATCCTCTTTATTTTATATAAGTGTACGATGAACAAAAAATAAATAAATAAATAATGTTTGGTTTACAATTTTTTCCTCGTGCTGCATACACAGATGCATTCGAATGAGTGCATAATTATGATACATTATCTTTTTGAAGTTAAAAGTCGAAAATGAGAGCGATCTCTTGGCTATCCTTGGTTTTATACCCTCTGTTGCCATCTTGGATTTTTTAACTTCTTTGGTTTTCCAATGCCCGTTGTCTCATATATTATTAACTTTTCTTGTTTTAAACTTAACAAATCCAATATTAAATTATTTATATTTAATTCTTGATATTATTTATGTGATAAATATTAATAGTAGATATAACGGCATCAAAAACGTTCATCCTTTCATAGCCATGAACCACGGGTTGTTTTTACGTTCTTTTACACTAATTTCAAGTTTATATCAAAAGATGTGCATGATTTTTGCATAGGGATTGGATTCAGGTTAATAATGGTGAAAAGCATACCTTTCTTGGTGACTGATGAATGCACTTGTTGGCGAACCCTTCATCTCTGTCTCCTCCTCGATTGAAGTGGTTTACTCACTCATGTTCATGAATATCCAAAATAAAAATAGTCTGCTGAGCTCCAACCTGACGAGCCGTTCCAGTCTCTTACTTATTGTACTCAGCTGCCCAAAGTCTTTGTAGGCTGAGGGCCTGAAGAAGTGCTGGTAGTTCCTGCTATTTCTCATAGACAGCAGCACCAGCACCAGTCAATGAGTAATTCCTGCTTAGAGATGGTTTGATAACATGGCTATGGTCAGATAAGTGAATTGTAATGATAAGATTGATAATTGTAGGACATTCTTCCCTGAACAATCAGTAATACTATTTCTCTTCCTCTTAAATTATTAATAGTAAAAAAAAAAAAAAAAACGGAGAAATAGTGAGCTTCACGAGGTTTTTGAGCTGCCTACGGTGAATGAATTCATTTACCGTAGACATATCAAATTCCTCGATTCGCTGCAATACATGACAAACCCAGTATTTAGCACGATAACCCCCGCTCCGTTCCCCTATCGATGGCAGGACGCAGTCGAGGCAGGAACGCTTTAGTTTTAAGTTTTAGTATGTAAGTATGTTTTCCCAATTAGTAAACGGAAGGTGAGCCCCATCACCTTGTCCAGTCTATTGATTTGTAAATTTTTAACTGTAAAAAGATAACTGTTTTTGTATTCCTACCCTCATTACAATGCATTTGCCATGCAGAAAAAGGAGCCATTAAATCACCAATGTATAATATTTTTACTGTTCATAATTTGTTTAAAAAATGGGTTGAGGAAAAAAAAAAAAAATCCCAATGAATCCAATCGACAAGAATTCATCTCAATTATCCTCAAGTCATCAGCCTTCAACTTTCAACCTTCAGTTGCACCACCGCCCACCATTCATTCTTTATATTTATATTCAGTTTACTTTATAATTCGTTTAGTGCCAATAGGGAACATTTATTTACAAACTAACAAGATTGTACCCTGATTTGGCTATTAAACCCCCTATTCTCTCCTAAATTCCCTATTTACCATAAGCACGTTACCAGTTAATATGCATGTATGTTTGGTTCATACACAATTATCTTTTAACATTCCTTTTACACTGCTTATTGTTACACAGTCCACTTCATCATTACATTACTTACTTACCAGTGCAGCCAATATAACATTAATGGCGGTAATATCTGCACCTATTACCTACATTAGGGGATAATTTCGCAGTATGCCATCATAACTAAAAACTGATTTTAGGACTTCTCTTAAAAGGACTCCATTAGGTATTATTGACATTTTGTAAAATATTAGGCGTTGTTGCCTTGGTTTTGTCAGGTGGGAAAAAACAAAAAAACGGAGTTTCTTGACAGTCTTACACATGTTTAGCCGGAAAGCCAACGCAGAAGTCCCCAGTTCAGAGACCCAGTCAGTCAACAGGCGTTACTTATCCATTTGCTTCATTGTTTTGACTTTATGCCATATCTCATTTTTAATTTGTCGATTAAACTCCTAGACACCTTAAAATCAAGTTTGGATAAATGGTTTTCAGGACGTTAATTGATTTTGTATATTAGCGAAACAGTTACCATACACAATGTTCCCAATTAGAACCAAAAATGTCTAAAAATGCAATTCATTCATTCACACATGGCCATTAATTAGGGTATCGACTCCTCTTAGTATGATAGATTACTGTATGCATTGTAGTATATATATCGCTAGTATAAAAAGAGTGATCCTCTTCAAATGGAAAGTATTTTACCAATAAGAGTTGAATAGTTTCAAGATTAGCGGTGATTGGTTCGGTAAAAAAAGTCCGTTACCTCTGTGCTCTAAGGGAAACGGAGTATGTATATGGTATGGATAGATTTGCTTTAGATAGGATTAGGACAACGGTTCCCCTATGATGATAGGGAAATCAATAGCTCGCGTGGGCACGATCGCTAAGTCACTGAAATAGACCTGTTCCTTGCCGGAGTCGAGAAGCAGTACCTCTTAGGACTGGTATAATTAACCTGGGATGGATTAACAGTATATAGGAGTATCATCATTGTCGGGTCGTCACGAGGGGGATGCCTAGTTACCCTAGCCCTGGTGACGAAGTGAGGGTTGATTAGGCTATGACCTGGACAATTTTTTCATGACGGGTCTTACTATCTGACTCCATATTTGATAGATATGTACCCCGACAATGCACTATGTTCAGGAGAAGAGGTATAGGGTAGGTAGTTTGAATGGTCTTGGAATGACTACGACTTCACACTCGGTATCTGAGGGAAGGCGAAATCCATCCGGATCCAAAAGGCGAGTGTGAACCGGAGAGAGGCAGACTGGATTACCGTGGGAGACACTACTAGGTAAATTTGTCGGGCCACGACAACCGTTGTTCGCGAGGGAGAGGTCTCTCCCAAGGAGCTGCTAGTTTTAGCGAGGCGAAGGCAAAGAATCCCACTAGGAGAGTGTGAGGTCTGACAAGGCCGGACTAAAACATAGCGAGGTTAGGAGGAGAGGTCCAGAGGTTTTCATAAATGAGAAGGCCAAGTTTTGAGACATCAGTGCAGCCGCAAGTCACCAGTTAGAGAGCCGCCTTGAGAATGATTTACAGGGCGAGAATTGGCCCTACTTATAGTCAGTGGTGGCTCGTTAGACCCAATCATGTGCGGTCTTATTGTACCCAATGACATGAGTATGTGGTATGTCGAAAAACTATACATGAAGTGGTTTGAACAAGTTTCTCGAATGTATAAAAACCGAGAACCCAGGAAACGGATGAAGGCAACCCGCCCTCAGGGGAGGCCATATTGCCATAAACCATCCAGGAGATGAAAGTGTTCGCAAGGGGACAGAGACGATTGTCTTCGTTGGTATGAGGAATCCTTGAAATGGAAGGCACAAAGAGAGATGGGGAAAAAAAAAGGAGATTATTGAATAGAGACGAACTTTGAACGTTCTATCATGAATGGCAAATATTTTACCATCAGATAACAGTGCTTAATAGGTGACGATCTATTGAGGTAAATATTCTGTTTTTGGATCTTGTCTAGTATTTCGGGCATTCGAAACCACTTTGCGCCGGTTCTATGCTTTTTGAGTCTCGCTTTGGGGTGTAACAAATGGTGAATTATTTTCAGCGGTATGGACGCTGGAAAAGGGTACCAACAAGAAGATAGTCTCGAGATAGCACGGCGAATTGGTGCGGTGCACTACTTACCCTTTTTTTTAAATTTAATTATTCAAAAAGACGGCCAGCCGGTGGCAAATTGCTGTGACATCGTTGTTTAAAAGTGGAAAACAAGAGACACTCGTGAGCAAGTAGCCACGGCTAAGGAAATAGCGGCGGGAGTTGGCTGCCCTGCTTCCACGGCCTCCTATATCTGGGTCGTTCACGGTCAGCTGGTGATCCACAGTAAACAGTGAATATGGCTGTCGTCTGTCCATTGTCGGCCCCTCTTTTGATTACTTCGTCGCTTTCTCTGTTGTAGAAAGTTTACGAGTTTTATGAAAATCTCTGTGCGATACGGAGTCACGACAAATCTGTCGCAGTAGTGCCTACTTCAAATAAGGGAGAAAAAAAACTCATTCTAACCGTCATTGATAATATTTCATGCCTTACCTAAAGTGTAAACCATTCCCAAGATTTCTTGAAGGTTTTTTTTTTCTTTTGAGCAGTACCCAGACTACTGACTTATCCTGACTTCCGTCGACACAAGATACATCCTAGATCGTGGGAATAGAGATATATATATTTTTTATTTAAATGCGTAAGCTACATTGAGAATGTTCAATTAACAGCTAATTTAAGCATTGATAAAATTTGTAAATATCGCTTAGCTCATGAGCACTCCCGGAAGAGTGATAAAAAAATGACCACGTTTCATCACTTTGAAAACATGACATTTTTTTTAGAATCTGTCAACTTTTGATTCCTATTAAAATAAAAAAATCAGTGTGACTTTTCCTTGTTTAACCTATAACTTGTTTATGAATGGCCCGAATGAAATCTGGAGGATAATTTGATGTTAGGTCAGCAATTTCTAGATTTATGTTTATACATGTACTAAAACAATAATTTGGATCCAATTTTTCCAGATTTTAAGCCAGCGTTCATCAATAATAAACCAACATTTTTATAGAATTAGCCATATCTCTCACATGGTTGTATTTGTTAAAAATGGCCCGTTTGCAAGGCAAATTAAAAGTTAATGAAAAAAAAACAAAAAACAAACATGCATAGTATGGAGACTTTTCCCCGGTTTTTGGAAAAAAATTGCAGTTTTTACACACGACTTATTTATTCTTAAATTAGTACATGAATTTAGTCCATTCTAGTTCATCACTCCCTTTAGCCGATATTTTGTAGTTCCTGGTGTTAGCTTGTGAACTTTTTCGACAAAAAATAAACTAAGATTATTTATAGTATACATTCGCCATATATTCTCAAGAATTTAAATGTAGAATTTCTAAGACACGTGATAGTTTATTTGTAATCTTAATCTGCCCTGTTGATTTCGTTGATAAGATTTGTTTCCCGAAAAAGTGTCATATACGTATTTACTGCTATTCAACCACTTTTCGTCGATTGAATTTAGTTTAAACTAAACTGTTTTATTTGTTCTATTGAGGTTGGCAAGAAAGTAATTTCGTTTTTTTAGTGTCAAATAAAACTTAATTTTTTCTAAACAAAAAATGAACTTTAATCAGTCAAATATCTTCCATTCTGTCCGATGACCTTTTGCCATCTTTTTGGTAACTTCATGATCCCGCCCTCATAGAACTTCTGGTCCTTATCAGCAAACAACTCAATCAAGTGCGATTTGAGGTACTTCGAAATAAATGATGACCCGATGGTGCAAGATCGGGGCTGTATGGGGGATGCGACATCACTTCCCAACCAAGCTCCAATAGTTTCGTACGTGTTGCTAAAGATGTGTGAGGCCTCGCATTGTCGTGGTGGAACCCAAATATCGAGCTTCTTAACAAGTCCAAGACGTCTTATATGATTTTCAATTGTTGTGTGTGATATATTTAACTGTTTTGCAATCTCTCGCGCAGTTATATGACGATTCGATTCAATTATGGCTTTCATTTTGTTATCATCAGAAGGTCGACAAGAACGTTGGTCATCTTTCAGTGAAAAATCTCCAGAATGAACTTTTTTCAACCAATTCTGCGTGCTTCGTGAGCCTCAGCCGCTTTCTTGCCTTTATGAAAATAAAAAAGTCAAAGGTGTCGAAAATGGTTATTTTTGCACTCCATGATAAAACTGTACGTAAACTGACAGTTGTTATCAAAATTACTCGGAATTTTTTTCTATAGCAACCTAAAGGTATCGAATACCAAATCTCATTCAAAACGCTATTTACTCGTCCAAACCGAAATCACTTTCTTGCCAACCCAATGGTTTCTATTTCAATGTACTACATTCTTTAAATCAGTCTTAGCTCACTTAAACCGTGATTAGTTCCGTAGAGTTCGGCTCATTCTCCCTGTATTGGTTAAGGGCAACGGCTCATTGGAAGTACACACACACGCTCAGGCTGCGGAGATGAGACACGACGGTGTAGTTATCCCGCAGGAACAGATAAAATCCCGCTACAGTTAAAGGAGGACCTTGATGCTATCGGAACTGCAGTTAAGTATGTCCTGGAGATATAGGACTCAGTTGTGGCAGCTACGTGCTCAGGGATAACTCATGGATCTGGCGCATTCTCCAGTGTTCGCTTCTAACTGGAGTCGAAGATCATCATCTCACCACAGCTCTCTGTGCCCACGAGGATATGCCCCGCTTTCAACTGGCCTGCTAACAAGATAAACTTTAACGGTTTCCAATTACAACTTTATCTTAGCAGATCTAATGATAGTTTCTGCTGAACGTCTCAAAATAGAGAGAGAGTCACTTCAGACTCACACAAAATGGGTCGGCCACATTTAACCTGAATATATAATAGTTTATCAGAAGCTGTTAACATGATTTTAAAGACTGTAATTATAGTTCAAAATTAAACAAAAAAACATCGAAAATTACATATTACTAATTAAGGTGACTTGATCATTAATTTGACACCCTTATAACCCTTATAAATATAGGCGATAGAAAAATCTTTATATCTCGAAAGGGGAATTACAGTCGCCAGCACCGACAGACTGGTAAAAACACAAATGTGTCAGATTTTGAACAAAAAAAAATAATCTAAGTATTAATGAGGTCGAAAGGAGTTTGCAACACTCTTCTAATTATAAGATATCAAATGGAGGCTCTCGCACTCTTAGTCAGCCTCCGCTGGCTCGTATCCGGTGGCGCGGCTGACGGAGGAGCGTGGGGGACTTCCCAAGACTCCGCTTCCTCTTTCGCACGCCGGGTAGGGGACAATCATGTGGATTTGGGGGTCTCTGGGCTGTTTGTAAATACTGCATGAATGAGCGAGTGAATGCAAATTGTAAATATGGTATGAATGAGAACATTTATCACAATTACTTATTGCCTAATAAGGCAGATTGTAATTTTAGCACAATAAATAAGTTTCAATATAAGATATCAAATGATGAGCCTTGATGAGAGAAATTTTGTGTTTTTAGATATTGACCAGTATTTTGAGCACGCTGTGCGCCGGTTCTATGCGTTGCTTAGTCTTGCTTTGAGATGTAGTATATGACAGAAAGGGTGCTAACTAGTAAATAGTTACTCCTAAATGACCCCCCCCCCTATATTCCCTTGTTATCAAAATTATGGAATTCAATATGGATGAATCTATTTACAATAGGTCATTTTATATGTCCTGTAGCTTGGATAAATTTTTACATTGTGATTTGTGATTTGTTACAAATGTAGAATGTAGACTATACTTTGTTTATATATATTGAAACCTACCTTAATTTTACCATCGTTTTTACTTTACTTAATCAATTTAACTTAAGTCATAAGTCACCTTAATTACTAATTTGGCAGGTCCATCATGAGATCTTTGATTCAAGTTGTTTTATGCCCTTGACATAAAAATTTATCCCATTTGAATCGCCCGATCTCAAGGCTAATGTTGTCGTTATTAATAAATTGAGAAACTAGGAATTGTAAAATATATTCAAATAAAAAATGGTTATGATTAATAATTATAATTAAACAATAGAATATTGACAATATAAAAAAATATTTCAAATCGTTTTAAATCATGCTCGAACAAATAAATTACAAAATATGAAATTGAGCTCATTTTTTTTTTTTATGAATGGATCCACAATAGTAAACAAATGTTGTTGACACCCACCTACAACTTTGTCCGCCTATCTGGCTCAACACACCATGGTATTTAATAAAAAATCACCTGCTTTTCTTTTCTTCTTTGCCCCTCTCAAGTTCAATCAATAATTTTCCAATAATTCAACAAGCCGCCTGTTTTCTATTATGCATTCTTCAATATTTCAATAATTTGGTAACCGCCAATTCGGGAGCTTGCCAGATGCGTTCTTTTTGACGGCTGTGCTAAGACTACCGTCTTCAGCTCATCCCCATTCGGTCAGTGTTCAATAGTAGTATTAGTAAGTAATAGTATTAGGGAAAGTGGCCGCCTACCATCCGTGAGGGTTCATGATATTTATTCTCAAATATCATGAATGCTACAATATATATATATATATATATAAAATGTATCCACTGTTTAAAAGTCCATAACTTGCAAACTAATTGACGGAGTTGTCTCGTTTTTGGTAGTGTAATAGTTTGTAGTTCCGGCAATCGCCATACAAGCGTTGTATTGCGTTGTTTTGTTTTGTCAGATGACAGTCGCCAGATAGTTTGTGTTTTATTGTTAGCTGTACCTTGTTACTTGAGTAAACATGGCTGACGCAAGGCTTGCATTTGATGAAAGGAAGTCTGTTTTAAAGTGGTATTTTAAGTACGAAAACATTGGCTTAATTGGGCCATTCTTCTTTGACGGCACAGTTACCGGTGAGGTGTACCTTCAGAAGCTTCAAACATCCATTTTACCTGCCATCCAAGACTTGCATGGAGACGGAAGATTTGACTTTCAACAAGATGGTGCCCCAGCCCACTACCACTATTGTGTTAGGGCTTATCTCGATAAAAATCTACCAGGTAGATGGATAGGCCGTAGAGGTGCTGTAGAGTATCCACCACGTTCCCCAGACTTAACTCCTCTGGACTTTTACCTGTGGGGAACACAAAAGGACGTCGTTTATCGACATAAGCCACGCGCATTGGATGAACTTCGAGAATCCATCGTACATTCATGTGCAAATATCCAACTGAACACGTTGCAGTCAGTAGTTCGTGCTGCAGTTCGGCGCCATCGTTTGTGTGTGGATGTTAATGGTGACCATTTCGAACACCTACAGTGATATCTTTAAGTTGGACTTTAAGCTACACTTTCACCAAAAATGAGACAACTCCGTCAATTAGTTTGCAAGTTATGGACTGTTAACCAGTGGATACATTTTTTTGGACCCCTCTGTATATATATTTGTGTGTTTAAAAGTGATGGGCTCCCCTTATAAATCATAAAACGCAAAACTATCTTGCATCTAACAAACTAAACTTAACCTAATTTTCCCCGACAGACTGTTGCCATCGATGTGGTAATGGTGGTGTGGTCATAGCGTTAAACACTGGGTTGGTTAGATGCTGAAACGAGTCAAAAAACTTGATGTGTCTCCGGTGGATGAACTCACCCACCGACGGCACACTAAGCAACGGGTGCAGGTGTCGGCGTATTTTAACCTCTCTCGTGAGGTATTATACAATTATGATGAAATATGAGGTAATATGAAATTGCTGGAGAATTTCAGCTGTATTGTCAGTCAAGCAAGTATAAGCGGGGCACCGTACAGCAGAGCTGGCCAGAGGACACAATTATGTATCATCAGCTTGAGACGCACCGACAAGTTGGGTGAAGTTAGCAAGTGCGAAAGCCGGTAAGATCTCTGTCGTATTTCTTTCTATTTTGTTACTAAAATGGGTAGAGCTTCCCAGACGAAGGGGGTGTTATCTATTTGGATAGTTAAATTGAGAATTTGTACATCGAAATATCCATTTTTGTAGAAATGATAAGCTAGGTGTCAGATTATTGAAACCGGTCGTGTTATTGGTTTTCTTAGATAAGTTTAAGTTGTGAATTTCTACAATAAACGTGAAAGTGTGGTTGGTAAACAATGCTAAATCAGTTAACGAAAATAAAATACCTAGTTGCCAAGTACATTCGCGAGTTTCTTGACAAAAAATATTTAACAGTGATTCGGGAATTTTATATTGTTGGTGCTGTGTTAAACCAGTTCCGAATGCCCAACGCCTCCAAGATCTAAAACATAAACAAAACAAGGAAACATTTTTGACAAACTTTCTTAACTTCATCTTCAAGTGATTCCACATTATGTGAGTCAATTTTTGAAAGTGGCCGATATCCACTTTGATAAAATTAACAAGAAATACTTTACCAAAGCACTCTGAAGGAAAACTATTTACACAGTACATAAATGTAGTAAATAAAAAAGGAAAATATATGATGCTACTATAAAATTTTGACCACTGGACGTATAATAATTACATTTTCGTTTCATATATCCTATTCTTGGTAAATATTTCTGTGAAAATAAATACATATGTGTTCATATTTTATTTATTGTATTACATACAAGCTCCAGCCCTACTAAGGTATAAAAACCTAGAGCCATCAGATCACTCGCTACAAAAGTAGTTATGAAAATTGAAAGTCCACCAATTTTTTTTTTAAACCAGCGACATCAATTTCCCCACCGTGAAAATTACGGCTTGTAGAAGAAAGTGAAAATGAAAATGTTTAGGAATGCGAAGAAACTAACGAGGTCTCAACACGACCGCATCACAAAAAACTGTCCGAGGTCATGTTGTGTTCTTAAGGTATTTAAACGTAACGGGATTATGAGATCTTCGCAGTGTAATGTATAATAAAAATGTTTTTTAGGAATAGTCCCTTTTATCCTAGATAGGGGGGGGGGTGGAAAAAAAATTATATACATGAATTGTAACACAAAAAGATTTCTCAGGTGTTTCTTGTACCGTCCAGCCACTGTTGTTTATTACGGTTGTCGGCGGAAGGTTTTCTTTCTATCCTGGTGTTTTTTTTTTAAATTATATGTCTTTGTTTCTAGTACAGCCATACATGGATATAACACCATTGAATAACACCATGATAGTGTGCAGAGTGAATGAGGAATAAAACAGTATAACGTATATTTCACTAAAATGATATATCTTAGAAATTTGAGCTCCTAGATAATAGATGAATTCATCAAGAAGCAATTGATTTAATACAATCACAAGTTGATTTGTGTAGAAGGAGCAATCAGGTTTTCAGGAGACCATTGGTCTCTTATAACAAAATAAATGAAATCGTAGAATTAAAGAAAAATAATAACGGTGATTATGATAGCAGGGTTGATAATTTAGATAAATAACGATAGAAATTAATAAAATCCAAGAATGTTTTATGGTCAATAAAAAAAAGTCTTGTAGAATTTTAATATTGAATTCGAAGACAACATTACCAATTGATTGCTCCTTCTACACAAATCAAACTGTGATTGTATTTAATAAATTGCTTCTTGTTGAGTTATCTATTATCTAGGAGCTCAAATTTCTAAGATATATCATTTTAGTGAAATATTCGTTACACTGTTTTAAGTTAAATCCTTGGATCAAATAAAAAAACCAATTATAATATTATTACATACAAAGATAGAGGAAAAAGTCATCGATGAAACCTTCGGAAGCTCCTTTTCCGTGACATTCTTGAATGCATTTTGGAACAGTCCCCTGTTTCAACTCCAGCAGTAATCTGCCGTCATGGGCATATCCCATCTTCCTTGGTAGCGGGTCTTCATAGTTTTAATATCCTGGTGAAATCTTTCGACTTCTTTCTCACTGTTGTCTCCTAAATTTTCCAGGAAAAAGATCTAAGTGGTTGTGTAAATAGTGCACCTTAATGCTCATGTTACACCCAAGGGATTTGTAACTGTTAAGGCAACTCGTTTACCAGTTCAACATAGTTTTCAGCTTTGCGTTTGCCCAGAAAGTTTCCTGGAAGCCTGGAGGCTTCCTTCCAGGGTCCCTTGTTCCAGGAAATGTTTGTAAAAATAACAACGATGATTATGATAGCAATGTTGATAATTTAATTAAACAATGATGGGAAATTAACGTCCAATAATATTTTATTGTTAATAGCAAAATGTCTTGTGGCAGGTCTGAGTTTTAATATTGAATATAAAGACGTATTACCGATGTTGTTTTTTATTGCTGTACTGTGATTGCAAATTACTTCTTCATGAATTCATCTATTATCTATGTTTGTAGGTATTGATGCGATTGTTCCATTTTCAACGAACCGGGGAGCATCCACAGTTTTTCGAACTTTTTATTTTGGAAAATTGAAAATTTGAAGTGTTGAGCTACAGACAGAACCTCAAACTCCGAACAGGTGGTTCGAAATATTAAGATGGCAACATCTGATTTAGAGTGTTATTTCCTATTTATGATCGAAAGTATGGTAGTTGGAGCGTTATATTTATAAAATTACTTAAGGGATATATTGGAAATTTTCGATGATGGCTACAAATTCTGGGGGAAGCTGAAAGGACACAGAGGGTGTCTGTATGTTCTACTGAATACATTATAAAAATGTTCCAACAGTACTGAAATTCTAAAGTACTATATAACAGGTCGAGTCATAAGTAACTTCCGATGCAGCTAACTAGAATCTATTGTTCGTATCTACCCGCTATGAGTTACCATGACACCATGCTTTTGTTTTCACTTTATAAACGAGGCTTCAGTTAGTCTTTTGTCAACTGTTTTGTGTGATACACGTTGCGTTAAACTGTTTTTTTTAACCTCTGAAATGGAGGGTCAAAAAGTACATATTCGTCATGTAATGCTTTGGGAATTTAAACAAGGCAATACTGCTAGGGCGACAGCTGAAAAAATAGTCAGTGTATATGGTGAAGGACTAATAACTGATCGGGCAGTTAGAAATTGGTTTATAAAATTCCGTTCTGGAGATACGACCTTAAAAGACGAACCGAGGGCGGGACGTCCTTCCGACTTTGACATCCTTTTAAAGGCAATATTGGAGAAACATCCACGTCAATCAACAAGAGGTATAGCAGAAAGGTTGAATACATCATAATCAACTGTTAACCGCCACCTGTAGAAATTAGGGAAAGTCAGCAAGTTAGGAGTGCGGGTACCTCACAATCTCAGTGAACGGAATAAAGAAGATCGCATGTCAATCGCCACAAGTCTGCTCTCACGGGTAAAAATTGAGCCTTTTTTAAACAGGATTGTAACAGGCGATGAAAAATGGGTTACCTATGGCAATATAGTCCGCAAAAGACAGTGCCTTGATAAGGATCAACCACCCGTACCAGATCCGAAAGCAAACATCCATGGCAAAAAGATTTTATTGTGTGTATGGTGGAATTGTCAAGGAATAATTCACCACGAGTTGTTGAAGTCAAATTTAACGATTACTGCGGATAGATACGTTCAGCAGTTGCAAAGAGTGCGAGAGAAACTCCATGAAAAGCGTCCTGGACTCGTCAAAATTAATATAATTTTTTTATTTAATGAGAGAAAAATAAATGCCTGATAAAAAAACGGAAGTTACTTATGTCTCGACCTAAATAGTTATTAATATTTAGCAGTCCAAGAAACCATAAAAATGATGAGTCTACTGATCCTATATTTACAATTTTTTATAAGCATTTACATATGTGTGGATTATCCGATAACTCTCCTAAGGCAGTAGGATGGCTGATCTGGAACACTTGGCTATCCAGGTTTCCCGCTGATTCTTTACCCCATGAAGAAGAGGCGCCCCTCCCTCGCGAACCTCTGGTGGGAGACCCCCTGCACTCCAGCTCCAGTGAGTAACTTCTCGTGGCTGGAGTAAGTCCATAGTCGTACAGTCTCCTCTTCGTCTGTAATATCGTCATGATCGTCTTCTTCGTCGCTGCCTTGGTGAGTCTCTTTGCTTATGTCACTTCCGCTTTAGAAGATAGGACATCTATACCGGAAATATTTCAACTGACTTACAGCTTCTCTGTACAATTGTAATTTAAAAAAACCAACACACTAATGTAGTATCAAATCAATTATTATTTTTTGCCTTGTAACTTATTTTAACGAAGAAACGGCTTGCACCTGAAAGAGTTCGTTTAGTCATTCGTGTTACTTACTAGTCAATCAATACTTTTCAAATTTGATATAGAAAGAAAATAACTCATTATATGAGTTAACAGGTATAGATTTATTTAAATATATTATAACTATAACAAC
Organism: Acanthosoma haemorrhoidale; assembly: GCA_930367205.1. Taxonomy (NCBI): domain Eukaryota; kingdom Metazoa; phylum Arthropoda; class Insecta; order Hemiptera; family Acanthosomatidae; genus Acanthosoma; species Acanthosoma haemorrhoidale. Next base: position 15,500,781 of record OV884013.1, on the reverse strand, counting down.
ATAGAATAGATGAAGAACTTTGAATAGTTACAGATTTCTTGTCAGTGCCAAATGCTTACCGTTATGTTTCCTGTCGCAGTGCCTAAACGATTGACAAAATAATTGCTTGAAAATAAGAAAGTCTTTTGTCAAACATAATAAAACTAAATAATTTGACTCAATAAAATTTATTTTTTTGTTACCACTTCTGAACATTCAGAAAATTCTCGCGCTAACCAGCGGTTCGTATCAAAGCACCAACATTTATTGTGCTATAGATTTTTTGAGCAATATTTCTTCACCTAAATTCTCATTAAGAAGCTATCAACTTGAAGTTATATCATTATTACGATAGGTAAGTCCACATGATCACTTACGGGTAGATATCTAAATGAAAAATACAGTATATATAATATATTAATATATCGTGAAGTTATTTGATATACACAGTTTAAATCATGAACAGTAAATTTATAATTTATTACTTTACATGCACTGAAAGTAACAGCCTTAAATGAGAATTGAAAACAAAAATATACTCATGAATTCAAGGATCCTTAGTATTAGGTCGGCCATTTTGTTTTATAGTATTAACTTGTTTTTACCGAATAATATTTTTTCAAATTAGGTAACATACTGTAAAGGATAAATATCCGAAGGCGTGGGCACGTTACAAATCCACCAAAAAAAAATCACTTATGTTTTTTTGGATTTTTTTTTTTCATATCGAATGTCTTGGGAATCTCCAGGAACTGTATTTATTTAATTATCAATGATTCTCCGAAATGCAGGATTTCACAAAATCATCGATATAAGCATTAAAAACATATAGACAGTTTCATCGAGTGATAAATTACAGGAAAGAATCTTTTACCAATGGTGATTTGGTTACAATTGCGAGGTCATAAAAATGGATGAATTTCGGAGTAATATTGGAAACTTTTATAATTAAATAAATAATTTTTCTAGTAAAAACCAATGCATTGTTTTTTTGTTTTTTTTTAAACTTGTTATATTTTTGGGCTTCTGTTTGTTGGTTTTGCTCACAGTTAGTCTATAAATAATAGGTTGGCAAATATCTTCCATTCTGTTCGATGACCTTTCGCCATCTTTCTGGTAACTTCATCAGAACGGGCAACAGAACGCCCAATAGTTTCGTACGTGTTGCTTAAGATGTGTGAGCCCTCGCATTGTCTTGGCGAAACCCAAATATCCAGCTTCTTAACAAGTCCAAGACGTCTTATGTGATTTTCAATTGGTGTGTGTGTGATACATTTAACTGTTTTGCAATCTCTCGCACGTTATACGTTATACGTTATACGACGATTCGATTCAATTATGGCTTTCATTTTGTCATCATCAACTTCAGAAGGTCGACCAGATCGTTGGTCATCTTTTAGTGAAAAATCTCCAGAACGAAATTTTTAAACCAATTCTGACACGTGCGTTCTGTTAAACAATCAACGCCATAAACTTCACATATACCTTTATGAGCCTCAGCCGCTTTCTTGCCTTTATGAAAATAAAAAAGTAAAATGTGTCGACAAAATGCTTATTTTTGCCCTCCATGTTAAAACTGACCGTAAACTGACTGTTGTTAACAAAATTACGCGGAATTTCTCTCTATAGCAACCTGAAGGTATTGAATATCAAATCTCAAAAGAATAAAATTCTAACATTGACAAAATCACTTTCTTGCTAACCCAATAGTTACCACGCAAAAAGCAATTGAAAATGGTTATTAAATTTGAATTTTTGTTTTTTAGTTTGACCGATTCTAATGCACCCTTAATCAAAGAGTGGTCCAGAAGATTAAGCTCTAGATAATCCCTGAGAAATGGTAATGGCTAGGGAGAAAATAGTGTTTTTGAATATAAATTTGAAATTTCTTTTTGACGTCAGCTCTCAAACAGGCAGACAAACGGAAGAGAATCCTTTGAAAGTAGAGATTTTATTTTCGTTTCGTTGCTACTATGCATCTGCGCATAGCAGAATGAGGAGAAAATTTGTCAATTATTTTGCTCATATTGTTCATATCTTTACGCACTGTATTAAAATTTAAAGGGGTCTAGGAAAAAAAAAATTTTTGTTTCTCAAGCTACAGTCCGTTCTGGCATTTTATTGTATCCCTTCAGACTTTTATATTCTTCAGTAAAATTGATTTTTATTACGTGAAAGTTTATTAGACCACATTAAGTGGATCAAATGTCCGTAGAACTGTATTTAGGTTGCGATTACAAGGAGATCCATGTTATTGAAGAGTCGGTGCCCCGCTTTCTGAAAATCGGTTTCGCCCGATTGGTTAATTACTGTGTAGATAGAGGTGGCGTTATCAGAGGATTCCATCAAAACAATTAATCACCTAATATATTTCTTACAAGTTAAATAATCTAAAATAATGTGACATGGCCTCTTGTACCGGCTTGTTACTTTTTAAGTTCGTATTTCAGCCAAGTCATGAGCTGTAATGCTTATAAAACTCCTTTTGATCTCTGTCCCGTGAGTTTTCGGTTTAAGAGGCCCAAAATTGAAGGAGTAAATCATACAAACTTTTGAAATTTTGAGCAGCAATATTAAAGAATGACAACTGTTCAGGAAATGACTGAATTCTTCATAGTGGTCTTCTCTCGAGAAGATCATAAAGGATAAAATCTTCTACGGTGTGGTATAGGAAACATTTTTTGTAGCTTTTAGAAACACTGTGCAATCCATTTTGGTTTTGTGTGTAATTTTAGATTATAAGAGCTACTTGTTGCAGATTTCTTTTTCTTTTCATAAATGTTTCATTTATTAGTCACCTATCTGCACGTAAATTTATATTATTAATCTTAGGTAGATAACATTTTAGTTTCTGTTTAGTTTATACTTTTTCTCTAATAAAACTACTTTTACTAAAAAAAAAAATATTTAATTAATTTGTGCCTATGTGCGCTATTACTATTTTATAAACAATTAACTGCGTGAGCTAAAACCTATTCTATAACTAAGTCTCTTTACTGGTTCATACCTCATATATTATAATAATTGGAATCTGTATTTGTTTCACAAGAATGAACCAGGTACCCTGTTTTGTGGCACTCCTGATTTAATGGATGAATAACTGAACACTACGTTTACCCTTAGTTAGTATTTAGTTTTAATACTCACAAATAGACATTTACGAATGAATTTAGAATGTACGAATGAAAATTTATTCTACTTTGTAGTCGTAATGACTCCTCAATATTTGAAACGTTAAACGTAGAAGATGTATTGTCAATAAAAAGATTATTTGTAGCTTAGACTACACAAAATACATCCTAAAGCTGGTCAAGCCTTCAAGTCCATACAATCCAATGTTCCTGTAGAAATCGGAACTTCCACGCAGAACCATGTCATACCTTCTAGGACAAACTGGTTTAACGACTAAAGCCCCCAACAAACTTGTCATATTCTTGATCAAAACTTGTTAATTCCTCAATAGGCCGTACCCATCATCATCGGGAGGAATTGTATTAATGGCAAACTATAGCACACAAAGAAATAAAGGAAATGTTTTACTTAAAATTATTTTATTGATGAAAGAGAAACTAAAATAATTTCGGTTCGAATATCTCACTAATATTACTATTGAGTAACTAAGTTAGTAATAATGTAATAAACTTTCGTGGACATTAATACAAAAAAAAATTTACAAAAAGGAAAAGAACACTCTACCAAGTAGCTTTTAATATGTAGAAACATACAATACCAAAATCCCTTGCAGAGACACACAAAGTGACAAAATATGAGTTTTATGTACACAGTAGAATATTTTATTAGGTACAGTCACTGTAGCAGACTACATAAGAAGAATTTAGTGCATACATTTCAGTCACTTAGATACGGTCCCTGTAGAAGACTACCTAACAAGAATTTAAAGAATATATTTCACACTTACGTACAGCCCCCTTAGAAGACTGCTTAAGAAGAATTTAAAGCATATATTTCACACTTACGTACAGCCCCTTTAGAAGACTGCATAAGAAGAATTTAGTGCATATATTTCAGCCATTTAGATACGGTCCCTTTAGAAGACTGCATAAGAAGAATTTAGTGCATATATTTCAGCCACTTAGATACGGTCCCTTTAGAAGACTGCATAAGAAGAATTTAGTGCATATATTTCAGCCACTTAGATATGGTCCCTTTAGAAGACTGCATAAGAAGAATTTAGTGCATATATTTCAGCCACTTAGATACGGTCCCTTTAGAAGACTGCATAAGAAGAATTTAGTGCATATATTTCAGTCACTTAGATACGGTCCCTTTAGAAGACTGCTTAAGAAGAATTTAGTGCATATATTTCAGACATTTGTGATTCTTTAACGTCAAAACTTTCATGACCTTATCGGATCTATTTCTTGAATTCCAATATTTTTTGGTCTCTGGAAGTTAGATATGAACCATGCAAAAATGCTTGATATTATATTATTGATATTAAAATTTAACGTCCTGACATTCATCATGACTAATGACACATTAATGAAGGAAAAGGGAAATTACATTACGATATAATCCACAATATAAAGTTTCAATCACCAACAATAAAACTCACGTTTTTAATGTCCTTCACTGCTGCGCCTTTTAGTTTAGTTCGTAGTCGAGCTCAATCTCTCAATCAAGTTTTTCTATTGATATTGTTTATTCATTTTATATATCCTTTATTCATTTATTTATAGAGTCAGGAATGTTTTTTTTCCCCTGTTTTCGGTTTAATCGGAACCATCCAATAGTTTCATGCCCTTAGGCCAGACATAGGTCTTGACAATCGATGAAACAGATACAGATACTACAAGGGAAAAAAATAACGGTTTTCGGTTTTGCGAAACCGACAAAACCCTAAATAACATGTAGGTCTACAGCTCTTCTATTATAGTGACCTTTTAAGTCAAAGGGCACCCGGGCAAAAGCAACAGGCGGAATCGGAACTCGTAGCCAAACCACAGGAGGACCGAATTCCAGTCTTTAATAAGTCGATAAAAATATCTTTACTTGAACTTTTATATATATATATATTTATTAATAGTATACTTGAACTAATAGTATAAATATATATTATTAATAGTATACTTGAATAATATATATAGTAATTTACAAAAAACAATTGTACAACAATAAAATAAAAGAAAACAGAGTAAAAAAAATAAATGTATAAATAACATTATAGGTCATAGTACAACATCATTTTGAATCTGCTGTTTTGGTTGACCTAGTTGAAAGAGGACTGCTCCTAAAGAAAATTGCTTATGATCATAGCATCTGTTCGTAAGCTATGCCATTCGTTGTAATATTTTTTTTTTTCTCAACCCCTGTGAGTCAATATTTTTTTAAATTATTATATAAAATAGATTACAATTTTCGCATGAGGCTTTCCCCTTGTACTGCGTAGCATGTATGGTTGTGATATTGGGAGCATTGTCAATTTTATATGAGTTTTCGAATTTCTGGCGAATTACTCCAGCTCCCAGCGCTAGCAGGAGTTCTGTAATGTTCGCAGTGTTGTCGCTATGGTTCGCTGTAATTCGCTGTACAGCAGTAAGTAAGCATTGGTAAAATGAGTGTATTGTAAAATATTGTCACACAAGTACGATCTTTAGAAGACCAATTAAGTCCCCTTTTTACGAAGGGAGGCTTGACAGCCGCACAGTAGGACGAGTATCGGAAATTTCGCGACATTGCCAAAATTTGAAATTTCTATGACTTTATAAATGTTTTCAAACTTGTTTTTCTTTTTCTGGCTTTGAAGTGTATCGTAGTCAGTTTGCGAGTGATTCCAAAGGGTTTTATCCCGCCCTTAGTCCTGATATAAAATAATTGAACATAATTTTTGAACTTTTGGTTTGGCACGCAGGTTTGCTCTACAAGCTCAAAAGACATTTACCACAGACCCTTTTCCTAATCCTACAGTCCTACCTTTCAAACCGCTTCTTCCAAGTCCGCTGTGGCTTAGAATACTCTAACTACTATCCCATAAATGCAGGAGTTCCACAGGGCAGTGTCCTAGGCCCCATCCTCTATAACCTATACACCGCTGATGTCCCTTCTACTTCCAACACCTTCTTGGCTACATTTGCAGATGACACTGCAGTCTTGTCATCCCACCCAGACCCCGACATAGCATCCCATAACCTTCAAAAACACCTTGACGAGATCGAGTATTGGTGCAATCAATGGCGGATAAAGTTCAAAGTTAATGAAGCAAAATGCTCCCACATTACCTTCACCCTTTGTCGCAAGACTTGTCCATTAGTTTATTTTAATTCTATTCCTCTCCCAGTAACCGAGACAGCACGGTACTTAGGCTTCCATCTCGACAAACGACTGACCTGGAACCCACATACGAGACTAAAAAGACAAGAACTAAACAGACGCTTTGGACAACTGTACAGACTACTTCAAAGGACATCCCATCTCTCAATAGAAAATAAACTACTAATCTACAAAGTTATACTTAAACCAATCTGGACATACGGAATAGAGCTATGGGGGACAGCAAAAAAGTCGAACATCAAGCGTATCCAATCCTTTCAATCCAAAGTCCTGAGAACAATAGTAAATGCCCCTTATTATGTCAGCAACAAAACCCTTCATAACGACCTTAATATACCCTACATTCTAGAACTCATCCCTTCCAAGTTTATGAAATTCCACAGTAGCCTTTCCAACCACCCTAATCCTGTAGCACAGTCTTTGCACTGCGCCACTCATCCCTATAATCCTCCTCGGAGACTGAAACGGCAGTGGCCTCGTGACCTGCTATAATCGCGTGACAGTGGGAGTCCTGGCAATGGCCAATTTCTCCAATCATGTCCTAGTATGAATGAGCGAGTGAATGATGACTGTAAATATGGTATGAATGAGATCATTTATCTGTATTATTATTGCCTTATAAAAGGCAGATTGTAATTATTTCACAATAAAGTTCTGATTTGTTTGTTAATACATAATTTTTGAACTATAGTGACACAATACTTTCTCTATTCAAACAACGATATTAAAAAACTGAAGATATCTAGTAGGCGGTGGTAATAATGGTATTATTTGTAGACAATCACAGTAACAATATGACAAAAAAAAATATATAGTCACGATATAGTACTGAGCCTAATAAAATCTTTATGTAAGTAGGGAAATATTTTCCCACCACTTGCCCAGTCTAAATGAAATCTATATTAACATATGTACTATTTATAACTAATCCATACTTACCTCAAACTTAATATCTAGTAACAACTCAAATGAAATATACATTTTATTGTTTTTTAATCTATACAGCCTCGGCTAAAAACTGTCCATATGATTATTCTTTGGTGAGAACACAAAATACGCACTTATAAATGGCATGACAACTTCCTCGTGTAATCAATCAACTGACTTTGCTGTACGGTCTGAAGGTTAGAATAGAAGTTTGTGAATATCAAGTAGTTTTCATAAGTTTTTACATTTAAAATTTATCAGTTCGCGAGCGATTCCAAAGGGTTTTAATAAACCGGCTCAAAAGTTGGGCACTATAATAAAAAAATATTACCTGAAAATTAGATTTTAAATGTTTTGTTTCTCAGTTATAATGGTATTGATATTTTCTTGTAAATAATATATGGTAAATAACCTATTTCCAAAAGGGTGTAAAAAAAACAAATTCGGATAATAATTATTATTAGGTAATTTATTTCCGGTCGTTAAATTTTCACAAATTCAACAATTTCAAAAATGTACCGAATCGTACTGATAAAATGACTACAAAAGTTGTTGTGATCCGGCCACGCCCGGCATGATGTATGTATTAATATTTTTAAAGAAGTGGCGCCGAAAAAACATTGTTATTTGTTTACCTCCTCCCTTTTGCGCTAATAGAAGAAGAATTCAAATCAAATGTTATCTGTAATTAGACCAATACTTCTGTCGTTCGGATCGAACCTTTGTGTTGAATGATTATTGGAGTAAATTTATAAAATCTTTGAAAATATTCATATAATTTTATAAAATGTTTAAAATAACCCGCGGCTGGCTTCACAGTTATAAAAACTCTGGTCACACACGAGCAATGTTCAGTTTCTTAAGGATTTTGTTCAACGATTCTGCAAACATCACACAGCCCAACATCGATGCCCAGTGAAAAAAAAAACTTGAAGGATTTTGGAGTAATTTAAAAACGAAATGGATACAAGGTACTTAAAAGAAAACAACAACAAACAATGGCTATACATAGCATTCCAGTACCCCGATGATTTGTTTAAATCTGAAGAACGTGAAGTAGCAGGGCACAAGTCTTTTGTTGAAAGCTCTGACAGGCATAAAATTCGAAAATATCTTAAATATTAATGTTAGTTCCACAACTAGCAAAAAAATAATATATACATAATAATATAAAAAAATACAGTTACTGTTTACTAATGTGTGAACAACAAATTTATTATGATAAAATTACTATCTGCCTCATTGGGCAATAGGTAATTGTGATAAATGATCTCATTCATACCATATTTACAATTTTCATTCACTCGCTCATTCAGACAGTATTTAAAAACAGCCCAGAGGCTTCCCGAATCCACAAGTGTTGTCACCTCCCTCGTGTGCGAAAGAGGAAGCGGAGTCTTGGGAATCCCCCCACGCTCCTCCGTCAGCTGCGTTACCGGATACGAGCCAGTGGAGGCTGACCAAGAGCACGAGAGCCACAGACGCTCAGGACATGATTGGAGAAACTGGCCCTTGCCCTGTTTGATCTCTGATTTCCTGTCTGCTTAGATAAAAAAAAAACGGTTTGCCGGCTAGACATAGTATAGTTATGGCATTTTGAAAACAATTTTGAACAAAAAACGAACCGACGAAGCAAAATTTATTTTCGTTTTTAGCTCGCTTATATACTCCAAGCATAACAAAGATCTACTAGATACCTATTAACTGCACGTAATAAAATCGACCAAGTTTTCGTAAATAAATCAGAACCGGAAATATAAAATTAAACGTTTTATGTTTTTCTGTTATTTTTATGTAATCATTATTTTTCTTGCTGATACATACAAGAAACTTTATCGCTGTTGAGTTATACTGAAATAGAATAAATTAGGTGATGATAAAGTTGTATTTGAACGAAATTGAGACGCGTCATGAAAGTTTAAGAAGGCAGAACAATAATAAAAAAATTCCTTACGCTCGGATCTAGTATCAATGAAGTTTCATTGAAATCGGCGAGTCCATAATAGTTGCTAAGTGTTGGTTTCACTCTTGGAAGGCTATTTTTGTTCTAAACTTGTCCACTCCCGGGAGTCCCCCAGGGCTGCCAATTAGACCCGTTGTCGTTTCATGTAAGCGGAAGGATGGCAGCCCTGCTTTCTCCTCTCTCTGTGCGAGGACTCCGGAGGAAACATAAAACCCGACCTGTGTGAAAACGATCCTTTGAGCCTGACACAGTTTTTCAGAGTTCGCAGTTGTATGCTAGAGAGTTTATTATTATTATTATTGTCATTAAAACGAATTTAATTTAAAACTTGTCTTCAATTGAAGAAAGCGTGCAGTGGTATAGTTAATCCTATTCTCACACCTCGCACAATACCGCCGCCATTTGCTTTCTCCTAAACGGGACATTGTACGTGCCATACCGTAAGGGAAAGTGTACTTGTCAATTAAAAATAGATCTTTGCCTCCTAGTCATGTTGGAACCATGTAACGAGCGTGGCTCATTGATAACTATCTCGGTATCTCGGTATCTCGGCCCCGTCACTCTCGTGTGTGAAGGGGGGGGGAGTATCGTGAGAGCTCTTTTAACTATCTCCTTACAAGCCATCTAAGGGGGAATATTTACTTTCATGTATTTTATTCATACGAGGAGAGTGACATAGTCAAAAAATTATCTCCACTTTTCTTAATTTTTCACCGCAGTGCAAAAAAAAAAAAAACAGCGATCCGTACAATTATATAAAACAATTTCCTGCGTTTGTACTTAGAAGCGCCTTTCGTCCTGAGAATAAATGGACATACTTTTTGAACTAGTGTGACAACAACAACTTTATTATGATAAAATTACAATCTGCCTCATTGGCCAATAACAGCATTTACAAACAGCCCAGAGACCTCCCAAATCAACATGGTTGTACCCTCGCATGCGAAAGAGTAAGTGGAGTCTTGGGTAGTCCCTCCGTCAGCCACGTCACCGGATACGAGCCAGTGGAGGCTGACCAAGAGAGCCACATACGCTCAGGACATAATTGGAGGAGCTGGCCATTGCCAGGACTCCCGCTGTCACGGATTTATAGCGGGTCACGAGGCCACTTCCGTTTTATTCTCCGAGGAGGATTATAGGGATGAGTGGTGCAGTGCAAAGACTGTGCTACGGGATTAGGGTGGTTGGATAGGTTACTATGGAATTTCATGAACTTGGAAGGGATGAATTCGAGAATGTAAGGTATATTAAGATCGTTATTAAGGGTTTTGTTGTTCAGATAATAAGGGGCATTTAGTATCGTTCTCAGGACTTTTGATTGTAAGGATTGGATACGCTTGATGTTCGACTTTTTCACTGTCCCCCAAAGCTCTATTCCGTATGTCCAGATTGGCTTTAGTGTAACTTTGTAAATTAGTAATTTGTTTTCTATTGTGAGATGGGATGTCCTACTCTATCTATTTAAACAAAGATATTAAAAAACTGAATATATCTGGTAGGCGCTGGTGATAATAATATGATTTGTAGACAATTACAGTAAATTAATATCTAGTAATATACATTTTATTGTTTTTTAATCTATACATCCTCGGCTAAAACACTGCCGATGTGGTTATTCTTTGGTAAGAACACAAAAAAAACTCTCTTATAAATGGCATGCCGACTTCCTCGGGCAATCAACTGGCTTTGCTTTACTGTCAGAAGTGTGGAATAGAAGTTTTTGAATATCAAGTAGTTTTCATAAGTTTTTACAATTACAATTTTTAATTCAAAAATTGTAAAACTATTAATTATAAATCAGTTGGGATGATTTGTGAACCAGTAAAAGGTACTTTGCATTTCGTAAGGGAAAAATCACCTGTCGTGAAAAACCGTTAACTGTTATGCGTAGAAAAATATTATTATTATTGCCAATTATGTCAAGAGCTCTCTGTGTGATATTGTACAGTATTATTGATAAAAATATGAATTGAAACAAAAGCAGACTAAACCGTTGTTTGTTCACAGGTGGCAGCAGGAACCGCTCAGGACTACGATGGTGCGTATTGTTCTAGTTTATGTACTTTGTTAAATGTATATCTCTGACTACTTAGATTTACATGACTCAAACATTTTCGTTATTTAATTTTGTCATATGTGTGATTACAACAATTTTTTTTTCGTTAATTTGGCGTTGCAAACAGTATAGTTTAGGAAGCTTTAAATAAATAAAATATCGGCATAGTGACAGAATATTTTACCTGTTTACTAAAACCCTCAACGCCTGTCTAACATATTTTTTCCTACAACAATATCTGGTACAGAGGTAAAACTCAATAACATGTTGGTATCTTGAAATATTTGCTAATTATGAAGTATAGTTTGAAGCAAACTAGTATGAAAATTCATTTAAAATAAAATTCAAGTAAACGAATTATTATTGTAATCAATTACTTTCCAAATATATATAGTATTAAGAATCTGAATTAGAAATGTTCATTGTTTTTTTGTTTTTTTAATGAAACAATTTTGTTCTCTTGGTACACTTGATTCTTTATTACTTTAATCTTAAAATCCTTAGACCAAATATTATTTATTGGTATTTTTGCAAAATGACTTTCATAGTCTATTCTAAGTTATAAAAAAATATAAGAGGAAATGCATGTTATGGAGTATCTGTGAAATATTGGGCTGGCAAGAATGTGATTTCGGTTTGCACGAGTAGATAGCGTTATGTTTGTTTCGTTATTCTTTTGTCAATGTTAGAATTTTTTTCTTTAGAGATTTGGTAATCGATACCTTTAGGTTGCTATAGAAAGAAATCCCGTATAATAATTTTGTTTACAACTGTCAGTTTTAACATGGAGTGCAAAAATAAGCATTTTTTACACATTTTACTTTTTTATTTTCATAAAGGCAAGAAAGCGGCTGAGACTCATAAAGAGATATGTGAAGTTTATGGTTGTTCATTGTTTAACAGAACGCATGACAGAATTGATTTAAAATAATTCTTCTTTAGCAACACGTACGAAACTATTGGAGCTTGGTTGGGAAGTGATGTCACGTCCCCCATACAGCCTCGACCTTGCACCATCGGATTATTGGATTATTTTCATAAAGGCATGAAAGCGGCTGAGGCTTTAACAGAACACACGTGTCAGAATTGATTTAAAAAATTTCGTTCTGAAAAAAGTTTCGAGATTTTTCACTGAAAGATAACCAAAGTTATGGTCGACCTTCTGAAGTTGATGGTGAGAAAATGAAAGCCATAATTGAATCGAATCGTCATATAACTGTGCGAGAGATTGCGAAACAGTTAAATGTATCACACACAACAATTGAAAATCATATACCTCAATTCGCACTTGGTTGAGTTTTTTGCCGATAAGGACCAGAAGTTCTATGAGCGCGGGATCATGAAGTTACCATAAATATGGCAAAAGGTCATCGAACAGATTGGAAGATATTTGACTGATTAAAGTCCATTTTTTGTATCGAAAAAAATTGAGTTTTATTTCACACTAAAAAAACCAAATTACTTTCATGCCAACCTCAATACTTTATCATATTAGAAAACTTCTTGATCATTTGAAAGTTTATGTATTCGAGTGAAATCTAATAAAAAATAATAACTAATAGAAAGCGCAAATGACCTCAGCTATTAATCGTTTGTTAAAAAAAAATAGTTTAGCTTTAACTTTATAGGTAGCTTAATTAGTTTAGCTTTAACTTTATAGCTAGCTTAATTAGTTTAGCTTTAACTTTATAGGTAGCTTAATTAGTTTAATTATACCCATTATTTTCTAGCCCTTTAGTGATATTCACCGTCCTCAATCTTGTTTTATGCTTGAAGTCCAAGTGATTTGTTCGTTTGAGAATTTGAGCTAACCGGTTTCGTTTGCTTCGTGCTTTCATGTTTCGATTTGTTCAGTTATTTTATTATTATTCTAATTTGATTGTTAATCGTTAATATACAAATTCATTAATAACTACTGGCCAACGTTAAGACATACTTTGTCTCTCCCATCAACCTTTTGTTTTATGCCCGGATTAAACTGATTCTAGCAAAATTGGTACACATGCCTTACAAGGGAACAGTGTGACCAACCTAAGAGATATAGCCACATACTATATTTCAAGCCTTTGAACTTAAGTTTAATTTCCGCCACCATGTTGCTTAGAACCAGACCAACAGATACATATAACCAACCACTCAATCTGGCTTCACTCTGTTTACATTTGAACCTTGTTGTTTAAACGGTGTAGTTACGTTTAAATTGAAGTGTTATATTCAAGTCGGGGTTAGGTGCTAGATTTGATTATGATTTGAAAAAAGTCATTCCTCTTTCTACTTTATGTCAGTGGGGTATGATGACGAGATTTATATTTTTTTGGTTTTCCTTTATTATTTTGTTTTCATTTATTATTTTATTTTGATTTATTATTTTATTTCATTCAGTTTTTATGTGTGGGTCTTATTAGTCATTGTATAAATCCACACAAGACATCCACTATATAGGTTATTTATCTAATTATTTATCTTATATTTGTTCTTGTATTTCTACATTATCTCTTTGTGGTCTTCCACAAAGTGGTGACAGGTTTTTATAGGGAGGATATAATTTCGGAGTTTTCTATTTTCAACAAAATGAAGGTCTATTCTCTAAAAGGAAAATCAACAGTATAAGGGTGCTCCAAAACCAGCGGGTTTCCGGAAGTCCTACGAGTGTTTTATGTTAGAGGTTCCCTTTGGGAAGTTGACCTTAACATTCGCAGAGGATAGAAAGATTGTGGGCTTGGTTTTCCATTATTATTTAATTTTCATTTATTATTTTTAAGGCTTTATTATTTTTATGTGCGGGTCTTATTATTCATTGTATAAATGATAGACAAGACATCCCCTTGCAGCTGAAGTTGGTGAAATAAAAACAAAGATGGACGAGCAAAAGTTGTCATATTCGTACTTGGTTGAATTTATGTGGAGGCCCAAACATAATAGCCTTATTTCTGGTTTTTTATGAACTATTTGAAGCTGTTACAAGAATAAAACTTCGGTAAATGTATTCTGTTTGTTTTTATCAAAGTTTAATCTTTTTTTATAGTAATCATTAATAAAGAAATCAAATTTAATATTAAAACAAAACAAAAAGGCTATATTCTCGGTTCTGTAATGTGACAGTTGGTAACACTGGAGGATACAGCCGGGTGGGGTTAGCATTTGCAGCAGTTTTGGGGAAGAGCAGTTTTAACCGAGCATAAAACAAACAAGTGCCGTTATTTGTAACAAAACTGTTCTAAGGCCTCACTGGCCTTTCTAACCTTTTTCTAACCTGACCTACCTTCGTGTGTAATGTACAACTCAAAATTCACCGCAAACTTTTCCCCATACCGGAAACGGTAGCATCTTTATTGGCTGCGTCATGTCGCTTTCTCGTCACTCAGATTATGGCAAGATAAGTTGGTACAGTTTACAAAGTGAATAAAAGGCTTGGCGTTCGATGCCGCAGACTGGGCCGACGTGGGCCATTACTGGCAACAATATAACAGTCTGATAGCCTGCCATTAAGATGCCAGTGCTGCCACCTGTCTTGCGGTAGCAGGTGGTAGACCTGTCTGATATATATATGGCTGTGGTCGGTGCCGTTGGCGGCTCTGTCTAACGTATGGTAGACGTATCATCCGACTACCTTTCTGATAATACACTTTAATAGTTTTTTTTTAAAGCTCGCGGCTAGCTTTGAACAGAAAAAACATGTTTTATTCAGTGCGTGGCAGAGAATATGTGAACGTTTCAAGCGCACCGCACCTAACCTTACCAAAATGGGTTGTTAGTGAATATCTTCGATCTTGTATATTAGAGATTCGGTATAGGTTAAGGTCTTAGAACAGTGAACAAGCTTCTTTGGCAGTGAGACCTGATGAAAATATTCTTTTTAAGTTATTGTCATATAATAAAATCGAAATTATTTACGTAACAACAAATGTTGACCAAATGAAACAATAATTACAAAAATATCGGAAAAATTTCATATTATTTTTTGTGAAAGATTTAATATTTATAAGTGTTTTTTTAATCGTTATGTTTTTTAAACTTTTATTTTGTACGATTTAATAATCCAATGGACTTAGTATAACATTTAACTGAATATAATTACATCAACAAATTATATTCTTAATCAAACTAATAACAATTGAAGAATCCTTGGAGAATATCCTAAAAATCATAACTAGAAGAAGCCTATAACCAATAGTATTTCCTATTGGTACATTTGAGTTCTATTAGAGGTTGCCTTCAAGCGGATTTCAGTCCAGACATGTCAACCTTGGGGATCGTTTTTAGGGTCCATTTATGTATTCAATTTTTTATGGTGTGATATATACTGTATTTTGTTTATCAAAGTAGCATTGCATGGTCGTAGACGTCACAGTTTTTATCTTGAATGTCTTTTAATTCACAAACGTCTAGTTTTCATGATGTGAATGAGGAATCAATAACTAAACACCAGACAATCATCAAGATAATATTAAAATCTCTGTTTGTAAAATCTGTCAATTTTTGAAAATATCTTTCGGATTTTATGAGTTCTCGGAACGACCCAGCAGAACTTTTAGTCAAATTCTACGAACGATTTTTTTTTAAATAATGTTCCATACTCATACAACGGTTTAAATACACGCCATACAATAGTCACAGACGAAAAGTCACTGTTCAAAAAATATCGGAACAAGTTTTAATGACAACATAATTATGTTTCATACATAACATAATATGATATTCTTTTATAATTAAGAACCTGGATAAATCTATTTAAACTACCAAGCAAAATACGATTCTAAGAAAAATAACTGGTTGAGGTAATGTTGTGAACAGGATATTAACGACGGTTCGATTGAACAATTGAACAAAAAACAAATTAAATATAATTAATCATTAATCATATTGTAGATTCGCCTGAGGATCTATAATTATATATAATTATCTGTAAATTTAAAGGGGCTATGAAAGAAAAAAAAAATCACTTGCTTGATTGTGCTTGACCTAAACTTCAGCGATTGATTCTCCAGCTGTTATGCATGCGCCTGGAAGGCTATTTACTGTTAGCTGAGTACAGGTTTAAGGAGCTGACCGAGACTGGAGAACCGCTGTAGCGGACATCCTGGATCTTGTGGATACTGTAGCGATAGTATGTAATTAGCTGGACGATACTCCCACGAATATGTAATGTATGCATCTGTGCCGACAAGCACCTCGGAAGATCTGGGCGGAAGAACACGCCGTGTGGTCGTGGGGCATCGGTTGGGGGGGAACCAGTCAGTCCCAGAAGAGAGTTAATCTCAAGACATTTACTCGACACCCACAGAAATAAAATAAATTAATGTTTTAAAATGACAGAATCTGCCACGTTAAAGTTTGTTGGGCATATTGTAAAGTGATGGAATAGAATAAAAAAAAAGTCTTTGAACTGAGACTATGTTTCCTACGAACTACAACAAGGTACTGTTATATGTTCAAGCCCTGACGTGGGGAATATAGTGTAAAATTATAAAGTATTGTTAAGGGTCAGAGATTGTAAAAGTGGGGCAAAGACTGTCATAAACGGCTTTATTTTTATTTTTTTTTGGTCGGAAATCAAGGGTGCATTCTGTTGCGGAGTTTCATTTAAGTGCTGGAGGATTTGTCAAGTTACAACCCTTGTTTTTTTCCTGTCATGAAAGTTAGTGCCAGAAGGGATATGAGAGCAGCTAGGGTGGCCCGAGAATAATGTGCGTAACCCATTTTCTGAGGTGTAAAGGCAGACGCGAACACAAAAGGCCATAAAAGAAAAATCCTTCTGTTTACGAGATAGCTACGGTCCAAGATAGGGGGATGTATATTTGGAGACGAGGCAGTGGACAGACTCCGTTGTGGGCATCCGCCCAGAGCTAACACGCGTTTCTAGAGCTTTTGACTGAGCACCTGGACCATGCTCATCTTTAGAGGATCCATCTATGAACACTAGTAAGAGTTAAGTTTATTAGTTAAGATAGTTCCGTCTCTGTAGTTTTTCAATAAGTTTATTCTTACTAAAATTAATCATTATTTCTTTAACATTCTTTTAATATAATTTGAAGTATAAATTCACATGCATTACGCTCAGGATTTTATAGAGCCATAAAATCGGCTAGGAGTTGAATAGTTAAATGGCATACGTATAATTCAAATATTCTAATTATTCAATTAGAGCTTACACAGAGCGACAGTGTAAATCTTACGAATTGAGTGGTTCGGAGCGAATTATTGGTTACTGTTACATTTGAGAAAAATGTTGGCTTGGGTAGAATTGTAAATTGTGCTTATCAAGAGAAGAGAAACTCTGAATTCGGCGAATGAAAAGCAGGTATATTGAGGAAAAGGTCGAGGAAGAGAAAGAATGATTTTCCTTATCACTTGAATGAATCCTCATGCTGTAGGTTGAGAAAGTATACAGCAAACGCCAAAGAATTCTCTGGCTCCGATGTCTAGCAAAGTGAGATGGTTACGAAAAAGGCACAGACAAAACGGTTTCACGATGACGGAATACGATCTTAAAGTTTCGTTCACCTAAATTGTAGGGAGTATGTGGATTCACTCTGAAACTAGGTCGCGACCTTAACCTTAACAGTAGGGGTTTTTCATTAATTAGGAGAGATTGTGTCTCATTGTTAATATCATAGCGTACACACTACAATGTGGCCCACAGTACACACAGACTAATCTAAAACGAGCCTACACACTCACCTACAGAGTTATGTGTGGGCAGCCATGGGACAGTGGCACGCAGCAGGGGACTGGCTCAGATCTGGAGAGTACGTGAGGGCACGGCGGCTCCGGAAGAGAGTATCTCATCTCTACCGCTAGCCTCATTAGCACCCGCTGCCTCCTAGATCATTATCTGTCATCCGTTATCGATGAGGCACCGGCGATGGCGTGCTCAGCGGCCATCTTGACGGATTGCGGCGTCTTATAGGTTAGGTTATTTATGCTGCTGCGGTATTTTATCTCCTTACACTTTTTCTCAGCTAGCTAAACAAGAACGGATCTGATAAATAAGAGGTATTAGTGCATCTAACAGTTCAAAAACAGTAAATAAAATCAAAATATTACTAATACAGGTATCTTTAATTTCACGGGTCCGGTTTTATTTTTTAGCCAAACACAGAACGTAACCTTTTACTATGAGGGAAATTTCCAAATACATTCAGAGCAGTGAGCTGAATTACATTTAGAAAGGTGAATAAAAGTAAACCCACTACATCCGGACTCCGCAAATATTGAAAATAGATTTTAGGGTTGCATTAATTTTTTTTTTTTAAATCAGAAGCTTGTCTGTCCGTCCTGGAGAATCTGAGTCCTCTGTCTAAGATGAAAATGGAACTTAATATCGAAATTCCAGACGACATCAATAATATTTGAAACTAATTTCTAATCGTATTGGGTAGAGTATCAAAATGAAAATCTCGCAATAATATGTAATGTTTTTTTTTTTTTTTTACTGTAATACGCGTGTTCGCCATTTTAACACATTCCGTACTTAGCAGAAAGAGTTAATATTTTTCATGTCAGTTTCATTTCAATGGTACGATGCTGCTAAAATTAAAAGTGATCCTATGAAAAATGTGCGTGCCATATAAATACTGTGTCAATTTATGCGAGTGTTGAGAAACTGCTTTTGAACATGCAGCTGAATTAGAATAATTAAATAAAACTTGTGGGAATCAATCTGCATTCCTGGACAGTTAGGCCTGACATCCGGACGAATCGTCATTCTACGACCCTTCCGTGCGGATGATCGACGTCGCCCCGATCCCGAAAGCCGAAGAAGTCGTGCCCGTCCCGAAGGAGAGAGAGTTCCTGGAAGTGGCCAATTCCCGGAGAACGGTACGTGCTCCCTCAGGACCCTAATTATTCCGAAGGAGGAATTAGCGAGTGACTGAATACCGTTTACCGGGCCCCCGGCTACTGGCTAACTGGGTCACTCAGTCAGTCTAATCTACAATCTATCTATCTAGTAACCAGTGGTGTCGGCACAAAATAAAAAATTAAACTAAAAGGAATCTATTAATAAACTAAAACTGAAATTGAAAAAAGAAAAGAAAACACATTCGTGTTTGAAATGCTAGAATTACATTGAACTAGCCATAAGTGCGTTAGCATTGTGGATATTCACTTGTTGGAAAAACAAATGCTAGCAATGGAGTTGTTAACAGCAACGAAATCAACAGTACCGGGTAAGATCTGAAACAAATTATTAAATTTAGACGCAGAGGCATTCATGCTATTTAAATTCTTGAGAATATATTTTAAATAATCTTAGTTTATTTTTTGTTGAAATATTTCATGAACTAACTACTAAAACTAAAATAAAAATTACTCACTCATTTTTTATATAGTTTAACTCTATATGTTAGTGAAAAATCCTATAAACCTCTTGATAACAGACGATCTCAAAGATAATGTCAATTGATTGGTAAACTGTTTCTTAGCTAGTTATCTTGCGAGTTCATACGATTGTCATGTCTTTGTTCAACAGTTGAATTCAAGTGACCATCCTTGTTATTTTCATCTGAATATTTTAGCATCAATCCTATATAGCTAAGTTATATATTTTCATACATGACCGATCTCTGTAAGTTTAATGTCTAATACGCTCATTACATACACAAGTCTATTTACTTTTATTTTTATTATATTTCTAACCGTTAGATTCATCTGTAAAGAACGGGGTCCACGGGAGTCCACCAGGCTGTCATGCCGATACGAAATATAACTCTCTTTGGCAAGACTACCGCGATTACTGGAAACATCAACCTGGTTTGACCCTCCCATCAGACCCTTAACGTCAGGTCTTATGAGCCAGCCTCCCTGGTGTGGGTATTGTAAAGGGTGTCCCAGAATTAACGCAAGATTTGAATTTGCCGCCATTTGTGCAGTAAAGTGGTGGCAACGCTAAAAAAAACAATTTGACAGCTGACAGTTTAGGGTTAGTAAAAATGGAGCGTTACACGATAGAACAACGTGTCTTTATTGTTGAAAATTATCTCAAAAAGGTTTGGCGGCCGCGAAAATTTCATACAAAATATGGTTGGAATAGTGTTTTGACTTCATCAACTGTGAAGAGATTCATTGAAAAATTTAGGGAGACTGGATGAGTTGGAGACACTGAACACACTGGTCGTCATAAAACAAGTCGATCAAATGTCAATATCGAAGCAGTGCGTGAGTGTCGTTGAAAATCCAAAGCACAGTTCTTTGTGCCGAAATTGGATGATATTGATGTGGCCAATATGTGGTTTCAACAAAATGGTGCCACATGCCATACAGCCCATGAAACAATTCAAATACTGCATGAGACATTTCCAGGTCGTGTACTCTCTCGTTTCGGTGATCAGAATTGGCCCCCTAGATCGTGTGATTTAACACCTTTAGATTTTTTTCTATGGGGTTATTTTAAGTCAAAGGCGTATGTCAACAAGCCCACATCCACTCGTGCATTAAAAGAGGAAATTCAACGCTGCATCGACGAAATTCAACCACATTTATGCCAAATAGTCATGGAAAATTTCGACAAAAGAGTGCGTATGTGCCAGCAAAGTCGTGGAAGCCATTTGCCCGATGCGTTATTCCATAAATAACCCTATCCTATTTACTTTATAATTCAATAAAAAAATAACAACAAAAATACTAAAAACTGTGTTTTATTTAAGTTAAATCTTGCGTTAATTCTGGGACACCCTTTACCACTTGAACTAGCCAGTTCAGAAGAGTATTCTCACCTTTCCTGTTAGAAGTGAAGAATTCCACGTCTTGTATATTCTGTAATAATTATCAGCCAAAGAAAGACGCACTTAGCTAGTCACACTCGAGTGGCGACCCTTCGGCTAGTAATTATCACAAGTAGTGGAATGAATCAAGACCACAATTAAAAGTGGCAATGTATAATAAGATATGTTAATTTTTTTTTTTTTTTTTTTTTTGCTCTTCCTGAGGCTGAGTTTCAAACGGGCTTACCCCACAAGCCCGTGAAGCGAGCTCATGGGGTTACGTAGCCTGTGGTGCGCGTATTCCGGTGCAATGGGATTGTTGCACCGGTCAGTGCACCTTGAGTAATACTGTTTTCATTCTTTATTTTCCAAAATCAACACAAAACTTCCAAAGAAAACAAAATAAAATAAAAACTTTTCCTTAAATCTACTTTGTAGAATCCTTACTAGCTATTTTTTGTCCTTATAGCTAGTATCCTTAATCTACATATGTTAATTATCTGGTGTAAGCTGGGTAACTAGCTCTCTGTGTAAGTTTAAATCGAGGCGTTGATGTCAGTCCATCCGCACCCACCGCGATGTTTCCAGTAATTGCGGTAGTCTTGCCAAAGAGAGTTATAGTTCGTATTGGCATGATCTTTACTCGTCGAGGACCAGCTCAGTTGGTAGAGCACCCGGCCGGATATCGGAGAGGTCTTATAGATCCTTCTACTAGGTGTATTTTTTTTTCTTTAGCTAGAATCCATTTTTCGTACGTCTTAAAGATTCTACTGACTGATCTTACTTTCTACAGCTAAGATACGATGTGTATTAAGCAGTAGAAAGCACTGCTATCTTATAAGATGGTATGGATCATTATCCCGATCGAGAATGTACTTCAGTTCCACACTCCTTTACGGCCCTGGGACAGTTAGCACAATGGCCACCCTGGAAGATCAGCCGACACAGATCCCGCTGGAGAAGATCCCTGACCTAGCTCTGGAGACAGATAAAAAGCGCCCATATCCACCGTGTCTAAGCAGGGGCCCCCCTGGCCCAGTGACACTGAAGAGGACACCCTTCACTTTCCCGTATCTTAGTGACCGCATCCTCTTCTTTCATGTCCTACCTTTCAACAACCCTCGGGGTCGAGTGTGATACGGGAAGTGTGAAAAAAAAAACAAAAAACAGCGTACGGATTCGGCTGACATACGATACTGGTAGCGATGAAAACTAGTTAATCCACGGATCAGTTGACATGGTATTTCTATTTCTAAAAACGAAAAAAATCCCTATAAATAATAACAATAATTAGTATAGTATTATTAATTAAGCTTTTTATAGAACTTTAACAATCGTGTATGTTGCAAACCGGTTTGATCATTACTTTCCACAGTTCTTTACAGATGAATCTTTAGCAGTTAATAGCATTCACTTTATATACAACAACTTTATTATGATAAAATTGCAATCTGCCTCATTAGGCAATGCGTAATTTTGATAAATGATCTCATTCATAACATATTTTCAATTTTCATTCACTCGCTCATCCGTAGAGTATTTACAAACAGCCCAGAGACCTCCCAAGTCCACGTGGTTGTCACCTCCCTCGCATGCGAAAGAAGAAGCGGAGTCCCGGGAAGTCCCCCACGGTCCTTCGTATTTTTTCCCCCCCAATCCCCTTAACAATGAGGGGATAAAATAATTATTTACTATAGATTCTTAGGCGAATCTATTTACATATTACATTTTATATGTCCTGTACCATCGGTAAACTCTATACAAGGTCTGAATCGGTCTAAAAGTTACATAATCAATACAAGCACAATGATACACAATGTACTTGGCTTCATTGACAAGACTCTACAAGGCGATGAGGCTCGCCTGTTTGATACGCTCCTCCGTCAGCCGCGTCACTGGATAAGAGCCAGTGGAGGCTGACCAAGAGCGTGAGAGCCACAGACGCTCATGACATGATTGGAGAAACTGGACAATGCCAGGACTCCCACTGTTACGCATTTATTGCAGGTAACGAGCCCACTGCCGTTTTAGTCTCCGAGGAGGATTATAGGGGTGAGTGGTGCAGTGCAATGAGTGTCCTAAGGGATTAGGGTGGATAGGTTACTACGGAAGTTTATGAACTTGGAAGGGATGAGTTCAAGAATGTAAGGTATATAGTTAATAGAATAACAATAAAAGTAATTAGACTTGTGTGAACGAGCGGAATGAGTATACAAGACATTAAGTTTACTAGAGTTCGGTCATATATGAAAATATATAACTTGGTTATAGGAATGATAGTAAAATATTCAGGCGAAGATAACAAGGATGGTCACTTGGTGAACCAACAAATGACATCCGTACGGACTCAGGTTAATCGTAGGAAACAGTTCACCAATAGCTTTACAATATTAGCTTTGAGATCTCCAGTGATTAAGAGGTTTATAGGATTTTGTGAAAATATAAAATATCTAAAAATTATTTTTTTTTTTTAATTTAAGTAGTTTGTATGGAATTTTCATTATTAGTTAATATTGCTTATTTATCTTGTATATTAACTCGTATGTATTAATTTCAAAGTTTTATGTTCATTTAACACTGCTTTTTCCTGACTTGTTCATATCGTCTTCAAACTCCCCCCTCCCACCACGTACCCATCTTTATACTGTAATGTTTTTAAATTTTTTTTTTTATCATTAATTCCTTGTTCCACTTAATGTGATATTTTGTTTTTGTTCGCCAGAAGCGATTTTTTTGGTTATTGGTTCTTCATTGTTATTTATAAGAGACTTTGATTAAGTTTTTCATTTATTTTCAAGGTGAGGCATCCCTTGATAATATTGATGTTTTTTTGGAATCAGCAACGCTCGAGAGAAAAGCTAAGAAACAAAAGAACGGTTTAAGAGAATGAGAATAATTCTGAGAAATCTGGATCTTGCAAATGGAGTTTCTAGTAATGACTGATTAGTGTGGATCCGCGGATTCGAAGGCTTAAACGTAACTATAAGAAAGAGGTGCGCAGGCTTAGAAACCGTACCCTCCCTTGACGTACGGACGGCTGTTGGCTATAAGAAAGACAAGACAAATGGGACCGGTTGTACGCTTCTGACCTTAGTGGATGCTGCTGGCTTGAGGAAGTCTGCGACCTGAGTTCTTACATCAGCTGTCATTGTATTGACTATCATGCATTTATCAGTGATGTAGTGGCATGACATAATCATGCAATGAGTATCAAGAAATTGATCTAGTTAAAAAAGAGGTACATTTTTTTTTTTGTCATGTTCTAAAAAAGACATGAAGCAATTCCATTCGCTAAAAACGTAGGTTCGATCCCATTAATCACTCAAATTAATTTAGTAAATATTGAAATGGTCCCGGGGATTGTTGGTAAAAAGGATTAACTTTTACAACTTAAATAAATTCTATTATAGAGCGACCTTTATGGTAAGGCTAACATCACGCGTTACTGGTTATTCTCTTGAATTGATGAGAATACTGAATAAGTTCTAGGCGTCCCATCATACCCCCTACCCTATAACGCGACTGACATTGACGTTATTTATAACAGAGTAAAATAAACTACTTACAAAGGTTTCTTGAAAATTGTAAGAGTATCAACACTAATTTTATAGCTTTTATGGACGATCTCCCTCTTTAATTATTTTTAAACGACAAATCAACTTTATTAATTTTTTTTTATATTTTCTAACAGAAATTTACATTCAAATTTAATGGATAATATCTTTTGAGATCTAAACGAAGCCAATATTTCCTTATTTCTCATTCACCAAAGGTGGCGTGTGCTTCTCGTATATAAGCCATTTCTATTTAGTTGTGAAAGCAATTACGGTTGTAACCTACTGATTTTTCTTCAGGCTCACTACGAAATGATATAAATTGTACAATTCTTACATTAGATATATATAATGTATGACGGATAGATAGATGCATACATTTTCTTGGAAGAGAGTCGCCGACGCTCTTCGTGCCTATAACGCCAGGACCGTTAGTCCAATAAGGTGCCCAGTCTCCCACAGCCGATGGTTCTTACCCGGGGAATGGAAAAGAAAATGGTCAATGGATATCGACTCCACTGATACAGGCGAGTCACCTCCCCCCCCCCCCCCCCCCCCGAGGGGAAAGGATGTGTGCACTAACGGAATATAACTTCTTCAGAAGCGCTCATCGTAAAGAAATTCGTACACATATCGGTGAATTCGACACAACAGAAGGCCTCACAACAAGAGGTTTTTTTCTACTGTCTAAAAACATGGAACCGACATCAAATATATTGCAATATTTATAACGTTATACAATCAGAATTATTTGTCATCAAATGACAAATTGTGTACGTGGATTTTTTTCCTGTTTTCGTCAGCAATTAATACAGGTTGTATTAATATTATATTGGGTTGCCAAGGAAGTGATTTCGGTTTGCACCAGTAGACAGCGTTACGTTTGTTTCGTTATTATTTTGTCAATGCTAGAATTTTTTTTCTTTTGAGATTTGGTAGTCGATATCTTTAGGTTGCTATAGAAACAAATTCAGTGTAATTTTGTTTACAACTGCCAGTTTTAACATGAAGTTCAAAAATAAGTATTTTCGACACATTTTACTTTTTTATTTTCATAAAGGCAAGAAATCGTCTGAGGCTCACAAAGAGATATATGAAGTTTATGGCGTTGATTGTTTAACAGAACGCACGTGTCAGAATTGGTTTAAAAAATTTCGTTCTGGAGATTTGTCACTGAAAGATGACCAACGTTATGGCCGACCTTCTGAAGTTGATGATGAGAAAATGAAAGCCATAATTGAATCGAATCCTCATATAACTGTGAGAGAGATTAAAAAACAGTTAAATGTATCACACACAACAATTGAAAATCATATACCTCAAATCGCACTTGGTTGAGTTTTTTGCCGATAAGGACCAGAAGTTCGTAATATAAGTCGTCTTGGACTTGTTAAGAAGCTCGATATTTGGGTTCCGCCACGACAATGCGAGGTCTCGCACATCTTTAGCAACACTTACGAAACTATTGGAGCTTGGTTGGGAAGTAATGTCGCATCCCTCATACAGCCCCGACCTTGCACCATCAGATTATCATTTATTTCGAAGTTTATAAAACGTCTTAAATGGTAAAAATTTCAGTAATAACGATACCTCAAATCGCACTTGGTTGAGTTTTTTATGCTGATAAGGACCAGAAGTTCTATGAGCACGGGATCATGAAGTTAACAGAAAGATGGCAAAAGGTCATCTAACAGATTGGAAGATATTTGACTGATTAATGTTCATTTTTTGTATAGATAAAATTGAGTTTTATTTCACACTAAAAAACCGAAATTACTCTCTTGCCAACCTCAATATATAAATCGTAACGATTATCTAAACTAATAAACAAAAAGCATAAAAGTATAATAAAATGAAGTTATAACAAAATAAAATGAAAAATAACAATCAATAATAAAGCATCATACTAATATAAGGTTTAAATATTAAAAAAAAAAAACAATCCCATCGTATTGTAAAGTGCACACTTTAAACTGTTTTCATTTCAATGATGAGATAAAGTGAAAAAAAAAAAGGGATTACCTCTTTGTCGTCAATAGTCGATAATTTCCATCGAACTTCTTATCCAAGTGACAGTGGCTGGTGGTTGTAAACCAAGGCTTGGGATTTGAGATCAGACGAATTGCCCTGGTTTCTGATACCTGTTACACAGGCTAACCACTAACGGGAACACTTCCTCAGCGGAAGCTTTCAATTTGTTTTCGCTCTCTCGACATGGTTCAGCTGTATCAAGTTAGGTGAGATTAGGGCAAAGAGCTAACTGAAATCTTTGTAAGTAATTAATCGTTAATTAATTAGTCTCCGTGTGTTTTGGGTGGGCTTCTGTGAATACAGGCCCGTGGGCACTTGAATATTTAGACATTAGGATCGTTATAAAACACAGTCCTGTTAAAAAATATACGTAGCCCAACAATTATTTTTAACTAGATCACATTGGCAGAAAGCATTATAGGTCATTGCTTTAGTCGATAATCTAACCAGATAACATGTAGAGAAACCATATTTACTTCGTGAATAAATATAAACTCTAGGTACTATTCAATGTTTATTTTCAATTTACTTTTATATTTATAGAGCAGTGGGAGACATAAAAAAAGTCGAATACCCAATCCTTTCAATCAAAAGTCCTGAGAACAATAGTTAATGCCCCTTATTACGTCAGCAACAAAACGCTTCATAACGATCTTAATATACCCTACATTCTCGAACTCATCCCTTCCAAATTCACGAAATTCCATAGTAACCTATCCAACCACCCTAATCCCCTAACACAGTCATTGCACTGCACCACTCATCCCTATAATCCTCCTCGGAGACTGAAACGGCAGTGGCCTCATGACCTGCTTTAAATGCGTGACAGTGGGAGTCCTGACAATGCCCAGTTTCTCCAATCATGTCCTGAGCGTATGTGGCTCTCGTTCTCTCGGACACCCTCCACTGGCTCTTATCCAGTGCCGTGGCTGACGGAGGAGCGTGGGGACTTCCCAAGACTCCGCTTCCTCTTTCGCATGGGAGGGAGGTGACACCACGTGAACGTGGGAGGTCTCTGGGCTGTTTATAAATATATTATGATTGAGATCCATTACTTATGATTATCACAATTACTTATTGCCCAATAAGATAGATTGTTATTTTTTTATAATAAAGTTTTTTTTAATAATTAAATATTTTTATATTTATGAAAGAATATTAATTCAGTTCACCTTTTCACATTAAAGTGTGAGTAAGCCACTCCTGTTAAGGTACATATGAGGAACAAAAAGAAAACAAAACGAAGACGATTCATGTACTCTGCGAGATAGAAGAGGCGAAACCTCGGTGCTTTGGACAAATGATAGTATAGGAATGTATCATTTGGGCTCTTAAAGGGAATGTAGTGGTTAAAATATGGTTTGATTATCGACGACTCAGGTTCAGAAGCCTTTCTGGTCGTGAAATTAACGTTAATTCATAGCTATCGTCATATTATGTCTGACCAGTAATGGCCCATGTTCCTCTTCAAGGGGGGGGGCCGTTAAAATATTTACAATGGACCACTCGCCCGTAGAGGTTAGTTTGTACCGCTAACCTTAACTCACTTATGGCTGACAATTTCACTTAATGGCCGATAAAGTCGGCACACAACACGATGATTCCGCGATATACGTCTGTATTTTAATGGTGAAATGACTTTAAGTAAAACTGCATCTCACAAACCAAAAAAATAAAATATTAATGTTCGATTCCTAAACATCTTAATTATGTTTGTCAAAATTATTTAACAAAAGAAAATCACTAAATATGTCACTATTTTCCTACCTAAATAAGTACATTAGCATACATTTTCATAACGAGTTCGATAAATTGCTGCTGGGTTTTGCTATACTTGATGTTAAGGAGCCAGTAAATCGTTGGCCATCTTATCTTTAGACGTGCACAAGAGTTTAGTGGTTTTTTTGGAATGTAAGTGCTTGTCCTGGGAGAGGTTGTACTTAGGTAAAGTCTTCGATGAAAATGAAGGACTATTGTGCTAATTGTGTCTTTGAAACTCCCCGAGAAGGATTCATAATCCTCATAAGAATTTTTGATTGAAATCTCTCTATCCTGTTGATATCCGAACGCTTAGCACAAACCAATAGTTTCACAGATGAGTTCGTAACGTTTTTTAAGTTCTTTTTGTTTGTATATTTGAGCATATTAGTGTTTTGTCTAATTTTTAGTTAATACCAAGATTTCGGACTAATTCAGCCAGACACATGACAAGACAATGGATCTGGAGTTGTTCTACAGGAGAGTGTAAATATGAAATGTCAACGTTTATTGCTATTGGTTTTAATATAACATCTTTTGCTCTGGACACGACTAAGAGTCTTGACAAGGCTAGTGTAATCATCGGGGTGCCAACTCCTACTGTCGCCCAAACGCTTGTAGATTTTAATTGTGTGCATAAATTTTTCATTCAACGAGACAAGTCGTGCCAGATGGTATGTTTTAGCTTTCATTTCATTTAAAGATATTACAAATCAGCCAGCACAGTAAAAGTAAGTTTATGATATTCCAGAACCAATAGAATACTAGAGCAGAACCTGACAACATAGGGCTAACAATGAACCCTTGAGGCACCCTGCCTTGTGTAAGTCATCATTTCCCTTAAGATATCCTCTTACTACTAACAATAAACGGCCCGGGTTCGAGTCCCTACATCTTCTCTGAGACAGGATAAACTAGGTTACCGTAATATGATCTCCCAGTGCTCTGGTAATGAACTACTTCGGTTCAAAGCCTAGCTCGGCTTTCTAACATTTAAGGGACTTCACACGGAATTGCTGCATTTCTCGCAGTCTTATGGAATCCAATTCCTTTTAATATGATTAGCCGTGGCTCGACCTCACTCGCCTTTAAATCACAATCCAGGGTGACCTTAACTAACTCGATAATTTAAAAAAAATAAAAATAAAATATTTTATAAGTTAATTTATCCTCATTTCACTGCATCTTCGTGCTCTTCTAAACGCTTAACTGACCACATCCCGTTATATACTTATAAAATCTTACCTTAAAAAAAATATTTTTCATATTAGGCATAGGTTCAAGTTATCAAACCATTAATACAATCTAATAAAGAATGACTTTGTCCAATCCTGTACATTATTCATTCATCTGATTTGGCACAGTCGCATCATTTCTGTGCCTAACATCCCCTAATCGCATCTTTTTTCTTTAAGAACACCTAAGAGGGATGCAATTATGGATTAAAATGTATTATACTTAAACTAATACCAATAGAAGTTGATATTTCATATTTACACTCTCCTCTAGAACAAGTCTATTACCTTTTTTTGTATCTTGTCTTGAATCTGCCTGATATCTTAGTATTCAACACTAACATACTCAAAGAAAAACTAAAAGAACAAAACAAACGTTACGAACTCATCTCAACATTCCTAGATTAGACAAACCCTTATTGACTTACTACAAAGAAAAACAACCTCACACTATACTACATACCTTTACTTAAATCTATCCCAGACCTTCCGGGTGGAACTATTTAGTGCTAAGCGTTCGGATATCAACAGGATAGAGAGATTTCAATAAAAAATTCTTATGAGGATTGCAAATACTTCTCGGCGAGTGTCAATAAAACAATTAGCACAATAGTCCTTCATTTTCATCGAAGACTTTACCTAAGTACAACCTCTCCCAGGACAAGAACTAACATTCCAAAAAAACCACTAAACTCTCGTGCAGGTCTAAAGATAAGATGGCCAACGATTTACTGGCTCCTTAACATTTAGTAGATGAATATTGTTTTGTCCAGCAGTATAGAAAAATAACAAATTTATTAAATGACAAATTACTGTTTTCCAAAAATGTTCCTTTTTTCAATCCCAAGGTTTCTTTGCAGCCTCTCACGTTGCATCTCCATCTATCCTTTTCGCCTGGATAAAGTTTCATTTGATGGCCATTAGAACACATTTTTTCACTATGCAATCAATACCCCTTTAGATTGACGAAACAAAACAGCTTTTTCCTTCGTATCTACTTAAGCAGCTAAATCAAATAACGGCATGATGTTTCCCTTCAGGATGACAAAACTCAACTGAAATATTATCAAGTGCCAAGGTTCACTAAGACGGGTCAAAGTTTATAAATATATAGATAAAAACATTACAGGAAAGGTCAAAGGTGGCAAAATAATGCTAGATATCAGTGGGGTTCCTATTCCCAAAATGTCCCTAGCCGAAAATTTTATATAATATGTTCTATCCAATTTATTTTCCATGAACCGTCACAACAGAAGTATTGAAGTAGAAGAAAGTTTAGTACATTATACTAGCAAATTCTAATAACAGTTAGAATGCTTAATAATTATGTAGTTTTGATTCTAAACCAATTAGGGGCCCACCGAAGCGCGAGCACGAAAAGTCATTGCGAATAATATTATAAGCCAAGTGCCATAAACCATAAGTCTCAGAACTGGACAAACGGAAGTTAGTGGAATGTTTTACATAAATGAAAGCAAATAGGACCTAACTTAATACCTAAGTACTTTTGGAGGTCACATGTACATAAATAACAGCAACAACACGTTTTTTCCAACAGTTTCATCTATATTTTTGTACGGTATGTGTGTCCAATAAAAACATATGCATATATTATTTAAATGTTTATTTTGTTTTAACTTTTTGAATCAAGGTTATAAGAATAAAGAATAGGAATGTCTAAAATAATCTTTTCAAACAATACGTTGTTTTATTGTCTTCTTCTAAAACTCAAAGTTTAGGTGATCTTGAGTAATCTTCAAGCCTAATATGACATAATGAAACAAAGGGAAAAAAAATTGTTTTTATTATAAAAACTTGCTAACACTTTCCTCTAGATTTCAAGGGAAAGAATAGTGTAAAATGTGATTTATAAGCGTTTAGTTTAAAAATCCCCCCCCCAGAACTCCCGGTAGTTCGAGGGTCCTCAGTCTCAGAACTGGACAAACGGAAGTTTGCAGAAATGAAAGCAAGAAGGAAACTTAATACCTAACTACTCTTGAAGATTTTATTTCCATAAATTACTACTGTAACAGCTGAATTATATATGCTGATTAGAAGTGTGTATGTCCAATAAAATCATATACATGCATTACATTAATTTTTTTTTTGTTTTACCTTGTTGAATTGTTAACAATAAAGAATAAGAATGCCTAAAATTATCTTTCAACTTTTCTATCAACCAATTTCGTTGTTTTATTGTCTTCTTCTAAAACTCAATGCTAAAGTGAATGATAATGAAATAATGAAACAAAATGTGTAAAATGTAATTTATAAGAGTTTAGTTTAAAAATCACCCCCCCCCCCCCACACAGAACCCCTGGTAGTTTGAGGGGCCTTTTGCGAAGCTTTGTAGGAGGGTCAAAAATTTGACGCAATTATTTCAGATTCCATTCGGCGAAGTATAGCTATGTTTTCAAAATTCACCATTACGGAAAAGTCCGAATGCGGAGTGATACATGAGCTGAGTGAGGACATTCTACCGGTAGGTCGTCCTCGTTGCTCACTAGCCCAAGTGCATAACACAAACGGCTAACGGGGGTCATGCCTCGGAGCACTGTCTTCCCATACTCACATTTCGTCTGTTATGTCTTCATATCTAGAAATAAACTAGAAGTAAATAAGTAATATTACCACATATGATTAAATGATGTAAATAATCGACCTGAAGAATACTTGTTATACGGATTATTTTGCTGTGAGTGTTCGAGGGTTTACTTGTTAAATTTTAATTCAGTTTTTGCACACTCCTAAGGCCTTCATCAAATAGTTCAATAGGATATAATCTCAAAAAAAAGGCAATAAAGAAATCCCAGCCTAAGAGAAAGTGAGTTATTTACACATTCTTAACAAATTAGAAAAAGAAACAGGATTTGAAGTAATAAATACCATAATAAATTTACCACCATTTACAAATGAAATTTTAAAACGTGAAAAATTACATATTTTTATTAGTAGTTTTATGACAAGCAGCTGTATAAGACAATTTTCGTCTTTGAGTATTTGGTGAAACTACCTGAATTTTGGTGAAAAATTGATAATTTGATAAATAAATTATCAGAGAAGAACTACGAATTTTATTTTATTTTCTCAAAAGATCATAGATACCATCTTATTTGTAGGCTTACTCCGACTTACTCCATTATATATTGCCTCATTAATTTAAGTACAGTGAGTAAATACTAATATAATCTGAAATGGTTCTAATAATTTTTATTTGATGTAGGAGTAACATTGGTTTTTAAACGAACGTTTTTCAGATTAATACATAAAAAGTCTTACGGATACGTAGTCTACAATCATATTTATGTTCGTATTGCTTTGCAGTGTCCGACATCGAATGCACCTTCGGCTCCGACGGCGGTAGGACAGCCGACGCGATGACTGCCAGGCTGAAGAGACCGGAAGGCTTCAAGGGCGACCCCCTGTTCGCCGACGACCGGGGTATCGACCCGCTCACCCACCCTGCCTGCCGGATCACGCCCGACCTGGCCGACCCAACCCGCCAGAGCTACCTCCTCAGGGTCACAGACTTCAGCAGGTGCGGGGTACTCAGGAGGAACGTAAGTAGACCTATCCATCTGGTGTATAAAAGCTTGACAATAAGAACCGTCATATTATTTTTATCTTATTCCACACAAAAAACAAATCAGACGATGAACTTCCTTTTTACATGGAAAAAGCGACGTCCCAAAAATTTAGTTGTACCCTAACCGACATGTCTCTCACACATTTAACCCATTCTGTTTTACATAGTTTCTTCTTTGGAACTCCCCCTCTTTGCCTCTTTGTTGCGATTGTTTTCCCTCGCGGATAACGACAAATTAAGCTAGTAATAATTTCAATAATACATTACACATCGGTTTTGATTTAGGTATATTCGTGCCTACAGTTGAATGAGAACAGCCATTTGTTGAAAGGGTGATTTTCGGCGAATGAGATAGTTTAGCAAATAAATTGCAGTATTTTTTAATGAAAATACACATTTTCAAGAAACTTCTCCGTGTACCGCCATTAAGATTTCTGGATATTGTTGTTTTTCCCCAAATTTTATTTAATCAACAAAACACCAAGCAAACAAAACAATTCAAGCGTGTTGCGTCATCTTTGTATCGATTATTAAATCGATTTTAGTTACAATTTTAGTAACTATTTCTAATTATAATCGACTTTAGTCAACATTTAATAAATATTATTAATCAAGGAGGTCGGGAACATTAATTTACATCTACATAATGCTATTTTCATGGAAAAATATTTATTCTTAAATATTACAATTAATTGATTAATAATTGACCATCATTATTTTTCATAAGATTGCATATGTTATATTTCAGCATCAAGCAAAACTATCATGCAAAATGATACTGTGTTGCAAAACCAAATTATGAATACATATTCCACTTATTGATCAGAACATCGAAATGATTTGATCCCCTCTAAGCGATGTGAAAATATTTTTATTACTGATTAATTTATAAAATTTTTCTTATCATTTTTCACGGGAATGATTTTATTATAACATCGTCGTATTATCAAGTAGAATTACTGTAAATAATAATAATAAAATAAATAAATAAAAAATATCATGCCTCGAACAAAGAAAAAACACTGACTTAAGCTGCGGGTACGATGTTAATGTCTCCTTGTAATGACTGATTTAAAAAAAACAAAAAAACTAAAATTGTATAATGGAGATAGATGTATTATTCGTGTGTTTCCGATGTCAAAGAGGTGCTAAACATAAAATGTCATATTTCCAGCATGTGGACTACTGATCCATGAATGAACTAGTTTAAATAGCCGATGGCTTTATGGGATGGATGGATATCGCAAGTAAATATGTTTACATTTAATAAAGTACTAGTCCCAGGATAGTTGGAAACACGAAAAATACATCCATCTCCATTATACAATTTTTGTTTTGGTTTTTTGAATCAGTCATTACAAGGATACATTAAAACTGTCATTACCATCGTACCCGCAGCTTTAACTCAGTTTTTTCTTTATTATTCTGTTTTACTCGATTGCTCGAAAGCAGGTGCTAGCGGATCCAGATGGCAGCACCGTTCTAAATACAGGTCTTGTTTTTGTTTTTTTTAATTTCCGCTCCTACCTCGCTTCATTGACGCGTCTCGCCCTCTTTGGTGCGTCTGATGATCGGTTCCATCCAGGCGTATCTGCTCAGTACTAGTTTTTATATTCGGCAAAGTATGAATTTCTTCTGGTATGCTTAGGTTGACATCGAAGAGTAAGAGGTTACCAGCCAATGAAGTAATAACCATGATTTTTATAATTTACTGCCTTTATATTTTTTATAAATCACAATCTGCCTTTTAGACAATAAGTAATTGTGATAAATGTTCTCATTCATACCATATTTACAGTTTTCATTCACTCGCTCATTCATACAGTATTTACAAACAGCCGAGAGACCTCCCAAATCCATACGGTTGTCACCTCCCTCGCATGCAAAACAGGACGCGAAGTCTTGGGATGTCCCCCACGCTGCTCCGTCAGCCGCGTCACCGGATACGAGCCAGTGGAGGCTGACGAAAAGCGTGAGAGCCACATAAGGTCACATTGGAGAAACTGGTCATTGCCAGGACTCCCATTGTCACGCATTAATAGCAAGTCACGAGGTAACTGCCGTTTTAGTCTCCGAGGAGGATTATAGGGGTGAGTGGTGCAGTGCAATGAGTGTCCAAGGGATTAGGGTGGTTTGATGGGTTACTATCGAATTTCATGTACTTGGAAGGGATGAGTTCAAGAATGTAAGGTATATTTATAAATTATCAGCCAAAGAAAAAAAATATATATATAATGACAAAGCAGCGCCCGTCCAAACATCGCTCGGAAGTCGTAGGATATTTCGAAATGCCGGATGCTCGATAGTGCAATTGTACCTTAACCGACATGTCCGTACCTCACACATTTAACCCATTCTGTTTTTCTGTCTTCTTTGCTAACAATATCCCCAGTTCTTTAATCCTTGAAGGATCGGGAACACAGCAGATGAGGATGATTTGTAATTAAATAAATTACATTGAAATTGTCTAAACGTGACAAATGAACTCAATATTCAGCTTCACCAACATACGGAAGTTATATACAGTGTATCACATCGTTATAAATAAATATTTGTTTATATGAAAATAACAAGAAAATAAGAAAAGAGAAGGGAGTATGAAGAGAAAAACTCCAACAGCTATCCGCTACGAAAAAACCAACAAGGAATAACGTACAGCTTGCATCGTAAGGAATGCCGGAAGGGTTGAAGAAATGGAGAACAATATTGCTGGAAGTAGGGTCCGTGCACTCAGATGACCTGCACGGTCGAATGGTCAGCACAGTTAACTATTAATAAACTTTACGATCAATGGATGAATAATGAAATAGCCTTGAATAGCTCAACTCCACCACTGTAAATTATCATGTAATGAAAAAGAGGTTATGTAAATGTTAATGAAGCATGACGCCGGCGTTCACTCGGACTAGAAACCACTTCCGGGAGTTTGTTGTGCACAAAGTTATACTCTCTATGAATTATCTCTCCATTAATGAATATTAAAAAGGCGAGTTTACATTCTAATCGATTCCTAGAGGCAGGATAGCGAAGATTAACCAGATCCAGCGAGGTACCGTTCGAAGAGTGAACGAATCACTAAGCGGCAAGATGGCCATGCATAAAGATGGTGACTAACTGGAGCGAGGCAGCACGCACGTCCTGCTGTGTGGGTCAGTCGCTCAAGGTCTGCTATGTGTTATGGCTTTATTTAGTGCCTGCGTAATAGTGAGTGGCAATGGTCTTGCCGAGGAACGTTTGGAATTTTAAATAAAAATATAATCGAGGAGTTGTCTGTTGGTGTGTGAGAACGCTGCCATACTCAAGTGGTACAACAACAAACAAAAATACCATCATAAATACATGAAACTTTGTTGGTGATCAACAATATAGAATATTATTATGAAATTAAAACTAATAAAATCAGTTTCCGGCCTAACAAAGATCTTATTTTAGCTTTTATTTCACTAGCTTTTATTTATTTTATTATCATCGTCATGTTGTGGTTGGAAACTTTTCAGACCACCTGTATATAATCAGTTAAAGTGCAAAACGTCGTATGTCTAAAAACATTATTTTTCAGGAAAGTAAAAAAACTCATTTTTTCTGTTTTATTCTTAGTTCAGGATGTATTATTGAGTGAAAACTGTTGACATAAGACATTTTGCCTCATGGTGGGCAATCACAAAATGCAGCATTTAGCAATATTAAAAAAAAATTTGAATTTTCGACAATTGCACTTTGAGTGACAATATTGAGACTTATTATATCTTTTACACGTTATTTTAACTGTTTAGCACCTTTTTTCCTTGGGCTGTTGCAAGCGCTTACCAATAAAATAAACGCTTATGAAGAGAAACGAAGATTAGTTCTTATGGTTTGTATATATAATATTATTTATTTGTGATCACCCAAAAAGCTTTATGTATTTATGGTGATTTTTGTTTATTGTTCAAAAAGTACCAGGAGGATTAAATAAATAACAATAACTTTAGGCAGACAGCGTCATTGATATGAAATAGTATTATCGTTTTTCTATCAGAGTTATTTAATAATCTACTTAAACGTGTACACACAATCAAATGAATAACAAAAGTGAATGATTTTGTGCCAGTTGTAAAGGTGATTAATCAAAGCCAAGAATAGAACAATAGTCCAGTTAGTTGTTAATGGACTGTAAAGGTTTTCTCACGAAGGAACGGAAAGTTTCAGCTTTTTCAGGAAATACAGCTCGAGAGGCAATCGCGGAAAGAACAGGTCGAGGCTCACACACGCTGATTGTGTGCAAATGCACCTATACAGTACAGGCAACTAATTCTCTTGAGTCGCTTTTTCATTATTTCTCTAAAGCAGCAGTCATAAGCAATTGTTTTTTAAGAATTCGCGGTGGAGGAGGGGGGTCATAATGTGTTCCTCTTGACTCTTGTTAGAGCTGCCAGAAGGTGGTTTTGAAGTCTTACATGGAGGATGATAATTTGCGTTAGGTTCCCTGGCACAGCGAGACCACAGGAAGTGAACCAGCAGATGAGACAGCAAAAAGTGCTCCCACCAAAGGAGCTGAAGCAAGGTGCCTTCCATTAAAAGGATTCCTTTGTGCGGCGAAGACGTGAAGATGATGACACTAAGGCAATGTCATTGGGATGTGGTAAGAGGCACGTTGAACAATTGTCTGAGAAAAAATCAAGACGTAAATTTAACCGCAAGCTCATCGAACTATCCTTGTTCTCATCTAATAAGACTGATTTATCGACGTATTCATTTCTGAGAACCCTTTACAGAATGTAATACCGATCCCTTTAAGCACATTTATTGTGCTAAAATTACAATCTGCTTCATTGGGCAATAAGTAATTGTGTTCAATGTTCTCATTCATACCATATTTACAAACAGCCCAGAGACTTCCCAAATCGAATGCGAAAGAGGAAGCGGGGTATTGGGAAGTCCCCCCACGCTCCTTCATCAGTCGCGGTGCCGGATACGAGCCAGTGAAGGCTGACCAGCACCGCGTGAGCCACAGACGCTCAGGACATGATTGGAGAAACTGACCATTGCCAGGACTCCCAC
Organism: Acanthosoma haemorrhoidale; assembly: GCA_930367205.1. Classification (NCBI taxonomy): domain Eukaryota; kingdom Metazoa; phylum Arthropoda; class Insecta; order Hemiptera; family Acanthosomatidae; genus Acanthosoma; species Acanthosoma haemorrhoidale. Next base: position 15,462,657 of record OV884013.1, on the reverse strand, counting down.
TGTTACGCATTTATAGCAGGTCGCGAGGCCTCTGCCGCTTTAGTCTTTGAGGGTGATTGTAGAGATGTGTGGCACAGTTTAAAGACTGTGCTAGGGGTTTAGGATGGTTGGATAAGTTACTATGGAATTTCGTGAACTTGGAAGGGACGAAGAATGTAGGGTATATTAAGATGCTATGAAGGGTTTTGTTGACTTTAGCCACTAAACGTTCAGTTTTCAAGTAAACATCAGATAAAATAAATTCAAATGATTTAGTTAATACAGAAAAAAAATTAATTAATTAATTTTTAAAAATTAATTAAAAAAAATATTAGAAAAAAACTTGTGCCTGTAAAATAATCATGAAGAAAATATTCACAAATGAAAGTTTTATTTAATTACTGCCAAGTCAAGCTCACAAAGCTGAATGTTTTGTTGTAAAACTACTCAGTAGTTATGATATCTGAGCATCAACTACTAAAATTAAGTCCTTGGTGCAAAACCTCAAAAATGGACAGTCCGATTAGTAGCTCTTTTTAAACCGTAATCGCAACTCTATATACATGTAGCTACTCATTTATCCTCACGAGGCCGAGTAGACCTGACCAGACCCATCTTAAGGAAATAATCCTTAGCGGAGTCAGGAATTGGACCCCGCAGTTAGAAGGCACCATGCTAACCACTATAATGTTAATAACACGTATAATGATTATATTATAAATGAAACATATTAAAAGCAACTGGAAACTGGTTTCATTTCAAAATAGATTTCGGACTTAAGAAAAAAAGATGGAAGGTTTCGGTGTGGCATACAAAAATGACATGTTATTTTTATCTATTATGAATCATTTTAAAAATTAGAATCTACTTTACTTCTCTGTAAAGTAAGAATAACAAAACGTACGAAATGATTATTTAAATAATAAACTAGATACGCCGTACAAATAACAACAAGTTAATAGACGCCTTTTAAAACTGTACCCACAATTCAACAGATAAACATCACTGAAACAAACGTGTACGACATTACTTTACAAGGCACTGATATTTAACTCTTAAACGATACTCACTTAATTCTGTGTTGTCTGGCAGCTGTACCACATGAAGACAAACATTACTGAACTAAATACTCGGTCTAGAACTGGGAGCAACCTGGTTTTTAGAATAGGGAATGCTCCAAACATCTCAAATATAATAGAGCTTCGGAAGAGATACAACGACTGCCTGCACGTATCTTTAATTTTCTTCTATCTAGCAAAGACACAGGCCATGAATGCACAATACCATTAAATTTTATTACTGCTTTTCTTTGTTTAAAATTATTTGTGTTTCACAAATATACCACTCCGAATAATTTGATTTGATAGTAAGGAAATGGTTCTACCTATCTATACCCCCGTTGAAGTCTCCAGACAGCATGATACAGAAGAGTACCAACTGATGTCATCATCCTCTTTTCCGACCGACTATATAGTTGATAGCATCACTGAGGAGGACACGCACCTGAGCTAGTAAACAGAGGATGACCGCTACGTCGCAATCACACAGTTTCGGTAGAATCATCGACTCAGGAACTGGGTACCGTTGCCATCGGAAGAACTGTATGGGAACCGTGACCGTGGGTGACTGGCAACTTTCCTATTTCTCAGCGAAATTTCTTCTCTGTGTCACTGCTAGAGTCGCTCCTCCGATCTCCCTTCCTAACTAATATAGCAATGGGAGAGTTTAATGCTTTTACATACTCACTTAACTTCAAATGATAAGAACGAGCTCAAAAGATTCTGCTCTAAGGATTAGAAAAACACAGTATTGAGACGCATCAACTATAATTTTATATAAGTATATTTACGAACCGAAATTAATAAAAAATTGAATACCAAATCTAGGGAGAAACTATCAAATAACAATATAAGATTATTATTATTATTGACTGACTAGCACAGTTTATGAAGCAGAGTTTTGCAATAAAGAGAAATAAATTAAATCAAGAACTTAGCTGCGGTTCTATTTTTAGTTTATTATTTTAAAACGCAATAAACTTTGAAATTTCAACAGTAGGTGATTTAAATGATGTTCTTACATCGAACAGAGTCTTATTATTATTGAAACTTGCTTAATGTGCTAAAATTGCAATCTGCCTCATTAGACAATAAGTAATTGTGATAAATGTTCTCGTTCAGTCCATATTTACAATTTTCATTCACTCGCTCATTCATACAGTATTTACAAACAGTCCAGAGGCCTCCCAAATCCACATGGTTGTCACTTCCCTTGCATGCGAAAGAGGAAGTGTTGGGAAGTCCCCTACGCTCCTCCGTCAGCCGCGTCACCGGATACAAGCCAGTAGAGGTCGAATAAGAGCGCGAGTCTCAAAACACTAGATTAGCTTACTGGGTTTGACGCCTTTACATAATCCGTACGTAAGGCGAGAGGAGAAAATTATCTACTATAACTCATTCATATCATCAGAAGTGGGGATGCCCCACGAAATAAAACTTGTTCTCCCTGATGAGAATCAAACTCCCACGGTTTTGGTCCTAAGGAAACTGTCGTTCAAGAATTAATCTCTGTTCTTAGTGCAAAAAATAAGATGCAGAATTTTTTAATTAATATTAAAAGTTCCAGCAAATTGCAAACAAGCTCTACCTACGATATTCTCTGGTCAAAAATGGTCCTGATGATTGTCTTTGAAGGTTTAAATTCATTTCAGCAAATCTTCTTAAGTTAAGTGCATATATTGCTACTCCCCCCCCCGTAAAAGTTGAGCAGTCTCAGTAGCAGTTGAAAACCGATTCAGAAGCGTGTCTAGTACAATACACCGGTCATCTCTTGGCTCGGTCACTCGCGGACGACCTGAACCGGGTCTGCGATTGCATAAACCCGAGTAATTTCTTTCATTATTTAAAGTTTTAAAATCAGACACACATGAAATTAAAATATAAATAATAAATTGTATAATTTTTTTAAATAGATTTTTTGAATGTTTATTGGATTATCCTTGGTATTTATAGCTCCTTGCCAACTAAACACATTTAATATTAATTACAAGAGAATTGAAAACCAAAATAATAAAATAAACAAGGAAGCAAATATTTGAATGTTTTTAAGTACGCCACTATTTTTTGAGGCAGTGTATTATGAGCATTTGATAATGGCAGTAGTCGCCAAAAGCTCTTGTTAAAGCAAATATACCAACTATTCATAGGTAATGGAACTCAAAGGGTAACAACGAAATTTCTGCCATCTTGGACTATGAAGATGTAATAAGTTGGTCTGGGTAGGAGTAACGAGCATGGACGAAATGGAAATCGGTTCATAGCAAAAAACCAACACTCAGCACTTGGAGTATTGCAAAGGTGCAGAATTATGCAGAAGATCCTTTTCTAAGGATTATTTTTTAATGGGTTATGATTATTAACTACTAGACTACTTCATTACTAATGGGAGCTTAACCTCTTTCACAAGTTTTCTTCAGTCTCTCTGTTGTGTCTGCTTTCGATCGTATAACACTGAGCAGCCTGGATGTCATTCCCCGCATCCTCCGTCTTCTTACTCTTAAATCAACTAAAAATAAACAACAAACAACCTCATACCGTTTTGATCTCCGGGAAATATGATTGTAACACATAGTTGCTAACAAAGTTTTGAGCAGAAAATCCGGTAGCTCACCTCTGTGAGTACACTTTATCAACGGGCATACTTTAATCTATCTATCACCACGGCTCTTTTAATGCAGTTAATACATTTACCGAAGGGGGGGGGCTGACAAAAGCCATGATTCGGCCATTGTATTGTGGGTTTAAAGGCCCGTGAAATGCCGATCACACGGCTATTAGCAGTCTCTCTTCCGGTGTATTTGCTGCTTCAGTGTCCCAGCGTCTGCGATCAGACCTCCAACATCTATGCTACCAATCGACAATATTTACTTAGGCTGGAGTGTTGCATCAAAATAAAGAAACATCTGTTGTCTACTGTGAAGTTTTAATTTTCATTCTCACCGTGTCTTTTGATTTTGATCAAAATATTATAACATGATGGACATTTTTGATCATTGACTCTAATATACTAGTCTAATAAACAATAATTTTTCAAAAGTAAGGTTACTTTCCTGAAACACTTACTGGAAACTAATCGTTAATTTGAACAAGACTTTGATCAAAAAATGTTACCGTGTAAAATAGGGAGCCAGTTTCTGTGACTGGCAGTCAAAATACTATCTACAGTTTTATAATGCTAAGAACAAGTAGAAGGGGGTTGAGCAGAGCTTACCTGCCTTGTGACTTCATGGAAGTCATTGATGGTTCCTGTTATTTTTAAGTAAGCAGCCTCATCCCTCCAAGACCTCCCTACTTCCCATAATCTTATCCTTTTCTTATACATATATGTCTCAGCTTTAGCCCCAGACTCCTCTTTTGCCTAGGACATTCACCCAGTATGTAGTAACGTAACTTAATATTTGTACATACCATTGTTTTGCTTGTACTTCATAATAAAGCTTTTCTTTCTTTCCTTTTAAAAGACTCTCCTCAACAAAGATTATTTAACTTTTGATTCGATTTGAGTTAAAAGCTATCTTGAAAATACATAGCCTATTTTTTAATCCAGGAATTACTCTGAATGTATCGCGTACAAGAAACAAACGCTCCTTAACACGGCGTTGCGCTTGAATTTCATTTTTCCCCTATCATCCATTAGGCAAGGATAAGACAAATTCTATTCGTTTCCACAATATTCTAGAAGGTTCTATTCCACCCTAAACATTTTCATAACTTCCTTCTCAGTACTCCTAAGAACCATGGATTCGACATTGATACCCGTCGTTTTTTAGTTATTTCGTCATGTCACCTTCTTCCTAGCCTCATCTCCTAGGGGTGTGCAGGAGTGGGAGAGTAAGTCATATGTTTACGAATCATGATTTATTTATCCTTAGATTGATGATCTGTACTCACTAAAATTTAACTAGTATTTGGTTAGTTTGAGGACTTACGTACGTGTATCTTGTTCTCAATTGTAGTCCGGATGATGCCTGACCGGGCAAACGTTCACTGTAAATGAAATATTATCAATAAAAAAGAATATTGTTGAGAGACTGAAGCTTTAAAGAACCAAAATACAAATATGCATTAGGTTTTCTTGAGTGTAGTCGTTTTAGTTTAATTTCAATTTTTAGTTTTGCCAAACGAGCTAGAAATCTTGTCAAGGATTCAGAACATCTTCTTCGTGGACTAATGGTAATGTGGATACAATCGCTTACCTGTAACAATCGGACCAAGACGGAGAACTCCGGAAAGTTTTGTCGCTGGAATTCTTCGCTAGCACTAAGGCAGAACCGAACGCAGACAGACCGGCAGAAGAAACCGGAGACCGCCCGCCCTAGTAATTGGCTGGCATCGATCGAAAACAAAAGAAACTCTCTTTGAGAGAAAAAGTGAGAAATAGGCTAGAGCAGTTCCGTTAGCCCCGGCCTGCGACCAGCGAGCTAGAGACAATAGGCAAGGAGGTCGGAGGGCTACAGCAAATGCCACGAAAAAAATCAAAATCGCAATACCGAAAACGTTTATGTGGAATACTATAGAACTCAATTAAACAAAACTTTGATATCACTACTATAAACTATAACCCCTACCATTTAAGAAGTTTTGTTAACTTTGAAATAAATGATAATACGAAGGTGCAAGGTCGGGGCTGTATCGGGGATGTGACATCACTTCCCAACCAAGCTCCAATAGCTAAAGTACATGTTGCTAAAGATGTGTGAGGCCTCACATTGTCGTGGCGGAACCCAAATATCGAGCTTCTTAACAAGTCCAAGACGTCTTATATGATTTTCAATGGTTGTGTGTGATACATTCAATTGTTTTGCAATCTCTCGCACAGTTATATGACGATTCGATTCAATTATGGCTTTCATTTTGTCATCATCAACTTCAGAAGGTCGACCATAACTTTGGTCAACTTTCAGTGAAAAATCTCCTAAACGAAATTTTTTAAACCAATTCTGACGCGTGCGTTCTGTTAAACATTAAATCTGCTGCACTCCATGTTAAAATTGACAGTTTTAAACAAAATTACACGGAATTTCTTTCTATAGCGACCTAAAGGTATCGACTACCAAATCTCAAAAGGAAAAAAATTCTAACATTGGCAAAATAATAACGAAACAAACATAACGCTATCTACTGGTGCAAACCGAAATCACTTTCTTGCCGACCTAATATCTTAGTTTATTTTTTGTTGAACCAATTCATCAACTACATAATTACATTTAAAAATAAGACATACACACAAATGTTATGTGTTTAAAAGTAACATAATACAAAATAGATCTAAAAAACTTACAATGCAATGAGATATTGTTTACTGAATAAAAAAGAGTAAAACAAAGAACAAACCTGAGAAATTCACAAGTTGAATTTTTTTGTTTGTAACAAATCGGTACGAATTACTGTATAAACAAATAAATTGTATAAATGGTAAATATATTGAATATAAAAAAAAATCGATGTTTATTTAACATACTAGGATAGTATGAGTGTTGAGGTTTTGGAAGCCAAACATAAAAATGTTATAATTTTTAGTTCGAGAAGTTTTAAGGGTTGCTGATGATGATCTGTTCTATAATCGAAAAATTCTGAAGTCCTCAGTCGTCCGTAATGGAATGGTTAAATTAAAGAAAATAGGAAATTAAAGATCTCGACGTTATGATTAATAATATGTGACATTTTATGAGATTTTAATGGAACATAATTCCGCACAGTGATTAAAATTTAACTCGGCTCGTGTTCACTCAGAGGGCTGATAATTTGTGGTTTCTCTTGAAAGTGTAATGGCTCTTAAAATAAATGGAATACCACGACAAACAATAAATATTAAATTTTGCCAATCATTCAATCATTTGCTTGATTGCATCTCTTCTTAATTGATGAAATTCCTGATCCCTTAGGACATTCATACATTTTTACACATCCTTATAATTCTCCTTGAAGATTTAGTTGGCATGGTCCTGGCGATGGACAGTTCCTTTAATTATGTCCTGAGCGCCTGTGGCTCTCGTGCTAATGCTCGGATAGCTTTCTCCTTGGCTTGCGAAATAGGAGCCAGGTCTTTATGTATTTGAATGTATCATATGATTGGGTAAGTAAATGCTGAACTCTAAATATAGAACGAATAGGATCATTTATATCAATTGCTTATTGCCCCGGAGAAAACTTTTCTCTCCCTCTCTCGCACATTGACGTCACGTAAGGCGCCGGCCGCTCTTAACGCAAGAGATCGTGTCGGCCGTGGTTGCTAGCGCTGATCCCTTATCAGCTGCTCGTTCGTGAACGTTACCTAGAGGTGTGGGTTTTATGTCGGCACTTGATTATGATTCGACTGTCGTGCCCTCTGCTGTTACCATCTGATTACCAGTTCCCAGCTTCACTGGATCGCTTCGATTCCCATAGGGTCATTACTAAAAAAAAACGGGACGACATACTTTTAATTTGTCGGGAAAGCTGCTCTTTTGTCTTCTACCTCCACGGGGTTTCTATCAATAGTAAGTGATACACATGAACAACAATGAGTCTCACATAATCGTGGAAGAATCTTATTCAAGTTATAGGCAATTAAAATTCCTTTGTATTGAAAATAATAGGAATTTAGCCAAAAAACAAATTATGATTCCAATTCAAAACAAAACAGTAATAAATAAATCTTTCAGTTGCAGATCCGTAAAATTTAATTGGACTGCACCTGAAGTAATGTTCGTGCTGCTGCAGCGGATCCTAGGTGGTTGGTTATTTTCAAAAATAAAAGTACACTATGGTCGCCATAATGAAATTCTACGCTTGGGATGAAGGGGCTACTTGGCGCGGTGGTTGACATTATCGGAATAAAGGTATCACGTGGGCAGAAGAGAAGTAGTGCACAGAGCGGCAACAGGGCTTGCCGTGTACTGCGGGTTATCATACTTTCGTGACGTCAACTATAGTCATTATATATTGAACGTTCAGGGAACCAGTAATGAATTAAAAAAAAACAAAAACCCTCAGTTTATGTTAGGTTAGAATAATTTAACGACATGAACTAACTAATAAATCTGAAATTAGTTTAATTTCAGTTATTTTTATTACAAAGTAAATTAACTTTGGATCAATCGACTATTTTTTTTTCATAGTCCCTTTAAATTTACAGATAATTATAGATCCTCAGGCGAATCTATTTACAAATTATTTTTATATTTCCTGTAGCATCACTGCATTATATACAGGTTTTGTTATTTTATAGAAATTATATAATGAATAAACAAGTATAATGATATGCATTAGACGTGACTGGACTAAACTGACTAATAAAGGTGATGGGGCTCACCTTTTTGATCAACCTTAAAACTAACTTACATACTAATTCTTAACCTAATTTTTCCCCGACAGTCTGTTGCCATCGATGCGGGAGGGGTGGTGGGGTCATAGTGTTAAACACTGGGTTTGTCAGGTGCTGCAAATCAATCGACTATCGTTGTTAATTGCGCCCATAAGTGCCTTACGTGGATCCTTAACTGTGGGAAGGGGTGAGGACGGTAACTATTTAACATATTCTCAGCTGAGACAGGATCTATGTTTGGGAAACGTGTTGTACTTTTTTTGTTTTTGGTTTTATCTTTATTTTACCTCAATATAAAACTCCAATCCCCGAACTGTTCCTTTAAAACTTCAGAACAACTATTTCCCATTTTTATAACTGTTCTAATGTTGAAAATAACCTACGTGATTCAATTCTGTAGAAGAAAATTTATGAGTCCTGGTTTCGTCACCAGTGTTGATACAGTGGGATCCCGATATTTCGTATCCCGATTATTCGTATTTCCGGCTAATTCGTACAAATTTGCCGGTCCCCAGAGAAAATCCCGGTAAGTAAAAAGCAATGCATTTCAGTCCCCTCGGTAATTCGTATTATTTTTATGCTTGAGGCGACTTAAAACGTATTTCCAGCATACGTCATACGACATAAAACTTATGATACGTATTTCCAGCTTAAAAATCTCGTTATTTCGTACTGTTTCAAGAAAGGGAAAGAGGACTGTGAGAGACCAGAGAGCAGAATGAGTGCGAGATAAATAATTTCTGGGAAATCAAGTAATCCCTTCTACGGAAGCAAAAGGGAGAGCGAGTGAGAGAGACAAGTTTTATGATCTATGAAATCCCATATGTAATTCGTACTCTTTTTACTGAAAGGAAATAAGGAGAGGAGAGAGGAAACGTTTCAGGACTTGTACTAAACATTTCTTTCGTTCCTACAGTTCAGTCTCGTTTTCGTTATCGTTGTGACTTGTTACCATTTTGACGACGGCCTAGCAGTAGTGGGGATGTTAACCGGCGAAGACATTTTAGATCCATCTGTGGACGTTGATGGTGAAGATGGAGAGGGCGATGAAGATGATGTACCAACAGTTACTGCTAAAGTTGATAAACAATACGTGAACCACGTGCGCCATTTTTTAGCAAAATCAGATGTTGGTCTCAACACTCTTGACAATACCCGTCGGCAAGGATTGTGTCAAAAAAAAATTACGCATTTTTTTCGAACAAATGTTTGATTGGTCTTTATCTAGAACATAACTATGTACATTTTTTTTTATTGCATGTATTGTTTATTGTTTAGTTTAGTACTAAGCAGTGTTTATTGCATAGTTTTTATTCTTACTACATTGTACATACTTCTTAATACATACATGTTTGCATTAATACATTTTTAATTTTGAACTCCCGATAATTGGTATTCCCAATAATTCGTACCAAACTGTCATTCCCTTGTCAATACGAATTATCGGGATTCTACTGTATTAAGTTTTTTTTTTGGTTCTGCTCTTGTTTTATAGCCGTGATGTCCTTAAACTGGTTCGACTGTTATTACCACACTGACCTAGTGTTACCAACTGTGCACCTGATTTATTGAGCATTCATTTTAAAAAGACAATAAAAAAAACAACTTTAAGACAGGTTAACTAACAAAATAAATATTTTTTAAATGATCATTAAATATATAAATACAAAGCTAACAAAAACCTTAATATATATTAAAAGCTAGTGTTAATACTACTCTACATTATACTACAAGTTAATTGAGCAGTGACATCTGTTCACTGTTAGTTTAAGCGACATGGTGGTAGAATGTGACAACACTGTTCAAATGGTTGAAGTATTTCAATTGGTTGTATCTGTACAGTTGGTCATACTGTTCACTTTTAGAGCAAGGTATCGGTGGTATAATTAATGGTAAATAAATGGATGTTACAGGGTTTCGTCCACGTGAGGGTGTGGTTTCCTCAGTTCCCCGGAGTGGTGATGATGTCAGACCAAGAGCTCATCATCATGTGCAAGCCTCCAGAGCCCACCATCATCGAGAACAAGGCAGCCGGATTTGCTGGAAGTCTGTAAGTAACCCGAATAATATCATACATTCAACAAAAACTTTATTATGATAAAATTACAATCTGCCTCATTGGGCAATAAGTAATTGTGATAAATGTTTTTATCCACACCTTATTTACAATTTTCATTCACTCGCTTATTCATACAGTATTTACAAACAGCCCAGAGACCTCCCAAATCCACATAGTTGTTACCTCCCTCGCATGCGAAAGAGGAAGCGGAGTCTTCAGAAGTCCCCCACGCTCCTCCGTCAGCCTTGTCACCGGATACAAGCCAGCAGAGGCTGACGAAGAGCGCGAGAACCACATACGCTCAGGACATGATTGGAGAAGCTGGACATTGCCAGGTCTCCCACTGTTACGCATTTATAGCAGGTCACGAGGCCACAGCCGTTTTAGTCTCCGAGGAGGATTATAGGGATGAGTGGTGCAGTTCAATGATTGTGCTACGGGATTAGGGTGGTTGGATAGGTTACTATGGAATTTCATGAGCTTGGAAGGGATGAGTTCAAGAATGTAGGGTATGTTAAGATCGTTGTGAAGGGTTTTGTTGCTGACATAATAAGGGGCATTTACTATTGTTCAGGACCTTTGAGTGAAAGGGTTAGTACGCTTGATGTTCGACTTTTTTGCTGTCCCCCATAGCTCTATTCCGTATGTTCAGATTGGCTCAAATATAGCTTTGTAGATTGGTAATTTATTTTCTATTGAGAGATGGGATGTCCTTAGAAGTAGTCTGCACAGTTGTCCGAAGCGTATGTTTAGTTCTTGTCTTTTTAGCCTCGAATGTGGTTTCCAGGTCAGTCGTTTGTCGAGATGGTAGCCTAAGTACCATACTAACTCGGATACAGGAGGTACAAATATTTACGTAAGATTACTAATATATTTTTTGTTATTACATATATATAGTAAGTTTGAACGTTACCGCCAAACTTCGGCACATATGTTAGATGTCTCTACAGAGGGAGCTAGTATAAAGGAGGCTCCGAGCTGTTAACCTCATGAATAGCTGTACTCTTGTTAAGACAATGATCAACGCTTATTATCGACAATTGTATTGATTCAGGTTAGTTTTAAGTTTTATTTGTTTATTGTAATATTTTTAGCGCGAGCTAATGTGTACATATGTTTAATATTACAGTTCTAAACTACATCTGAAAGTGTTCGATTTATAACCTGACAACCTCCACTTCCTTTAAGTTTCTGAATTCGAAACTTACATATTTATTACGTCTTTCTTTCTGTCTCTTACATTATACTATAGCTATATTACAAATGACTCGTTTAATCTGAAATTGTCTGTAACAAAGTATGTTGTAAAGTTCATGAAAGCTTATAAGAAGCTCCTGGGTTCGAATCCCGTCTGTATCCCCCCCCCCTCTTTTTTATAACCAATAATTCCTAAAATAAGACAGGAAATACTATTGACGGAAAACAGAGCTGATGACCTGATTGGTACGCCCTCCTTCCGTCTTTAACCAGACCGTGAACTGCGGTATCTTTAGGCTTCATCTACTTTGAAACTGTTACTTTTCATCCTTGTTGAACATCGGAGCTAGTTATCTGGGTTATTTTAAATATCGCGACTTAAAGGGCTCATAGCTGGTCAGTGTTTTTTCTTATAATAATATAAAAACCTAGGCAAGAAATTTCCATCAAGAGTAGGACCATAAAATTCCTCGTAATCTCACGGGACTGCGGGAGGAAAACATATACAAATGTCTCTATGTCGAACATGGGCTGCACAAATGTGGTGGATCGGTTTAAATCTGATATTGTTGACAGGTATGACAAGCTTTTTGTATTTTCTGATTACTTCCGGTTTGTTTGCCACAAAGGGATTGTCCATTTGTCACGGTGTATTTCCGTCAAATTAGCAGGAGACTTCTGAATATCACCGAGCAGAAGTTCTATTTAGTTATTCGAAAATAACCCAGGGATAACCCTAAAATAACGACAACCCAGGGAAGTTCGAATATGACTTTTTTGTCATTATAATGCGCTGTATCTTCCCAGTCCACTATATTTTGATTAAATTAAATTCTGTGCCCAAATTTAAAGATAGTTGTGTTACCATATAACTACTTCATTATCTCAGACTCAGTTTATGGATTAGTCAATTTTTTTTTCTCTCTCATTTGGTTATTAAAGAGCTACTCTTCTATATTGTAGTAAAATTACAATCTGCCTCATTAGGCAATAAGCAATTGTGATACATGATCTCATTCATACCATATTTACAATTTTCATTCGTTCGCTCATTCATACAGTATATACAAACAGCCCAGAGACCTCCCAAGTCCACATGGTTGTCACCTCCCTCGCATGCGAGAGAGGAAGCGGAGTCTTGGGAAGTCCCCCACACTCCTCCGACAGCCGCGTCACCGGATACTAGCCAGTGGAGGCTGACCAAGAGCGCAAGAGCTTACGTTATTATTGAGATATAGTTTTTACATTGAGGGGTATTTTCAGGTAGGTAATTTCAAACCGGTTAGGTTAGAAGGTTCAAAATTAACCATGTACCCTCCAGCATGTCCCACAATTCCTTCATTGATTGTGAAGTGTGTGTGTGTGTGTGTTATCAAGTGAATCAATATCGTCTTAGAATTTTTCATTTATAGGTAAGAAAGAAAACTCACTATGAGACCATGAGGTATTGAAACCTGTCAAATTCGGATCTATTATTTAACTACGCAAAAATGAAAATACAACACAATAAGCCCTAAAAAGTGACATGTTAGTTTCTCGAATAACAAAACTGGAAAAGAAACCATCACGAACGGTGAGGTAAGTCGTTGAAGAGACCCGCTGTCAGCCATTGTCCAAGAAGTCGAGGGCCGTGACGGTGGTATCAGACAAAAACCTAGAAATAACAACAATGCGTTCATCAAATTTACATTTGTCGACTGGGGGAAAGATAAAGTTACGTTCGTCAACTAATAAAATAGTAACAGATGTAGGGGTTTTGGATATCGAACTTTGCAATTTTGGAAGTCCATTGTTATGTTTGATTATAGGCTATGTTAAACAATTTGCATAGAGGTCGGTTTCATCGATGTTATAAACTCGCTCCGGAAACGAGTTATTTTCTATAGTTGAGTTATATAATTGTTGAAACTTATCGATGAATACTTGTGCCCCCGCAATGTCAGCCGAATGATTTTCACAGGAAATTAATATTGGATTGGCAAGAAAGTGATTTCTGTTTACTGCAGTAGATAGCGTTAAGTTAAGTTTGTTTCGTTATTATTTTGTCGATGTTAGAATTTTTTTATTTTGAGCTTTGGTAGTCGATACCTTTAGGTTGCTATAGAGAGAAATTCCGTGTAATTTTGTTTAGGCTGACGGTCGTATTTTGTTTAAAACTGCCAGTTTTAACATGGAGTGCAAAAATAAGCATTTTACTTTTTTATTTTCATAGAGGTAAGAAAGCGGCCTAGGCTCACAAAGAGATATATGAAGTTTATGGTGTTTATTGTTTAACAGAACGCATGTAAGAATTGCTTTAAAAAATTTCGTTTGGAGATTTTTCAATGAAAGATGGCCAACGTTCTGGTCGCCCTTCTCAAGTCGATGATGATGGGCTTGGTTGGGAAGAGATGTCGCATACCCCATACAGCCCCGACCTTGCACCATGGGATTATCATTTATTTCGAAGTTTACAAAACTTCTTAAATGGTAAAAATTTCAGTAATAACGATGACCTCAAATCGCACTTGGTTGAGCTTTTTGGTGATAAGGACCAGAAGTTCTGTGAGCGCGGGATCATGAAGTTACCAGAAAGATGGCAAAAGTTCATCGAACAGAATGGAAGATATTTGACTGATTAAAGTTCATTTTTGGTATAGAGAAAATTGAGTTTTATTTCACACTAACAAACCGAAATTACTTTCATGCCAACCTCAGTATTTTCTCCTCTCGAATTCGCCTGTCTGGTCGCCCGAGGTTATGAAAATATTGAGTACGCCTTGGGGGCCACGAGTGTGTCGGACTAGGTGAGGTTCTGCTGTCACCCGAAGTTGAGCCCCATTAGAATGTTTAATTTTTTTTTATTATAATCTAATTTCTATTAGGTTTAGGCACGTTTTGAAATACGGATCCACTACAATGAACCTATCCTAAACAATGGGCGTGCTTGAATATGTTCCTCAATAAATAAATAACCATGGGTTTAGAACAATTTTGTTTTTCGTTACATTCTAATTGTGATTGAGCTCACAATAACCATAGGTTTTTGCTATATTTTTTTTTTCAATTGTTTTAACCCCTTTTCAAGTCAAAACAAATCAAAATCTGAGTTCCTACTCGGATTCACTACCCCAAAAAATGTGCAGTTGCGAAGGTAAAAAAAAAATGCTATAAACCTTATGCTGATAACCCATAAAAAAAATAAGCTTATGAGCCTATCTGAAGAAACGGTTTGCGTTTTTGGACTCAAAAATGATTTGTGATTTCTTTACTTTTCATCACTATAATATCTTCATTTCCCAGTGTTATATTTATTCACAGTACGTAAGATATTTGGCCGAGTGTTCACCGCTGGCTTCTTAAAACAGCCACATTTCTAATTGCATGATGCGAGAGGCGAGAAAAGTCCAAAGATGGCTCAACAAGGTCACTGGATATCCTCTGTCAAAGACGATGATGCCACCTACACACACACACACAGGCCAATACCTTACGTGCTTTCGACGTAGAAGCTATAGAAGAAGATTGTTCTGTTCAACAACAACAGATCGACAGAATGTGAGCATTGTTGTGTCAAAGGGAAAGTAGCAGGATGGTTCCCAACTGGAAATCGCAGTCATATTTTTGTTCGTTTCAACAGCCACTATGAACAGCATCAAGATTGAATTAGTGCTAAATTGTTACAAAAGTCCTTGTGGATGAAAACATTCTCGAGTTTAAAATTAAATATTTAGTCATTAGTAGTCATTTTAAGTAAAACGTTGTTTTTTTTGGTGCCTTCGATTTTAGAACTGATTTTTAGCAATATTTGAGGCGCTGAATCAAAATATGAAATCAGTTTTTATCTATCTGCTGTACTCTTTTAGATCCAAGTTTTTTTTTTAACGTGAAGTTCTAAATCACATATACAATGACTGTTTCCTGCCCTATTAGATGTCTGCTGTCTGGTTAGTTCCAGGAAAACCCACCAGATGTAGTAGCGATCCGGGAAACAAGTGACCTTCAACGTTTTAACTAGATTTGAGGTTAGTTTGTGAGTTCTCGCCTTACAGGGTAGATCGAAGTTGGATCCGCGTGATATTTGTATTTAGGAAAGAGCTTTTTTAAAGTTAAACTAAATCGTACTGTGTTGTATTTGTGTTATTGAATAGAAATAAAGTGAGTTGAAGCAGAAGGAGTTGTGTAAATCATCCTGATGTGTTTTGCTTACAAATGCGGAGAATACACGTTAAAAGAAAACAGAAAAACTGTTTAGTGACTTTGTAAAGAGAGCTTATCTCGGGCACTTTGGTGTTGGGCTTGTTGATCAAGATAAAACCTGGGCAATAGAAAATATTACTGGAATGAATGGGAACAACCCTAGCAAGTGGGCTTATCCTGATTTAGTCTCCGCAAGACGCCCAGTGCCGCACTCAAAGGAACTCAACCAGTTTCACCAGGTACCAGAGCTTCGTGAGGACGAGTGTTGCCCCTCTTATCACCCTTATGATACTAATGAAGGTGATAGTGATTATGAGGGGATGCCATGAATTCCTCAATGTTTTAACCAGGATGAGCTAAATGACTTCACCAGTGATCTCAGCCTGTTGAAATAAGCTTCTGAATCGCTTCCAGGTCGAAGGACAAATATTTCCTGGAACAAGAACCCTGGAAGGAAGCCTGGACTTCGTTGTCAGAAATTTTCTCTTAGATACCAAACGGTTGGGTACTAACCAAAAGTCTATTATGTAGCTACATGAATGTGCTCGCTGAAAGCACATATATCAAGTCAAAGTATACAAAGACATTTCTCGATAATGTAATTTCTCCATTCTGCAAGAGTTTAAAGAGATTTTAGGTCACCAGGAGAAAATCCAACACACACGCACAAAAAAAAAAGGAAAAACCTTCTCTAAAAGGAAAGGGAGTGTGTAAAATCGAATGGATAGCTAACTATCGATTCTAAATAGCGTATCGAATGGCAGTCGAAAGTGGGAGCATGTATTCCCTGTATATCTCTTGCAGGCTCACCGTAAGTCCAAACAAGAGAGTGGCTATACTTTCATACCGGTACCATCTCCTGTTCGTCTGTCTGTTAAGATGACATCTGTGAAAAAAGAAAAAACTCTATAGTCTGAACTGAGGACAGAGACAATTTTCTTTTCTCAGGTGAGTGTAAACTCGAACAGGACCTTGAATCAAACTAAGCCATTTGCTGTACAAACTTCTTCACCACGAATAAATAGAACTTCTCCACTCTTCTTGGACCAGAAAAACACCCGCCTACGTTTCCACATTGTAATAATAAAAACCTTAGCTTTAATGCTATATAATACATATTATTAATTAGGACGTCAAGACCTTTAATTTTATATTCTATTTTAGTTCAATAGGAAAATATTCATTTGAGAATTATAAATAATTGATCCTTACTTATATTCCATAATGTTGCTTTTATATTCAGCACCTTGTATATGGGCATCGAGTAATACATTCATACAAAATATTATATATATTTTGCAACAACTAAAAAAAAATTGTGAATAAACTTTTCATGATAGCATAAATGATTTATTAAGGACCCAATATTTCTTTTTTTTTCATTTAGTGAAATAGAACCTTTCATAGAACAATTTTTTTGTTTTACAAAACTTTCAAGCATCTGGCTTGAACAGTGGGTATTTTTTTTTTCTATAATTTTGATCACATATTATAATTTGTTTATTCTCAGTTTACGTACATTATTATTATTTACTATGCATTACGTATGTACATAAGTATGTATGATGGATGGTGTTCTTGAGTGAGACAGTCTGGATACTTATAATAAAGGCTGTCCCAGATTTGAATTAACCACTATTTGTGCAGTAAGGTGCTGGCAACCCTAGGAAAAAAACAATTTGACAGCTGATAGTTTAGGGTTAGTAAAAATAGAGCGTTACACGATAGAACAACGTGTCTTTATTGTTGAACATTATCTCAAAAATAATGAAAGTTTGGCGACCGCAGTTCGAAAATTTCATACAAAATATGGTCGGAATAGTGTTTTGACTTCATCAACTGTGAAGAGATTAATTGAAAAATTTAGGGAGACTGGATGAGTTGGATACACCACACACACTGGTCGTCCAAAATCAAGCCGTTCAAATGTCAATATCGAAGCAGTCCGTGAGAGTGTTGTTGAAAATCCAGGAACATCAATTCGGCGTCGTAAACACAGTTCTTTGTGCTTAAATTGGATGATATTGATGTGGCCAATATGTGGTTTCAACAAGATGGCGCCACATGCCATACACAGCCCATATAATACAGCCCATGAAACAATTTAAATACTGCATGAGACATTTCCAGTTCGTGTACTCTCTCGTTTCGGTGATCAGAATTGGCCCCCTAGATCGTGTGATTTAACCCCTTTAGATTTCTTTTTATGGGGTTATTTGAAGTCAAAGGTGTATGTCAACAAGCCCACATCCACCCGTGTTTTAAAAGAGGAAATTCAACGCTGCATCAACGAAATACAACCACATTTATGCCAAATGGTCACGGAAAATTTCGACAAAAGAGTGCGTATGTGCCAGCAAAGTCGTTGAGGCTGTTTGCCCGATGTATTATTCCATAAATAACCTTATCCTATTTACTTTATAATTCAATAAATAAATAAAAACAAAAATACTAAAAACTGTGTTTTCTATTTAAATCAAATCTTCCGTTAATTCTGGTACACCCTTTACAATAAAGATAATATTTTAATTCTAGCCGAATTGAGATTCTTTTTTTATTTAGTTCAACTTTACTAAGAATGTGTTTTAATTTTTGTACAGCCAGAATAAGCCTGAGGTAATATATTCATTATAATCCCATAATAAAGTTCTTTTTTTTTTCATTTATTCAAATAAAGTATACTATGAGGATTTCTGTGCGAAACCTGTTTTGATGTTGTGGTCGTTTCTTTTTTTTTTTTTTTTACCCGCAGCTCAGTAAATTCGTTGTCATCTTCAAAAGACATACATAAATAGTACCGTGAGAGAACAGATTACACGCTATTCTGCGACTCCCGTTTCCCACAGGACTGTCCTATATTTCACCGCGTTCCTGCCCACATCTGGAGGGCTTTCGGCTCTCAAGAGCAGCTAGTTAGAGGGAGTGAGTGGCTACCGAGGCCGTCAGAGATCACCCTTCTCCGACTGATGTCACCAGAGCTGGTCCAGCCGTCATAACCGGAATAAATGCGATTTATCAGAGCTACTTGTCTAATTTATCCCCTGCTGGAACTGCTAAAGGATGACATAAGTAACATCGCTTACACTACTCTTCAAACAGTCTTTTCATTCTGCCGTCATACTTAACAGAAAACACCAATATTTTAGCGCCATGTTGTTTATACCTTATTATTGGAATATTGAAACTTCTTTATTGTGCTAAAATTACAATCTACCTTATTAGGAAATGAATAACTGTGATACATTTTCTCATTCATACTATATTTATAATTTTCATTCACTCGCTCATTCATACAGTATTTAAAAACAGCGCTGAGACCTCCCAAATCCACATGGTTGTTACCAGCCTCCCATGCGAAAGAGGAAGCGGGGCGTCACCGGATACGAGCCAGCGGAGGCTGACGAAGAGCGCGAGAGCCTACTTTATTATTGAGATATGTTTTGTTTATTGAGGAGTATTTTTTTCAAGATAATATATAACCGGTTAGGTTAGAAGGTTCATAATTAACCAGAATGTCCCACAATTCCTTTATTGTTGTGAGGTGTGGTTGTGTGTGTCGCCTTTCCAAAACACCACTTAACCACCGTGGTTAATTGGTTATTTGTGGAGATAGATGAGAGAGTTAGATAATTGTTAAAAATAGTGACAGTTGGCGACACTGAATGGTAGACCATGATGTGTGAAATAAATCTCAATGTTTTCTATACAAAAAATGAACTTTAATCAGTCAAATTTTGTTCGATGACCTTTTGCCATCTTTCAGGTAACTTCATGAGCCAGCGCTCATAGAACTTTTGGTCCTTATCAGAAAAAAAAACCCCACCAAGTGCGATTTGAGGTCATTGTTATTACTGAAATTTTTACCATTTAACAAGTTTTGTAAACTTCGAAATGAATGATAATACGTTCTGCAAGGTCGGGGCTGTATTGGGGATGCGACATCACTTCCCAACCAAGCCAATAGTTTTTCGTACGTGTTGCTAAAGAAGTGTGAGGCATTGTAGTGGCGGAACCCAAATATCGAGCTTCTTAACAAGTCCAAGACGTCTTATATGATTTTAAATTGTTGTGTGTCATACATTTAACTGTTTTGCAATTTCTCGCACGGTTATATGACGATTCGGTTCAATTATGGCTTTCATTTTGTCATCATCAACTTCAGAAGGTCCGACCTGAACGTTGATCATCTTTCAGTGACAAATCTCCAAAACGAAATTTTATAAACCAATTCTGACACGTGCGTTCTGTTAAACAATCAACACCATAAACTTCACATATCTCTTTGTGAGCCTCAGCCGCTTTCTTGCCTCTATGAAAATAAAAAAGTAAAATGTTTCGAAAATGCTTATTTTTGCACTCCATGTTAAAACTGGCAGTTTTAAACAAAATCACACGGAATTTGTTTTTATAGCAAAGAAGTTCAATCCGGAAATGCAACAAACGAATTCCATTTATTTATTTTGCAATTTGATTGGCACTCTTTAAGGTCTCTGTTTAAATTGAGCGATAATCGCTTGTTGGTTTCTCAAGTGAAGGTTCTGATGATCTTATATAGAAATATTTTTTTAGTTTTATGGTAAGACAAACAGAATATGAAATAATTAACCCGAATCCAATAAGCGAGCATCACTATTACTTCATTTAGTATGCTCGGGTGAGCCAGCCACAATGAGCTCAATCCACGGTGAAATATGATTCTAATATATCGTATTTATATTATGTTCGAATTGTTTTTTGAATTCATCTGGACATTAAAAATTTCATCAATGTGGATAGCAGATATTTGTCAGTTTTTTTTGTTTGTTTTTTTTCAGGCCTATGTACGAACCAATTTTACATTATACTACTAGAATATAAGATTTCACCCCTCTCCACAAAAAACTGCACCATTATTGCAGATCATTTCTTGTTCGCACAATCACTTTCTAGAATTCTCTTCCTCCTAATATTATCCGTCATGCTTCGTCCTCACATATGTATCTTTACCATTCAGACAGACGCTGGCTATTCATTTTGACTATTATTGCTTTATTCTGAACGTATATTATTTGATATATTTCTTTGAAGATATTTTATAATTTGAGTTATACCCTTTATCCCTTCATGTCACGTATTTATTTATTTTATTTTTTGTTGCCTTTGTTTGCCAGTGTTGAATTTATTTATTTGAACCGTATTGTTTGTTCTAGAATGGCTTTTTTTTCTATCTATCTACCTATCTATCTATCTATCTACCTACCTACCTATCTATCTACCTATCTACCTATCTATCTATCGCAGAAAGATGCCATAGGTGGACTCATGTTTTTTGGGCACGTACTTTTACGCCTACATACTTTCCTTGCAGACCGCACGGTGCCAGAGTGTCTGGAGTGGTAGAGGAGACCCCAGGACGGCTGGAGTACGAAGTGGCCCTCTACAAAGAGGCGCCCGCAAGAATCGCCAACGCCAGCAGCAGCGAGCTTCCTGTGGACCAAGCTGTGCCAATAGGAACCAAGCTGCAGCTTAGGGCTAGGATCAACCCAAAATCAGGTAGATTATTGTAAATTTCTACATATTACATCAAATCAGTGATATCATATTAGGTCGAGTCATAAGTAACTTCTGTTTTTTTATCAGACATTTATTTTGCTGTCATTTTTTTTTTTCAATCAATTTTATTAAGATAAAATTACAATCTGCCTTTTATTAGGCAATGAGTAATTGAGATAAATGTCATCATTCATACTATATTTACAATTCATCATTCACTCGCACATTCATACAATATTTACAAACAGCCCAGAGGCCCCCCAAGTCCACAGGGTTGTCAACTCCCTCAAGAAGGAAGCGGAGTCTCGGGAAGTCCCCCACGCTCCTACGTCAGCCGCGTCACTGGATAAGAGCCAGCGGAGGCTGACCAAGAGCGCGAGAGCCACAGAAGCTCAGGACATGATTAGAGAAACTGGCCATTGCCAGAACTCCCACTATCACTTAGTTATACCAGGTCACGAGGCCACTGCCGTTTTAATCTCCGAAGAGGATTATAGGGATGAGTGGTGCAGTGCAATGACTGTGCTAGGGAATTAGGGTGGTTGGATAGGTTACTATGGAGTTTTATGAACTTGGAAGGGATGAGTTCAAGAATATAGGGTATATTCAGATCATTGTGAAAGGTTTTGTTGCTGATGTAATAAGGGGCATTTACTATTGTTCTTAGGACTTTTTATTGAAAGGATTGGATGCGCTTGATGTTCGACTTTTTTGCTGTCCCCCATAGCTCTATTCCGTATGTCCAGATTGGCTTAAGTATAACCTTGTAAATAAGTAGTTTGTTTTCTATTGAGAGGTGGCATGTCCTTCGAAGTATTCTGTACAGTTGTCCAAAGCGTATTTTTAGTTCTTATCTTTTTAGCCTCGTGTGTGGGTTCCATGTCAGTCTTTTGTCGAGATGGAAGCCTAAATACCGTACTGTCTCAGACACAGGGAGAGGAATTGAATTTAAAAAGACTGGTGGACAGGACTTGCGGCAGAGGGTAAAGGTTATGCGGGAACATTTTCCTTCATTGACTTTGATTCGCCATTGGTTGCACCAATACTCGATCTTGTCGAGGTGTTTTTTAAGGTTTAGGGATGCTATATCAGGGTCTGGATGGGTTGACAGGACTGCAGTGTCGTCTGCGAATGTTGGCAAGAAGGTATTGGTGGTAGAGGGGACATCAGCGGTGTATAGATTATAGAGGGTGGGACCCAGGACGCTGCCCTGTGGAACTCCTGCTTTAATGGGATAGTAGTTAGACTATTTAAACCACAGCGGACTTGGAAGAAACGGTTTGAAAGGTAGGATTGTAGGATTAGGAATAGGGTTTGCGGTAAATATCCTTTGAGCTTGTAAAGCAAGCCTGCGTGCCAGGCCCTGTCAAAAGCTTGAGCTATGTCCAGAAAGACAGCAGTGCAATACTGTTTAGTTTCAAGGGCTGAGGATATGTGATCAACAACGTGAAGGCCTTGTTGAGCTGTGGAATGTCGTTGGCGAAAACCAAACTGGTGAGTAGGGTAAAGATTTTTGGATTCAACAATTGGAAGTAGGCGTTTTAATAGGAGTTTTTCAAATATTTTTGATAGGATAGGGAGTCGGCTAATTATGACGGTAAGATGAGGCGTCATTGGGTGGTTTACCGGGTTTGGCGAATAAGACAATAATGGAATGTTTCCAGAGGAGAGAAGTTCGTCGTTCGGATAATGCAATTATATGTATAGGTTAGTAAGATTATGGCTTTAGGAGGAAGTTGTTGGAGGATTCGAGGAGTAAGGAGATCATATCCTGGAGATTTTCGGTAAGGTAATTTTTTCAGAAGATATTTAACCTCAGAGGGGTTAACGGCTTTTGGTGGTAGTGAGAGAGGGATAGGTGAAGTGAGGAAATCTTCAACAGTTGGACGGTGATTATTGTTTTGAGGAGTAAGATGAGGAGTGAAAGTAAGGGAAAGATGGAGTGCGAATTCCTCCACCCTCTCGCCATCCGAAGCCGCCCAGGACCCGTCATCACGACGATGTGGGTGTGAAACAGGATGATATTTTAGGATTTTCTTAGTTAGATTCCATAAGGAGTTATCCCTGGTAGACAGAGAGGAGAGATAGGAATTGAAATAATCGGAACGGAAGGATGCCAATTGCCGCTTTACCAGCCTGCAGTATGATTGTATGAGCGACGATCAGCAGGATGTCGGGATCTTTGCCACACTGTTCTTGAGTGGCGTTTGGATTTGATTAGGTCTTTGAGATGCTGAGGTAAACGATTTTGATTGTGAATTTTTAGGTGACGGTGGGATGACGATGCCTCCCAGGCCGACCTCTGGATCAGAGTAGTGAAGGAATGCACTGCATCATCTAGGTCTTGGGATGTTTTCAGAGGTACTTTGAGGCCTACAGAGTCTGTAAGAATCTGGCGGAAGTGGTCCCAGTCGACTGGGCCCCTAATAAATGAAGGAGGAGGCAGTTTGTGAATTGGATTTAGGGAAATGGTTAATAATAAGGGGCTATGGTCGGAGGAGAGGCCATCGAGGCGCATGAGTGAATAGTTTAGAGTTCCTAAACTATTGCAGAAGAAAAAGTCAAGGAGATCTGGTTTTCGGTTGGGGTCTGATGGCCAATAGGTGGCTGTGTTAGGAGAGATAGTGGAGCAATGTCTCCGTGTCGTCCTCTTGTATTTGTGGATCTTGAGCCCCAGTGTTGGTGCTTTGCGTTAAAGTCCCCACCCACAAGGAAACGATGCCCGATGGAGTCTAGAAAGGAGATGAATTGGGAATCGGGAATGGATTTATTGGGAGGGCAGTACACTGATGCTAGAGTATGGGGAAAAGTGAGGGTGGTGATTGACACTGCAGTGGATTGAAGGAAATCATGTGCTACCAAAGGAACTATGTGATGGGATATGGTGTTATGGACAATGACAGCGTTACCTGCATGAGCTCTTCTATCTGGGTGATCAGTCTGATACTGTCGAACGGTAAATGGTCGTTTACTTGTAAGTCTTGTTTCAGTAATTAGAGCTACGTCGATGTTTTTGTCATGGAGTAATGCTGTCAGTTCGTAAGTGTGGGTGCGAACACCATTCGCATTCCAAAGGAGAATGGATAAGGAGTCGGAAGGATCAACTTATGGATTTTGTTTAACGGGGATAAGGGAGGAGACAAGATTTGTAAGAAGGAAAATGAGAGGGGTAATTAGGGTTCTGAACTCTGTAAGGAATGAGGTTAAAAGGCTGGTGAGATCTAAAGAGCTTGAAGGTGGTGGGATATGCGAGATGTGTGGTTGAGGATGGGATTGAGTTTGCTGGTTGACGGGATGAGCGGAATGCTGGGGAAGAAGAACTTGCGGAGGAGGAGTGGGCAATGCCTGTGACTGCTCTCTGTTCTGAACGGCGTCAGCAAAAGATACTGAAGGCCTCAAACTTCTGCGGGGGCGCTTCTTGGGCTGCCTGTGGCTGGCGTTTCTTCTTCAGGACGACGACGTTGTTCGCTTCTGGACTTCAGAATTCTATAGGCCTCACAGCCTTTATAGTTTACCGGGTGGTCTTGCTGACAGAGCACGCATACAGCAGGTGATTTTAGGGGCTTCTTGCACAATTCGCTTTTGTGCTGCCCACTGCACTTTACACACCTGGGAGGGTGGTAGCAGTATGATTTTGTGTGCCCATATGCCTGACAATTATGGCATTGATTTATATCGCGTTTCGGGTAAGGCTTTTCGACCTGGACTCTTGTTTAATACAAGTGGGTGACATCGTAGATTTTTTCCACTCTAGGTGTTCGCTCTAGATCCACAAAGAATAAGGGCAGTGGTGTCTTGATTCTTGCATTATTTTCTTGTGTTTCCTCACGGAGCACATTTGTAATTTGGCGAACCTTGTATCCTAGGCTTAAGAGCTCCTTCTCTATCTCGTCCACTGGTGTAGTGGGATGCAGGTTTCTAATCACCACCCGCAGCGATCTTTCTTGCTTTAGTTGGTAGGTATGAAAGTCGGCCTTTGTTTCATTTAAGTATTTGACTATTGTACGGTATGTGTCCGGAGAAAATTTTGTGTCTCGGGCCCGATTGAGGCAAGTGTATTTCCCTGTACCTACAATTTTATTTAGTTGGGTACATAGTAATTTAAAATTACCAATGTTTCGTACGAATATTGCCGGTGGCGTGGGCTGTGTGGGTGTTTGTGTAGAGTCCATGTCCTCTACCTCAATATTTTTCAACACCTCGTAACTATTGGGCGTGAAAAACGGAGACTCATGAGTTGTTGTTGTTGTTGTTTGTTTAGATGTGCTTGGTAGTGATGGTAGTTCCTCCATAGAGCTGCTGGGAGCTGAAGAATTTACAGGGGCTATATTTCGGTTAGATCGCCGCGGCTTAAGTTTGTCCGGCGACGAAGTGGGGGTAGGGCCCAACGACCTTGTACGTTTTTTTCTTATTTTCTGCTGTCATTAACTGCTGATAGAAACGCATGTTTCATCAGCAGTATTTTTCTGAATTATTCAGTATTTTTTTAAAAAAAAAATATATGGCTAGTTGTAGCCGCGAACGCACGAAACTTAGTTGAGAGCCTCCTTCGCTAGCACCTGGCTGAGATGCTATGTGGGCTCCGCGGACTCCCCACTCTTATCTCTACTACAGCTGATAGTTGGCCTCGCCAATATGGCCGCCTTCTCTGTGTAACGTGAAGTGAATCTTGCTATTGGCAATCTAGTCCACAACTCCACTATCCATTCACCTGTAGATAGCTCCTCCGGGGACCGTTCACCCAGTAGTCGGTTGAGACGGTTTGACGAACTGGACACTTCCTATGAACGGTAACAAAACAGTTGGTTTATAGAGCGACACGAAAACGATATGCAGTGGCTTAGCGCAGGCGCAGTACTGCTGTAATTTAATAACAAAATTATATTAATTTTGACGAGTGCAGGACGCTTTTCATGGAGTTTTTCTTGCACTCTTTGCAACTGCTGAACGTATCTATCCACAGTAATCGTTAAATTTTACTTTAACAACTCGTGGTGAATTATTCCTTGACAATCCCACCATACGCACAATAAAATATTTTTGCCATGGATGTTTGCCATAGGTAACCCATTTTTCATCGCCTGTTACAATCCTGTTTAAAAAAGGCTCAATTTTTACCCGTGAGATCAGACTTGTGGCGATATACATGCGATCTTCTTTATTCCGTTCTCTGAGATTGTGAGGTACCCACACTCCTAACTTGCTGACTTTCCATAATTTCTACAGGTGGCGGTTAACAGTTGATTGTGATGTATTCAGCCTTTCTGCTATACCTCTTGTTGATTGACGTGGATTTTGCTCCAATATTGCCTTTGAAAAGGTTGTCATCAAAGTCGGAAGGACGTCCCGCCTTCAACGGAAATTTATCCGAACGGAATTTTAAAAACCAATTTCTAACTGCCCGATCAGTTATTAGTCCTTCACCATATACACTGCATATTTTTTCAGCTGTCGCCCTAGCACTATTACCTTGAATTCCCAAAGCATTACATGACGAATATGTACTTTTTGACTCTCCATTTCAGAGGTTAAAAGAAACAGTTTAACGTAACGTGTATCACAGAAAACAGTTGACATAAGACTAATTGAAGCCTCGTCTATATAGTGAAAACAAAAACTTGTTGTCATGGTAACTCATAGTGGGTAGATACGAACAATAGATTCTATTTAGCTGCATCGGAAGTTACTTATGACTCGACCTAATATTATACCGATTAAGTATTTATGTGACAACAAGAAAAGAAAAGTAGGTGTTAAATAAGTGCTATATTTATAACTAAGTTAAGGTAAGTACAAAATAAGATATAAGTGTACTATGAATGAAATGGTATAAATATGAAATAGTTGATAGGAATGAATAATAAAGAAAAAGAAATAAAGGTAAAAAAAGGTATTGATTGGACACAATGTAAAAATGGTCTGCTCATTTGTGGCTTTTAGCTGTATACACCGTAAACCGTACATCATCGCTGGGAGTCTAACGATGCCATACGTTAACCAAATGTAAGGCTTACTTTTATATTATTGTAGTTACTAATAAAAGGAATTATCTATCGATTAGATTCAATTTACGCATAGCTACTAGAAATAACAGACTTATCATATTATACATATTGTAAATTGTCTGCAGCTTGGAAGTACGTGAAGCTGATGGAGGTGGGAGTATCTCCTGATCCGGACGATGCTCATGCGATCGGAAGTGTTGCTCTAGTCAGGGCTGGGTGAGTTATAATCATTTATTTAAAATGTTTCATTTCCTCATTTTCTTTTTACGGAAGGAGATGTTGTATTTAATGGGTACGGGTCAATCGCCTTTTGTTTGTATATTTATCATTTGTACAGCAACCTCACATCGGTTGGCATTTGTTTAAGATACAATTGCGGAAAATATAGTTGTAAAAGAAAAGTAGCATTTGGACGAGATTAAGTATGATTGCGCTGTAAGAAATTCTGATAAAGCTCAGAGATTTGGACACTAAGAAAGCAAGATTAAAGCAGTATACTGTATCATTAACACTCGTTATATTACGTGATACGATCGTATGATTAAAGTTACGGGCAATCGCGTATGCAGTGAAAAAGTTCGTATGTATTGGTGTTCACTGTGCACTGTAGTTTTAGTTTATCAAACCCACAATCTTTAGTTAAGCTCGATTTTAATTTTTTACTATTCAAATTCTTAGTTTTAATTGTAGTGTACTTAAACTAATCACTTTAGTTGAATTTTTAGTTTTGCCCAACATTGCCCTGAAAATTTGGCAAGGTTTTCTCTTAATGTTAAAATCGGAAACCAGCAGATCTGTAATTAGCTTGCCAGTACCTGACTTTCCTGCCCAAGTTTTAGCGAGTGAGTAACTCGTGACATAGGACAGCCCCTCCTCCATTAGAAAACAAGACAAAAGAAAACTTGAAGCAGTTAACATAATCGCCAAACCATACGAACGCTCTCCGCACACACACACAGAGCACTACGTCCGTTCCAAGCCGCGACTCCAAAGAGGTTGAAGACAATCGCGAACGGTACACGTCCTTGGCCGGATGGAGGAAGCGGTAACTACCGTCACGCTTCGTGGGGCTTGCGGTCCCCGGGGGAACTACACTGGAAGGCACTCCAATCGGATACCCGCCTTGTAGACATCTGTTTTTAGCACTCTGGGCCAATCGATTCGCCTGCCTCTGTGTCTGCTGACCCGCTAAATTTAGCTCTGTATCGGCCTAATAACATTATCTACCTAATGATTAATTGTAATAACTGACTCATTACCATGTATGCTACTGCGGTCTAATGCTCCTTGTAAATACAGTTTCAAAACTCTAATGACATATTATTAGTCCGCCACATCGCGAGACCTTTTAATTCCCTACCCCAATTAATATATTTATTTTAAAAATTCCACTTTAAGAATACTTTTCAGAAAATAATCGAAAACGATCGATATCAGTGTCAAAAGCATTTGTCAAAAGGGGTCACTAGGCTGATGGGTGACAATCTCGATAGCATTTTAAGCCCAAGTTTAGTCAAATAAAACGTATAGTAATCCATAGAACTTTCTAGAAATTTTTAGATACGAATAGAACTCTGTGAAATCGTCTATAACTCATTTAATCCTTCTAGAAGATTGTGGGAATGAGTAGAGCTGGATAAAATAACATGTTATTTACAACAAGTATATTAAGGCACTGACGGTTGTATATACAAATGACAATAAAAATAATTCAATACTGCCTTAATTAAAATAAATCTTAATTTAAATTAACATAATAATAGTCAATGACATTGATGGTAACATTTCATAGATGATTTTTGTAAGAATTAGCGATTGGGAGAGGGGGGAGAATAAGTGCAAATAAAACCATCTATTACTTTGAACGAAGACATTTACAAGAAACAATACTTTTTTTTTAGAATGGCATTGCCCGTCAAATTGAAGATATAATAAAATCATAAGACACTTATCAATAAATTTGTCAAAATCGGGCCCTTCAATAGACAACAATTTTTTTAGTCTAAAAGTTGTTGCCAATTAAAACAGGGGGGTTACACCCCGGGGGGAATTTTTTTTATATTTGTCTAAATTATAAAATCAATCGGGAATCAAAGCCCCCAAGAGGTATGTCAACCACCTTAAAAAAACAAGCAAGAATAAAAATAAATGTTGTTATCAACAGAATCAATAATTATAATAAGTATGCAGTTTAACAAAAAAAAACTGTGCAGAACCCCAGGGGCCCGACTCGACGTCGATATTTTTACCCTTAATTACTGAATAAAGAAAACAGGTGGACCGTAAATTTTGTAATTGGCGATGGCCATTTAAAGTAGAGTCATCCGGTGTAAAAATCGACATGTAGAAATACTTTCCATAGAAAAACAACTAGCAGTTGATATAAATTGTGACAATATCATTTTCAAGACTTTTCTAATAAAAAAATAAATATATAAACAACCTTACGTTTTATCATTATAGGTACAATATTTTTTAAACTAAAGAAATAAATGTACTTATTTAAGTTCAGTAATTGTATATAGCTACTCTTCATTTTGATTGACTTAGAATGGCGACAAATCGGAAACCGCAAAAGCTCTAGGGTACGCCACTGACTTAAAATATTTGATTCGTGCTAACGATTACTACGTGTATGTGTGATTGAGGATTATTTTAAATTTTATTTTTATTTTTAGGATGTTGGGATGTATTTTTAACTATTAAAGGACTTGGTAAGGAACTCTGCATTGCATGATTTCATACTATGTTGAAATTCAACAATTTAGGAATGGCACCTAAGACAGGAACCCTTTGCATAAAATTTAATAGTTGACATTTACAGTAAATATCTTCATTATCATTACATTGAGTAGGGTATCAAATTAAAGATCGTGTTGTCATTTTTTTTTTTTTTTTAACAGTAATAATCACACAAAGTCATTCATTACAATCGTATTCGCAGCTTTACATCATCCCTGATTTTTTTATTGGAGGCGAGAAATTTTGTATGGTAGTTTCATTCGATACTTCGATGATGCTCTAAAAATAAGTGTAATCTTATATCAAAATTTAAAGTGTCATTAATCAGTGAACGACTGAGTTCTCAGCGTGCTGATTAATGATATGTATAATATGTTACAAAAAAAAAATAATGTTACTTAAAACAGCCATGGTTACATATTACCATGTACAGTGCCAATCAATGGAGCGTATTATAGAAACTGGTTTTGAATGGGTTTTGCTAGTTCATTGTAATTCAATAAAACTTAGGAAATCAATGAAGAGGGGGCTGTGCATTACTCTGTCACAGCGAGCATAACTTTTTGATGACATTTTTTTTGAAATTTTAGATTGATAAACAAACCAAAAGCTACATATTGTTAATTAGGGCATTGAGATCTTTGTGTAATCGAGTAGTCTGTGATCATTTTTTTTGTAGACATTTTCAATATTTTATTTTTGGGAAAAAAAAAATAGATGATATTTATACATCGATAAAAACATACATACTAAGTTGCCAAACAAAAGTCTTCTAAAAAAATACAACTAATTTTATTTCATAAAATGAAAAAAAACAAAAACAATTTTACAATACAATGTTGGTATTGGAGTCACTAGTGTTAAAATGTAGAACTATTGGGGTTTTTTTCTTGTTAATTAAAAACACAACTTAATAAGGATGTCCATTGGTGTGATGGTATTAAGCCGATTTGGCCAAAAAAAAATGGCCAACTCATACTCATTAAGCATGTCATGCGTTTTCAACGTTTGGCTTTTACTGCAAATTTCCAAAATTTGTTATTTATACAATCCATACCACTTGTCTACTGTTAGCCTCAATGCAACTAATAAAAACAGTCACTAAATGGGAAGCTTGCTCTACACATGACTATACTGGCTACAAGAAAAATCATGGGGCTATGCATTACTTTGTCATTGTATTAATCCTTTTTTTGCCCAGATGCCGAAATACTGACTTCAGCTCTATCATCCCCCACCAGCCAGCGAGGTACCGGGAGCGGCACAACGAGGTCTTCCTCGACTTCGAAGCATTCCTCTTGAGCACCATGAGGGAGCGCTCCACCCTTTGGATACACTCGCAGATAAAGGCCTGCATGGACGCTATAGACTGCCAGCCGGTAAGTAGCAGGATATTTTCCATGCCCAAAGGGAGGCTTAAATACTCCAAAGAAAAAAAATATGGAGTTCTGTATTCCATAACCGGTATGGGGAGATCTCCTTTTGCCTGACTATTTAATAATAATAATTTCCTAGTGCTATGTCCTTTAAGAAAAAACATTTCTTTTACATAAAGTTGCTTATTCTTTAACTGTAAATAAAATATAAATAATAACATGAAATAAGAGAAGAATAAATAAATATGTACACAAAAGGAAATATATATTATAAGGTTAATAAAAAATGTAATTAACACGTGCTCCACGAGGCAACAACTTGTAACTTCCTTGTTACACAGAATAATTAAGTTCAGGTTTATAATTGTTAATAAAACAAATTGTGAAGAATTTAAATTTATTTATAGATTGACCTAATTTTACTTTAATATTTTTAAACATTATTTTAACCCTTATAATCTAACACTGCACCGAAATATGTTACGGTCATAACTGTTTCTATCTTCGGGAAATGGACTATTTTTAGTACTTACAGTACGCAAATGTCCCTGTATTAGCATAACGAGATAATGATGCAGACTTCCATCCATTTCAATGTTCCACTTCTTGATCCTCTTCAACATAAGCTGTTCAACATTCTTCAGGAATGTAAGACGGGGGAATCTTGTCACACTCTTGTCTTTATCCTTCAGCCATGTCCTGTATGCATATGTCTACACCACCCTCCCTTCAGCAATGATGAAAAGACACAGTTCTTCCTTTCTCGCTTTGATCCTGTCAAAGAAAAAAAGAGAGGTCTTCCCCCCCCCCATCATATCCCCGTTTTATTAAAAATTATGAATTTAAATATAGATTCTATAATAATGAATCTATTTATTATAGGTCAATATTATATGTCCTGTGGCTACGGAAGTCCCTCCGACCTCTTCCTTTTATAGCTGTTTTCCTTCCGGTTCGCTGCGTTCCTTTTGTCCATCCCTCTAGGGAGGGAAACGCCTTCCTATTCCTATATCATTCCATTAACCAAACAATTCCAGTTTAGTGAACTAATTAAATGTAATATATTTGGCCTTAAAAATTACAATATGTATATTTATTTATAAAGAATTAAAAATAGAAATAAATGTAAACTAAAAACACACGAAAAAACAAATAACCTGTTTGAAAAATAAAAGTAAAAATATGTTCACAAATATATACACACACTTATTTACCCACAAATATGTACATACATAAAGGGTGTCCCAGAATTAACGCAAGATTTGATTAAAATAGAAAACACAGTTTTTAGTATTTTTGTTGTTATTTTTTTATTGAATTATAAAGTAAATAGGATAGGGTTATTTATGGAATAACACATCGGGCAAATGGCCTCCACAACTTATATACATACCTAGATTTAAATTTTTAAATAAATATAACCTGTGTAGATATACATACATCTATCAAAAAGGGGAGCCCCATCACCTTTATTAGTCAGTTTAGTCCAGTCACGTATAATGTATATCATTATACTTGTTTATTTATTAAATTTTTATAAAATAACAAAACCTATATATAATGTAGCAATGCTACAGGAAATACAAAAATAATTTGTGAATAGATTCGCCTGAGGATCTATAATTATAAATAATTATCTGTAAATTTAAAGGGGCAAAAAAAAAAAAAATACATACATCTGATTAATAGTATACTGTATTATAATATGAAACCATAATTCCGAGGCTTATTAATTGAATTAAAGAATAAAATAAAAATAATCACTCCAACATTAGTTAAAACTTTTAATAATAAACGAATAGAAAAAATTAAAAGAAATAAGATGATAAATCGAAAATAAAAGTGATTTTATAATCGTTTGGATTATTGCAATTACTCATTACTTTGTGCTAGCAAAATAATAAACATTCTGACTTTGAAAATGCCTATATATTGTTGTGATATTAGATATTGTGGAGTTTTTATATAATATTTAATCCAACCTTGAATCAAGAAGGCAAATAAAAACAATTGAGAGTGAAAAGAAAAAACAAAAGACAGTCTACTGGTTGTTGTAATGATAGAAACACACACAGAATTACTCTCTAGTTTAGCCAGTTATAATTAGTATTGTTGTGGTTGTGATAATGAAAACACACTGAGAATTATACTCATCTAGCTTTGGCATCAGCCCGTAATACATGTTATTAGCTTGAGATTGTGAGTAAAAGAAAGACTTAAAAACTTTGTTGGTTAGTGGTTGTTGACTTGAAACGGAACGGAAGAGAAATAGCACGAAGAGAAGAATTATAAATTTGAATAAAAAGAAGACCATTGAAGAAGAAAAGGAATCGAATTAATACACAAGTATTTATATAATTAATATAAGTTTATTTTTTTTTGTTCTGTTTGTAAAATTAAATTCATCTTTTTGCCAGATTTAATTTTGTTAGTAGAACCTAAAAAACATCAGATAATAAG
This sequence comes from Acanthosoma haemorrhoidale, assembly GCA_930367205.1. Taxonomy (NCBI): domain Eukaryota; kingdom Metazoa; phylum Arthropoda; class Insecta; order Hemiptera; family Acanthosomatidae; genus Acanthosoma; species Acanthosoma haemorrhoidale. Next base: position 15,428,764 of record OV884013.1, on the reverse strand, counting down.
TAAATAAAATAAAGTAAAGAAATAAAAATAAAATTATCATATAATATTCAAAGAACGTAATAATATATTTGTTGGTGTGTTCTAAAATAGCATCTGTAAAAGAGATGTAATCAATTCATAAAATTTATAAATATACTGTCTATCTATTGACTGATCAACCTCTCTTTGACTTTTAAGCCACACTCAAACCCATCGCACAGAAAAAAGCTAATTCTTGTCCAATATTTCACCTATGCTTAAGGCCACATTAAAGACAATAATGCAACACCATGCATGGAAGATATTTCATAAAAATGATTTTTTTTAAATGGCAATATTTATTGACAAAGATTCAACAGATCTCTTCAATTTTTTTTTTTATTCTGTACTGACCTATGTAAATTTATTTTTAAGTCTTTGTTGTAAAAAAATGAGTCCTGTAAATCATAAATTTTCTTTATTATTTAGGAATACTGTGTAGACCAATTCGAGCCGTCGGGCCACGGAAGGAGAAGGCGAGATGCCAAAGGCAACTCTATGCGAACAGGACGAGATGAGAAGGGCAGCGATGGAAACACCACAACACAGTTCACCAAGTTCAAGGAGAACATAGAGTACACTGTACTAATGCCCGGAGGTAACATACAACTTTGTAATTGCTTACTGTATCTCAACTGTATATTAGCTGAAACGGTATATTCAGTGGAATTAGCTCGTAACAATCATGGGATACTCGTTTGTATTTTTTCTATTTCCCTGGCTGAACCGCTACAAATACTAATCTCAAACTGCTGTATTGTGAATTGTGTACCAATTCGAAGGGATAATCACTTTATACATTCAGGCCTTTTTGAACATTGTTTAAATTCTGTTGTCACGTATTTTTTTTCTGAATGTGTTCTGTCTTTTCCTGATGGACTTGCCTAGTGCAGTACCATCCATGCAAGCGAAGGTGAGTATTCTGTTAGGCATTTTATGTCCATCGATGAGTGATTACAGCTGTTGCAAACACCTATTACCTTGTAGTATGTATGTTTAGTTTCTAGGTCAGTCATGGGTCTAGAAATATACCAAGGTAGAAAATAGTCTGATCCTCAGTGCTCCCATTAGAATGGTATAATTGGGTATACACGGATTTTTTTTAGGAATCGCCTTCTGCATGTCTTTTATTTTAGTAATCTTTTTTAAGTATGTCCGAAAACATCCTGGGTCACATTTATACCAATTAAAGCTAAGATAAATAATAAATGTAACTTATTTATAGATATAAGGTAAACAGAAATATTGTTCAGTCCTCTATAGTATTTTTTTTTTATGTTATCAAGCTTTTTTTTGTGTCAACAACAGTGGTCATTAAAATGATTAAACCACCCTAACATTTCAAATATTTACCGCAACAATTATGTTTTGGTCAAGATACAGGAAAAAAATATATACATATGAAACATTCACTCAATTTTCGCTGACTTTTATAATATTATTAGGTTATTTCTATTTAACAGTTCAGCTGTCTACATATTTTCAGTTGTTGGAGTGGTTTAAGAAATAACATGAAGAATTTTTGGCTTATCCTTATATCTATTAGTATATTTAGCTTTAAAGTATAAGTATATTGTGTTTGAGCCATTTCCCAATTTCAGACAATTTAATAACTTATTCAATTGTTGTTATTAAGATGTCTACTCTGAGCCGACCCAGGAGAATGCCTGCCAGAACATGATGTTGATGAGTGGTGCTCTGGGCAGTATGCTGTTCACAGCTGCCTTCCTCATGTGCTATCTGGCGGCCAGGGTCCACTCTCTTCAGCGGAGGATAGAGCCCAAACTCAGCTCCGGACCTTACCCTACCAGGTGAATATCTCTCCTAACATACTTCGATTGCTATAAATTTGATCGTTTAGATTTAAGAATACAAGGGGCACTTGCGAAAGGGAAGAGTGATCCCCTCTTATTTGGCGATAGGACCATTATGGACTGAAACTTTATAAAGTTTAACAGTTGGAAATGTTTCTGCTTGACTGACTAAGGACATTGAGGCGAAAATTGCCGTATACTATTTTATAAACCATGGTTAGAGGAGCGGGAGTGTACAAAAGCAAAACCTGAACCTTGATCCAAAAAACAGGACATGTTCTTCCTGAAGAAGGAGAACATGTGGGAGAGGAAGGCACTGAGCAAAGTATAAGAGCTATGACAAAAGGACATAAGTTATATTGGTCAACTATGATTGAAGAGTTTTTCAATGAACAAGATGTAGACTAGAAAAAAAAAAAATTTATTTAAAAGAAACAATTATACTCTCTCTCTATATATATATACATTAAAAAATATGAGTAAACTAGTCTAATTTGTTATAAGTTATGTATTACCTTTTATTTAAGCTGTTAAATTTAATGTGTCTATTATGATTATGATATATTCATTACAGATCAACTCTCACTTAATACGATATTCAAAATGAGACAACCGAACCGAGACTCCTAAGGATTCCTCTCGAGATAATAGTGATGAAGCCAATGTCTTCTTCAAAAGGAGAGGGCTTCGTGATGTAAAATACTATGTAATAGTACGGGTTCAAAATGGTGATGGGATTCTCCTTTTCTGTGATGATGACAATGTTTTCACACGACACCAGTGAAAATTTGTTTCTTTCTTCAGTAAAAAAAAAAAAGGGAACTGGTGGTTATGTAAAATACCAAATATCTTATTTATTAAATATTGTACAAAGTAATTTAAGATATTTATTATAGGTTTAAGGAATTAAACTTTACTGCCTTTCTTTCTTCTACTTATTGTTATTTTAAGTATTTATTTGAATGTTGTATTTTCTTTAATTTATTGAATTTTCTTAATTGTGATGACATTACTAAATCATAGGTGATCATGATGAACAATAAGAATATTTTAAAATCAAATTAAACCATTAAAAAGGGTTTACTATTTAAGTCTATATAAATTAAATCTATTTATAAATGTAAAATAATTTGTCCTAATGTTAATATTTAGAAAAAAAATGATACAATAATTTTATATATTTAATGATTATTTGTATTAAATTCAGCTAAAGACCAAAGTGAAGTGTATTGAAAGTGCATTGCGAACAAAAGGCAATTTTTAAATTAAGTACTATCAAATAAAATAAATATTTTAACAGATTCCTGCATTCTTTTAGAAAACCAAAATCCTGTTGTAACCCTATAATGAATAGTTAATTCAAGTTAAATAAGTTATCAGAATTTATTTATTTATTACATAACTGATAGCAGATATGTTATAGCAACAGACTAATTTCGCAATGATAGATAGTTCAAATATATATATATATATTTAGAAAAAAAAAAAAAAAAACATACTGTCAACAATTATTATATAAAGTAAATTAGTAATTAAAATAAAATTACAGTTGTGGCCAAAAAAGACTAAGACAAGAACATTGATGTATCTCTCATTACTGAAACAAGACTAACGAGTAAACGACCATTTATAGTTCCTTTGGTAGCACATGATTTCCTTCAGTCCACTGCAGTGTCAATCAGCACCTCCACTTTCCTCCTCGCCCTAGCATCAGAGTATTATCCTCCCTCTTATTCCATTTCCAATTCATCTCCTTGCTCTAGACTACATCGTTTCCTTATGGGTGTAGACTTTGACGCAAACCACCTACATTGGGGCTCAATATCCATGAGGACGTGCTTTGCTGTCTGCACTCACACCGAAACATTGCTCCACTATCTCTCCTGACACAGCCACCTACTGGCCATCAGATCCCAACTGAAATCCAGATCTCCTTGAATTCTTCTGTGTTACCTTCTCTTAGTTGTTCATTTTCATTACGAAACAATGTAAATAATGTATTAAAAGTCTATCAGTTCCTTAAATATAATAGTGGTATAAAGAGTGCGTTTTCCCTGTCTATGTTCCTATCCAGATATAACAGCCGTTAACCCCTCTGTCTGTTAACCTGAGGTCAAATACCTTCTGAAAAACTTACCTTACCGAATATCCCCTAGATATGTTCTCACTCCTCAAATTCTCAAACAACTTTATACTCAAGCCATAATCTTCCTACCCTACATTTATAATTACATTATACGAACAAGGCACTTTCCTCTCCTCTGGAAACATTCTATTATTGTTCTATTATATTCGCCAAACCCGGTAAACCACCCAATGACGCCTCATCTTACCGTCTAATTAGCCTACTCCCTATCCTCTAAAAATCTTTTCGTTGGAAACAACGAGCGGGCAAGTGCCAATTTCTTACAGATTTTTATGAGGAAGCTTTAATTACTTCATTTGTTATGAATATTATAAGTTTGGATGTGCGCATAATGTAATTACAAAAAGGTTTAAAACCTTTAATGAGTATGTAGAGTTGGCTCAAACTGTCTGGGGCCTTAGCATTAGAAATCAGAAGGGCCTACGGCCTCCGATGTACACTAAATTTCTGAAAAGAAACACTAAATCTCAGAGAAATCCCCCTCGAACTAATGCCAAAGTAAAGGATTAAACCCAAAAAATAAATATGACATTTGCTAAGATATTTTTAATATGACATCAAATGATCAAGCAGAAAGAGACAGACTTTCGTCAAGCATTAATGATCAAACTAAACCCACAGAATTTGAACTAGATTGTAACCCAAAAAATACAATATTATCTAAATTTTCTTGGATTGCTTACGGTAAATTTCCTCTGAAAAGGTCAAATGTAAAATTACACAGCTAATCAGGGCGTAAAGTAAACATTTTGGGAGAACCTGATGTTGAAGCTACTAGGAGAGGGTCTCCAAAACTAGATCGCCTATCGTTGTAGCCCAAGTACCTAATGAAAAGAATTTGTTTGTGCTGATGTGAAATAAGCCACTATTAAATTTACACTTGGACAAATTCAAGTTCAAATTGTTTTTTCCAGAATAATTCAAAACTCAACACACATATTTAAAGATTTCAAAATGGTAAATTGGCCACTGCAAGGGTGTGCAAGATAAACTTTCTCATACTGAAAGCGTAACCCCAGTGTTTTGTCGAGGCAGAGTGGTTCCATGAGTTCCATAGGCCAACCACTAAAATGCGCAGTTAATACATAGAAGCTCTGGGCATAATAAAGCTCATAAGATATTCGGAGTATGCTGCACTTAATCCTGTGTTAGGAAGCCAAACAATCTAATTCCCTTATCTGCAGATATTTCTTCTGGGTTAAATGAGATTCTAACTCTCAATTTTTATATTGCTTATCAATATCTTCTACCAGTGGTTGCCAGTTCCAAGGGAGTGGGAATAAGTCTAAGGCCGACTGTCCGCACGCCCCTCTTTTAGGTGTAGGTACCGAAGGTAAGGGTACCCCATCTGTTTGCAGATTGTATCTTACTTGAATCAAATTTTAAATGAAATAAAAAAAATATGCTCTAAAGTAAAATACATGACAGCAACAATGTAACAATACTAACTTAAAATCTTGTTAGATCTTATTGAAAGCGCTGCAAAATTGAAATTATATTATTTATATGAATTTCCTTATCACTTCAACCGCTTATTACTCGTCTTTCTGGAATGCTTCCCATAATTATTACCTAAAATTGTGATCTTTGGAGGGTTTTATGTAATAGGAACATCAATTATTCGATTCTTTGAATTTACTTTTGTCCGCTAGCTTGTACTAGGTGATTCAATGTGCGCTGTTGGAACATTTTGAAATTTTCTTTGGTGGAGTAGAAAATTCTGAAGATTTATTGTAGTAAGACTGAAACAGGTACACAAGTTGAGAGCAAATGAGTTGTCCTTTTTCCTTTGTTAGTTATAATCCACGGATTGTGCAGTAGGTCAAGCTCATTCGCAGGCGAGGGGGGGGGGACCTTGAAGTGTTGGATGCAGCTTAGTGCACGATTTGGCAACACTGTTTGTTTTGGTTCGATGATTTAGCAGTAATGTTCATCAGGTGAACCTCCCAATACGAGTACATTATTCTCATCTCGGGTGGGTGATTCATAAAGATTTTTAAGTATCTCGTTAAGCCTGCCATAAAAGTAAGCTATAATCAAACACTCACACGTATCCCCGGACTGTCTCTGTTTTCAGGTTTGGACCAGCGACGCCCTGTGAAATGTCCGTTAGCGGCTCTGTCCTTATTTTTTTCTGCTGCGGAAACGTAGCTCTTTTAGCCAGTTTTATACATTTAAGCCGGCTAGAGGATGATCCATGGCCAATATGGCGATATCCTCGTTAAATCTGGTAAAATATTCAGACTTGGACAATTTACTCACTAGATCCATCTCGAACTGCTTCACATACGAGTATGCGCACTATGAGGAGGAAGCCCCACTACATGGAAGGGGGGGGGCGACGAGGTAACAAAATAAAACATTGACCAGGGTGAGTCCGAGCTCGAGGAAGTAGGCCGAACAGAAAACAAGAACAGGATCCGGTGATTCAGATGTGAAATATTTTAAAAGTCAATTCGAATAAAAGCAATCCTACGCTTTGGGTAGTTTAGTAAATAGTGAAACAGTAAGTTCTACACGTAGTTTTACAGGAACCACTTGTAAAACTGTTGTGTCTTTCTCCTTTGCGCTTCAGTTTTGCCGTAATTTAGAAGTTGAAATGATTGAATTCGAGAGCATTACAATTGAATTAAACTTCCTTACTGCAATGCATTGTGGGAGATTTCTAAAACATTTAAGATGAAGATGAAATAGCTCTTTGGCGGTTGCTTTGGTGCGCCACTTCTCTTAGGCACCAGCATTAGTCAATTACTGTTTGTTCTTATTTTCAAATCTGTATTTTGGAGGATATCTGAATTATTTACGATGGATGCAACAGGTAATATAACGTTGCGTATTTAACTGCTGTAGAATGGCTAATCAGAAAGTAATTAAAATATCTAAATCTGTTAATAGATTTTGATATAACTTTCATTATACTGACTAGAAGTATTATTATGGTCAGATTAACAATGAATTTGATTGTTTTGTCTGCAGATGTGAAGGAATCTTTAAAGGTCATCAAGCAAGAAATCAAAGAAGAATTTGACTGTAAGTTGTTTGTAAGTTGAAACATAAAAAGTTGAGTTTTGTGTTTCATTTAGTATGTTATTTAAATTTGTCACACATAATTGCTATATTTAACAATACTTTATTATGCATGTTTCCCCTTAGTTATTGTGACCCACATTAAATATGATGAGCTGCAGCTTCTGACATATTTTGTGAAAACTTGAATTATCTGACTTAAACCTCTTACTACCTGTATCCCTGCGCTTTTCTACACTTATTAATTGCAAGAAAACAAGATTGCTATACTATGGTTTACAGCGATTCCCTGAATATTGAAATTAGAATTTTGTTACTTTTGAGCAGTATTTAATTGTGGTTGAATTAGAAGTTATGTTTTACTTAATTGGCGTCAGTATAATACAGACTGGAGTTAATAAATGTTGACATGTTCGATGGCAGTCATACAAAATGCAAGGCAATTAAGGAACTGGGGTCGTTTGAAACAGAAAGGACGATTAATGAAAAGACGTTTTGCCTGACATGATTCCCCAATCTAAGCCATTGTCATACACATTTCGCACATTTTATCTTTTTCCATTCAAAAATCTGTGGGAAACAGGTGCTATTAATTTTTAATGTTAATGATTTCATAGTATATATAATTAATGGCAACTTAAATCCGCTATAAACTGTGCGTCCATTCTGCCCTAGATTATCTATTAAATATGCAATTCTATTATTTGTATTATTATGTTGGATTACTTGAGTAGTGATGTGTATTATCGATAGTCGTTCTTCATTAAGTGTTGAATCATGCCATAATCAAAATTTGGATTTTCTCATTCATGGTCTTAGACACCAAGAAATCATTATTAGTATTATTATCACATGGTAAAATATCACACAGTTGATGAAATGAGAGTATAAATATATATATATATATATTGTTGTGATATTAGATATTGTGGAGTTTTTATATAATATTAATATTAATCCAGCTTATCAAGAAGGCAAAATAAAGACAATTGAGAGTGGATGAAAAAAACAAAAGAGAGTATACTGGTTGTTGTGATGATAGAAACACACACAGAATTACTCTCTAGTTTTAGCCAGTTATAATTAGTTGTTGTTGTGGTTCTGAGAAAACACACAGAGCATTATATTCACTCTAGTTTTTGGAATCAGCCTGATATATGTATCTGGATTCAGTGATGAAATAAAAAGCCCGTAATACATATTATTAGCTTAAGATTGAGAGTAAGAAAAACTTAAAAACTTTGTTGGTTAGTGGTAATTGGCTTAAAGCAGAACGGAATAGAAATAGCACAAAGAGCAGAAGTATTAATTTGTTTAAAGCTTGAAGAGAATTAAAGAAGAAAAGGAATCAAATTTATAGACAAGTATTTATAAATAATTAATATAAGTTGTTTTTTTTATTTGTAAAATTAAATTCATCTTTTTGCCAGAATTATTTTTATTAATAGAACCTAATAGTAAATAAAATAAATTCAAAGTTAACAATAAAACTAAAATATTCAAAGAACATAATAGTATATTGTTGTGATATTTGATGTTTTGAATTCTATGATGTTGCTTTTGATTTGAAATTAGCAGGCATAAAAGGGCGGTAAACGACCCGTGGATCATGGTCATGAATGTATGGACATTATATTGCTGCCGTTGTGTAATATTAATATTTGTCATTAATACTATCAATGATTAAAGTCAAATATTTTATTGTATTTGTTAACTTTTAAACAAGAAAAGTTAAAATATATGAGACAACTGGCATTGGAAGAAAGAAGGATAAAAAAATCTAGAAGGCAAGGCAAAAGACGAGTATAAAAAGGACGAGAGAGCGGGAGGCTTGTTCGTTTTGATCATTGCAGGAGACAAGGTGAGTCTTGTTCTTTTTGGATCATCCCATGAGACAAGCATATGGAAGAAGAGTTTTTATAAAAGAAGAAGGATGGAGATGATAGCAGTGGACGTGTACTGATCGCGTGGCACAACAACTACAAAGGAAGAATTCGCGGAAGAACAAAGAAACCAAATGAAACAAACAGAAAAGGTCGCACAATTTAGTAAATCGCCATTCAGTAAATAAACTAATCGCGAGTAATATTAAGTTAAAATAAAAATTTAGTTAATAAACCAATGTTATTGTCACAGACGTGCTTGTATATATATATAAATTAATGAATAGTTTTATAATTAAATAATTTCCTTTTGCCAGAATTATTTTTTATATTAGCAGAACCTTTTAAAACCTCAGATTAATTTAAATATAAACAATATAGATAAAAAACATAACATTTTAATCGTTTTATAATTTTCACATTTGTGAAGATGTTTGAGTTCACCAACATTCAAGTTGAGATAGTCTTCCAAAGGCAATTCTTCCTAATAACGGCTGTACATGGGAGTGACATAAACTGTGTTAATGATTAAATAGGGATTAGCAACTCTGTCTATCTCATTGACAGTAGGTTTCCAATTCAATTATAAATGGTGGCATACCCAAGTACCTCCAGACTTTGCAGAAAAGGCCAAAGTGGTACAAGTCATGTTCACATAACGTTGATGACCTTTTATTCTCAAATGACTCTTATTCTTCTCTGTTGGAAGAACGCATGCATCCTGGAATGTTTTTTTTTTATGATGGTATAACAGGACTGATATCCATTTAAGATCAGAAAGGAGTCGGCAAAATCCTAGACAACATGCGATGACATTAAAAATTATTGTACTAGACTAGGAGGTAATTGCTAGACTTGGAGAAGTCAACCCATTCGTATCAGCTGTCCGTTAGACTCAATATCTCTAAGGGGCGTAGGAAAGACCAGTAAAGCCAGTTTCTCAGGAGAAATTCCATAGACAATTAAGTAATGGTTTTAGAATATATTATATTTTTGACTTGTTGATCACTAATCTATTTTGTATTGTTTAGTTAATAAATGTATGAAATACTTTGATTAGTTAAATTTAATTATTTTATTCTTATTTGCAGGTAGTCCGATCCAATTCAAAGAAGAAGAAGTAATTCTGGACAATGGTTAGTACACTGAAGCATTCCTCAATATATTATTAAACTATTTACTTTAAAATATATTTTATTATCTATTTACTATTAGGTTCTTTTAGCAAAAATCAATCTGGCAAAAAGATGAATTTAATTACAAAAAAACTTAAATTAATTATTTATAAATACTTGTTTACAATTTTGCTTCTTCTTCTTCTTTTATCCTCATCAATTATTTCCAAACCAAATCAATTCTTTTTCTTTCTTGCAATGGCTCTTCTTGGTTCTGCCAAGTCCAATACCACTAACCAATAGAAATTTTAAATTCTTTCTGACTCACAATTTACAGCTTAACATGTATTACGGGCTGATGCCAAAACTATGAGTATAATTCTCAGTGTGTTTTTTATTATCACAACCACAACAATAATAATTAAAACTGGCTAAACTAGAGCTTAATACTGTGTGTGTTTCTATCATCACAACAACCAGTAGACTCTTTTGTTTTTTCTTCCCACTCTCAATTGTTTTCACCTGCCTTCCCGATTCAAGGTTGGATTAAACATTATACAAAAACTCCACAATATCTAATATCACAACAATATTAATATGTGCAAGTATCTACTACAACAGCAAACATCTTAGTACTGTTTTAATCAATATCTTTAACTATATTTTAAGACACTACAATTCATTGTTTATAAGTTAGTGACATCTTTCTATTATGAGCAGGTGATCAAATCCACTTAAAAGAAGAAGAGCTAACCACCGATGATGGTGAGTACACTAGAGCATTTCTGAAGCATTCTTTGATATGTAAATACATAAAAATATCTATTACCATTTTGCATGTTGCCAGAGATGATAGATAGCTCTGGTACTGCACTGGTAGCAAACATATCAATATTTTAAACTATCTTTTAAGACTTAATTTCTATCTTATTGTTACAAGCAGGTGATCCAATCTACATTAAAGAAGAAGAGCTAATCATTGATGACGGTGAGTAAACTAAAAGATTTCTCAATATATTAATACGTGCAATTATCTACTTCTTCACCACAAATAAATAGAAGTTCCCCTCGTCTCAGCCCAGAAAATATCCACCTATGTTTCCATATTTTAATAATTAAAATCTTGTCAGTTGAGAGAGGGGGGAACTAGTGCATGAAACAGCTGAAGGCCACTAGGGGCGCAGTTGAGGCCTAGCCTCTTACCTGCCTATATAAGCCCTAGATTTGAGGTTTTGACACAGACTCTCAGAACCCGCTACCTGAAGAGCACTGCTCTCTCTCTCTCTCTCACCACTGGCGCTTACTGCTCTACTCAAACCATGGCTTTCTTATTGAACAACCTCTGCATCTCTCTTTCCTAACCTCGCTATGTTTTAGTCTGGCGTCAGATCCCACACCTTCTTAGCAGGATTCTCTGCCTTCGTCTTCCTAAAACTAGCACCTCCTTGGAAGAGACCTCTTCCTTGCGGACGACGGTTGCCTGGGGCCCTACAAATTTTACCTAGTAGCGTCTCCCCCAGGGATCCAGTCAGCCTCTTTCCGGTTCACACTCGTCTTTGGGATCTGGACAGTTTTTGCCTAGCCTTAGATACCGAGTGTGAATTCATGGTCATTCCAAGACCGCTTAAACTACCTACAATACGTACCCTGTTCCTCTTCTCCTGAACATAGTGCACTGTCGGGGCACACCTTTTAAGGTCATATGGAGTCCTATCAATACGAATAAAGCTGCCTGCCAGCAAAGGTCAATGACCACAGGTTCGTCGATAGTGTCTCTTTCTTGACACTCGCGATAGCGGCCGGGTTGTAGTGACTCAAGCCTGGCGTCCTACCCCCTTGGGGACATTCCCAACAATCTTAGTGCTGCTTTAATCAATATTTTTAACTTTCTTTTAAGACACTACAATTCATTGTTTATAAGTTAGTGATATCTTTCTCTTATGAGCAGGTGATCCAATCCACTTTAAAGAAGAAGAAGAGCTAATCATTGATGAGGGTAAGTAAACTAAAGCATCTCTAAACGTATAAATATCAACTACTTCAGCGAACATCTTAATGTATCATTGCTGCTGTAATCTATTTTAAACTATCTTTTAAGGCACCAGAATCCATTGTTTATAAGTTTATTTCCAAAACCATTGACTCATCAGAAAAAATAAGTAATAACATTTTTATGGGCAATTCTATGTGCTTTAGTTTTGTATATAAAGTACTTTTTAATAAAATCACTACTTTCTGCGAAAAACTTTGCTCCCACCCTTGAGTACCTTTATTATGTGCCATAGGACATCCCCCCAGCGACTGTACCAAAAATCAGAACTTTTTTTCTTCTAATAGTCATATTTTGGCCTTTGTTGCTTGGACTATTGGTAGATTACTCAAACTGATAGCTCTGGTAGTGAACATCTTAATGTATCATTTCTCCTATAATCAATATTTTTAACTAACTTTTATAACACTTAATTTTTTATAAGATAGTAATATCATTCTCATATGAACAGGTGATCCAATCCACGTTAATGAAGAAGAGCTAACCACAGATGATGGTGAGTACTCTAAGCCTTATTGAAGCATTTCTCAATTTACGAATATGTATAAATGCTCTACTGTTGTTAAGAAATCACTCAGGCAGATAACTTTGGTATTGTACTGGTAGCAAACATCTTAATGTATCATTTAATGCTTTAATCAATATTTATAACTATCTTATAAGACACTTCTCTTCATTATATAAGTCATTTATAAATGCCTCTTACAAGGAGGTGATCCAATCCACGTTGAAGAAGAAGAGCTAACCACAGATGATGGTGAGTACTCTAAGCCTTATTGAAGCATTTCTCAATTTACGAATATGTATAAATGCCCTACCGTTGTTAAGAAATCACTCAGGCAGATAACTTTGGTATTGTACTGGTAGCAAACATCTTAATGTTTTAATCAATATTTGTAACTATATTATAAGACACTTCTCTTCATTATATAAGTCATTGATAACTGTCTCTTACAAGGAGGTGATCCAATCCACGTTGAAGAAGAAGAGCTAACCACAGATGATGGTGAGAACACTAAGCCTTAAGGATTTCTCAATTTATAAACGGTGACGGAGTGAGAGTTGAATAGTCTATGACCTGTGACCTGGATGATTGCTTGATGAAGGGGCTATCTGATAGGTATGTCCCCTGACAGTGCACTATGTTCAGAGGAAGAGTACAGGGTAGGTATCATAGGTAGTTGACGTGGTCTTGGAATGACCACAAATTCACACTAGGTATCTAAGGGTAGGCGAAAACCGTCCGGATCCCAAAGGTGAGTGAACTGGAGAGAAGCAGAGTGGATTGCTGGGGGAGACGCTACTAGGTACAGTTTGTAGGGCCCCAGAGACCGTCGTCCGCATGGAAGGGATCCCTTCCAAGGTTGTGCTAGCTTTAGTGAGAAGGAGGGAGAGAATCCCACTAGGAAGGTGCAGGGTCTGACAGCGCCGGACTAAAACATAGCAAGACTAGGACAGAAGTGTAGAGGGTTTCATAAATGAGAAGGCAATCTCTTGAAACATTCAGCCTGAATGAATAGTCGGCTAAAACTAGAGGGTATATATAAACCTAATGAGCTGGGTTTATTTTGGCCAATCGCATTGCAGGCTTGGCTGCTGGCAAGCGCGGAAGGGCTGGCCCCTGACTGCCTCAGAACTCGTCTGCAGCTGCGTCATTTATTGTTTACAATATTTACACTGATATGACTTTGTGGTTTGGTAATATTATTTACATTTGTTTAATTAAATTTACAACATTTTATAACTAATTTACAATATATACAATTGAGTAGAGGGTGATTTATCTTATGTAGTTAGCGGTCACTACAGGCTGCTTCTGTTACATCGTAATGTATCACCTCTCTGCATTATTTCTATGGATAAATACTCATATATTTTGTTTGTGAATTGATGTATCTGCCATTTTTTTTTGTAACAAACTCTTAAAACATGATTGAAGAAACGGGCCATTGCCAAGACTCATTTTTATCTATTTACATGAAACCAATTAATATTTCTAGAGGATTATAAGTACATAGAAAAATGATAATGATTGAACCAGGTGATTAGATTGACTGGTGAAAGAATTGTTGAATGTGAAAAGATGCAAGTACTCTTGCTTTCTCCTTTGTATGTTAAATGAACGTAGAACTGTTTATATGATCTGGATGGCATCTTGCACCACTGTTGCTTTATTAGTATACACCTAAAACATAAATTGATAAAACAAAAATATTTGATTGAATTAAGCTTTTGAATTCCATTAGTTTGAATTAGTTTCCATTTTTGTTATATTGTAATCCAAGGGTGTCACCATTTTTTTCTTATTTATTTTCATTGCCTTGTTTGACTCAAACGAGCATCTGAAGAAGTCCCCTGGATTGTGTGACGAATATAAAGATGAAAGAAAATATGTCACCCCTAAAGAATAAGTAACAAAAATTAAAACCAGAAGAAATAAAATAATTCTTAACATGGAAATAGTAAATATTTTTCAATTTGTTTGTTTCAGGTGCAGTTCAGGATCATACGATAAAGAGACATAGAAAGTCATGTGACGGTACAGTAGGAGATTTTATTTCAGAAAATCACTTAATAGCACACCATACTGGAAAAAAGATCCATCAATGCCCTCATTGCAACTACAAAACAGTACATACTGGTACTTTAAAGTATCATATACGATCACGACATACTGGAGAGAAGCCCCATCAATGCCCTCATTGCAGCTACAAAGCAGTAGAACATGGGAGATTAAAGAAGCATATAATGGCACAGCATACAGGAGAAAAGCCCTATCAATGTCCTCATTGCAGCTACAAAGCAGTACAAGCTTGTAATTTGAAGAATCATATAGTAGTGCACCATACTGGAGACAAGCCCCATCAATGTCCTCATTGCAGCTACAAAGCAGTAAACGCTGGTACATTTAAGAAACATACAATGGTACACCATACCGGAGACAAACCCCATCAATGTTCTCATTGCAGCTACAAAGCAATAGAATGTAGTCAATTAAAGAAACATATAATGGCTCACCATACCAGAGAAAAGTCCCATCAATGTCCTCACTGCAGCTACAAAGCAGTACTAGCTTGTACTTTAAAGAGACATATAATGGCACACCATACCGACAACAAGCCCCATCAATGTCCTCATTGCAGCTACAAATCAGTACAAGCATGTAATTTGAAGAAACATATAATGGTACACCATACCAGAGAAAAGTCCCATCAATGTCCTCACTGCAGCTACAAAGCAGTACTAGCTTGTACTTTAAAGAGACATATAATGGCACACCATACCGACAACAAGCCCCATCAATGTCCTCATTGCAGCTACAAATCAGTACAAGCATGTAATTTGAAGAAACATATAATGGTACACCATACCGACGACAAACCCCATCAATGTCCTCATTGCAGCTACAAAGCAGTACAAGCTGGTACATTAAAGAATCATATAATGGCACACCATACCGGAGAAAAGCCCTATCAATGTCCTCATTGCAGCCACAAAGCTATAGAAGGTGGAACATTGAGGAAGCATATAATGTCACACCATACCAGAGAAAGGCCCCACCAATGTCCTCATTGCAGCTACAAATCATTACGATCAAAAAATTTGAAGAATCATATAATAGCACATCATACAGGAGAAAAGCCCTATCAATGTCCTTATTGCAGCTACAAAGTAATTCTAGCTTATCGTTTGAAGAAACATATAATAGCACATCATTCATGAGAGAAGGTTTATCAATGTCAGCATTGCAGCTACAAAGCAGTACAAGCTGATACGTAAAAGAAACATGTAATGGTACACCAAACTGAATAAAAGCCTCAACAATTTCCTCATTGCAGCTACAAAGCTGTAGAAACTGTTAATTTGAAACTTATAATAATACACTATACTGAAGAAAGGCCCATCAATATCTTCATTTTTGCTACAAATTAGTACAAGCTATTAATTTAAAGAATTGCAGGATGCTAATTCATACCAGGAAAAAACCCTTGTTGTAATAACATCATGGAAACTTTACAGTAAATACCTATAAATTGATGATTCATAAAATGGCTCTTTAAAAGCCTCTAACCTCAACTTATTGTCACAATGGAACAGATCCCAATAATCACCAAGTTTATTTAGAAATAACGCTGTATGAAAAACTTCACAGGGAGTCTTTACTGTAAATTATAAGACGAACTGTGGGAACTAGTAGAGCACAAGAATAAATAAAAAAAAATAGTAATAGATTTATATTTTTTTGATATAAACTCAAAATTAGCGGGCATAAATAAACGGTATACGACCCGTGGATCACGATTCATGATTGTTTGAACACTATTCGTTGCGTTATGTCTAATATTAATAGTTATCAAATAAATAATAACAAGAACTGAATATAAATAATTTAATATTGGATTTGTTAACTTTAAAACAAGAGAAGTTAATAATATATGAGACAACGAACATCGGAAAACCAAAGAGGTTAAAAGATCCAATATGGCGGTAGGGCGTATAAAAGCGAGGATCACCCGGGATCGTCATTCACTAGGACCCGCCGACGAGAGGGGTTGGGGCTTTGTCCATTACGCTCGTCATGGGAGGCACGCATCCTGTGATCACACTCAGACAAAGAAACCGGAAAACTGGCCAGTCGCGATCATATTAAGGTACATTTAAAATTTAATTTTATCACATACATGCTTATGTGTAAAACATCCATGAATCAATTTGTGAATAAACAATTTTCTTTTTGCCCCAATTCTTTCTTATATTACCAGAACCTCTATAAAACCTCAGGTATAAAAAACGTAATAATATGTACATACAAATTTGTATACTTAGGGATTTTAACTCATCTCTAATTTTAATGATGAGATAGATATATATCATCTCCCTGTGTAATATATAAGTATCATTTTAAGATTGTAATTAAGCGTTCCTTTGTGAGTGTACCATACCTATTTGTTACATGATGATGGAAGAATGAGACCGATTAATGTGGAAGAACATCACATCATACTAGCTTTGTTTGTTTTATTCCTTGGATTGGTTTCATGTTATTGCTTATTAAATTTTTATATATTAAAAAAATTTAAATTATTTGTACTTAATTAATATCTTTTATTTTTTGGTCCTGAGGATCCTGAATAGGCTAAAAGTTTTTTATTGTATTCTGTATTTTTCTGCTATATATCTTATAAATAATTGGTTCTAATGATACCTAACTAATAACTAACCAAACACCTGACAAGTTAATGCTTAATCTTCTGAAGTTTTCTAATTTCCTTAAATAAAACAGTAGAGCTTAATTAGGTTCCTTTTTTTTATAAATTTACTGTATTTAACAGATTATGTATATATTGTCTCCATCTGCCTTTTTTAAAAAGAGATGGGTTAAAAATAAATTGCTTGCTTGTAAAACATTTATTTAATAGTATATTTTTATAAGCTTGTATCTCTGTTGGTTCTTTAGTCTCAATTGAAAACTTAAAGTTATTACAAATTAAATACACTGGTGGACTAAATTAGTGCACAACCTTGAAATTTTTATTGAATTGTTTAATTGAAATGAGGGTTTCAGTAAGTTAAACAACACTGATTAAAGGATTGTTTTACTGTCTGTTATCGTTCTAATCTTCTGTTTATAACAATATCTAATGTAAATAATTCTCAGAATCTTTCTTTATCAACTGTATCAATTTGGTTTCTTTCAAGGACAATTACACACCCACTGTAGTGTTTTCAATGACTCCAATCAGGAAGTTGAGACAACATGATGTTGTGAGGGGTCTTAACTGTTAGAAGAAGACTACAGCCTATGAATGGTCGCCAAGAGACGATGTTCATTACAAGACCATTGGCCGGGCTTTACGTCTTTATCAAGAGACAGGCTCACACTCCTGGTGACTGAGGTCTACAAACCTAACTGAAGACAGGCTTAAGAAATAGAAAATTTGTGACTGGAAATTAACTCAGGAGTTAGATCAGGCAAATACATAATGTTTCCCTTTTCGGCCGAATAGTGAGGGGCTGTCTGAAGCATCACCAAGAAGTTCTTTTCTCACTCGAGTTCACTTAAGACTTCGACATCAATTTGCACAACATGTTGATTGGAGTTTGGAAGACTAGAAGCGAGTTATTTTTTCTGATAGAGTGGGTCTAAAGTCATCAGATGATCAAACGTGAGTATGGAAAGGCCAAGGAAAACGATGCACCAAACACATAGGGAGGCATCTCTTGTGATGGAATCACTGGTGGTGCATGGGAGGTCCTTAAATCCTCAATGCTACTGGGAAGGCATCATACAAGATCAGATAATGACCTTACATCCGAAGAAGATTCCTCTTGATCCACGATAATGCCCCTCCAAATAGTGCAGTTTGTGAATGAGTACGTCAAGGAGGTTTTTGTCCATTATCCAGAGTAGCTACCATGTAGTCCGGACTTGATTTCTGAATTAGAGAACCATTTAAATTCAATAGGTTTAAGTATTTCTTGGTTGTGCGTTTATCAACCTGTGTAATATTTACCTTGACGTCTTCAACCTTTGAGTCAAAATTGGCAGATACAGTATTCATTAAATCACTGATGGTTTTCAAAATAATATTTTATCTAAGAACTTTCACTGTCTTGATTATTTGATATTTATTACCCAACTATTATTGGTAGGTATGTCCAATCACTAAGGACTCATTTATACCTGAACACATTTGCATGTATACTGGTTCATGATCGCAAGACAACTGAGTCATATATACTTATAAGTTAACATTCATTAAGCCTATTAACGAAGGTAAACAACAACTCGATCTAGATAGTGAGTAAGCCTTACAACCAAATTGTATATATAGAAGATGTAGTAAGAATAAAATTCAGTTAAGTTCTATCAGTTGTCTCATGCTATACCACCTCAACCCCCCCCCCCCCCCATTTTAACGTTATACTTTCAGTCTAACTATAACTGGTGCCGAAACCCGGGAAATATATCTGAGATACAGTCTCCGGACTTGAGCAATTAGCGGTCTCAGATATTTGGAGTAAGATGGCGTATTCGTTATAATAATTCGTTCGGTGCACGGTATGGGGATAGTTCGCGAAACTGGAGCACGAACTGGTGAAGGCTGTCGAGGAGCGCGAAAAACTCGAATAGCAGCTGACAGACGACTCAAATGGAGCTGGTGAAAATCAGAACACAGAATTCTTCATTCATCCACGGAGTAATAAGCCAATTGGAACCTTTCACCGGCGTAGCGGGCGACCTCGCCCACTTTAGCGTTCAAATCAAAGAGGTAATCATAACACGTAAGGACGCAGGTACGTTGGCCGAGTCGGATGTGAGTCTGTTAGAAGCATCGTTAATAGGTCGCATCTCAATGCGGGTGCTGAACGCGATACAAGGCGACTTATAGCATCCATAGGACGCACTGAAAATACGTCTGAAGAAGCTATATGGAGGCGGGAGAAGGACTCCAGACGAGGAAGTTTTTTACATGCTCATGGAACGCAGGAGCCAGGGACAGTTGGAGGGCGGAGTTTGCGGAGAAGCTACTGGTGACGTACAATCTTGTCTTATGGAAAAAATGGTGGAGACGTTTGGACAAACAGAAGGAGCTCTGAAGTTAGAATTCCTCAGGGGTATCATGAAAGTGCAATTAAATCACTACATCGATTGACCGGGCTCACTTCCAAAAGACCGAGATGTTCTAGATTGTGCTCATGAACTCATCGACGCGAGGGAGCGAAACGAATGTGCTTCAAGAAACCTGAACCGGAATGGGTAGAGGTGAGACACCCGAGGAGGAGAAGACGAAGCCCACCTAGGCAACTCAACAGAGTAAGGAGTACCGAAAAACGGACGAACTGGGTACCCGAAGACAGGAGACGTAGACCCGAGCACCGTTGCTATGAATGCAATCGGACAGGGCATATAGTGCCATCTACCGAGATGCTTCGAATGCGATCGGCAAGGACACGGGGTGAGAGAGTGCCCTAGGCGCAATTCCGGAACGAGAAAAAGGGGATTTCCATCGGAACCCATGGAAATCAATACCCAAGACTGGGCTAGCAGAAGGAGTGACAGTCGCTATAGCAGCGAAGAGGAGAGAGCATATTCCGAGAGCAGCGGTCCGGCTGTGTAAATGGCAAGGTAAATAGAGGGGGGCGTTGGGAGCAGTGGTCGTAACGGGACGTTCTCGGGCGGATTGAGGGTACGATGGTGGGCGGGGCAACCGAACGCAGGAGGAAGGGATTACCATTAATAGCGTTAGGAGCGCGAAGAATACGAAGTTGCCCTTAGCGAAGTGGGGGACGTCGGGTTTGAAATTCTTAGTAGACACGGGGAGGTCTCACTCGCTTATTAGTAAAAAAAGCGCAAAGACTGGGCATTTGGGAGGGCCGGAAACATTAGGAGCTAATAGTTTCCTCTTTTAGCGAAAATGCCAAACGAAGGGTGAGATCTCATTGAAGCTGACCGAACTTGCGAAACACGGAATTACTGTCACAATTCACATAATGGAGTAACTAACGCCGGATTATGAAATGATCACAGGGTGAGACGTGTTACGACTGGTGGAGTTAAAACTGAGAAAAAAAGGGATAAATGGGACTTTACTATAGGGGCGCATCAATACAAAATTGCGACAGAAGAGAGGGACGAAAATATCTGGATCAGAGTGGTACAGTATACAGCATGCGGGAAGCATTGGACCTACTCGAGGGCGACAACAATGTACTGAAGGTACGCTGTACTTATAGATATGACATCAACAATAAACAAGAGTAGATGTTGACAGTAACACACAAAGACAGAAAATGATAATAGTTAAGTCAAAATGAGGGAAGAGTTCACCGAATTCGTGGAAAAAATTCCACATTAATTTCTCCACTCACAAGATCTTTTTCTCCCGGGTTAGATGGAGCATTGTCGATCAACAACATTGGTTTTTATGGCAATTTATTTTCTTTTAGGAACAAAGTTATCAAAAAACTGCCGATCCAAGTACTTTTTTTGTGGTAAGTAGTAAACCATTGGCAACGAAATGAGATTGAATTTTTGTCTTTTCGAATCTTGGATTTCCCTACAACGATAACAGAAAAGTTATGTTTCCCTGGCGCATTGCTACCAGCTATAACAGTTAGGCTTCCTTGTAGCCTTAGCCGAATCTTCAATTTTTAATGGTACCGTTTTGCACAAAAGCATTTGGTAAAAAATGAATGTCTCATCAGAATTATAAATTTGATCTGGCTACACCCTAGTAAAGCTTCTTAAACTCAAAACATTTATTCATTGTACAATCTAGGCAGGAACCCTACATTCGATGGAACTAGAAAGCGAATATTTGGCGTACTTATAGTTACGATCTTGCTGTCATAGTTAAAAATACTTATCCTTAAATAAATAAAATCTCTACAAATCTGATCGGGACCAACGAGGTTTTACTGCACATTAAGAGAAAAGTACTAAAACATGTAAGATGAATATGAAATAGCTCTTTGGCGGCACGATGAGTGCCACCTCACCTCGGCACTGGATATTGTCTACAACTGTTGTCATCTCATCGCAGTTAGGTTTCGTTTTAAGTCTGTATTTTGGAGAATATCTATTCTATTTACGATGGATGCAACCGGTAATATAACATTGCGTATTTAACTGCTGTTTGAATAGTTAATCAGAAAGTAATTAAAGTATCTAAAACATTAAATAGATTTTAATATAACTTCCATTATACTGAATAGAATTATTATTATTATGGTCAGATTTACAATGAATTTGATTGTTTTGTCTGCAGATGTGAAAGGATCTTTAAAGGTCATCAAGCAAGAAATCGAAGAAGAATTTGACTGTAAGTGTTTTTAAAGTTAACATAAAAAGTATGTATTTTGCAACACTTGGTTAAGTATCTGACTGAGGGGAAGATATTGCTGTACTATGACTGGTTACAGCATTTCTTGAATAATGCTTTTAGAGTTTCGCTACTTTTTCGCATTAATCGGATGTTCAAACTATTGAATAGGAAGATATAGTTTTATATAATTGGCCTCAGTTTAGCTAACTTGCTGAAGTTAATAAATGTTGACAGAATCTAAAGTTAGTCCTGGTGTTTTGGTGGCAGTCATTTAAAACTCGTGCAATTAAGGAATAAGGAACTCAACAATGGTTCTTAGTCCTCTCAGTTTAAAGAACGCACCATCCTGGACCGTTTCCCTGTTGATGATGACATAACAGGCGTGATATCCATAACAATAATTGCTAACTGGATTAGCTGGAGCTAATTGCAGACTTAAAGAAGTCAACCCATTCGTATCAGCAGTCCGTTAGACTCAATTCCTCTATGGGAAGTAGGAAAGAGAGAAGTTGAAAGACCAGCACAGCCAGTTTTTCTGGCGAAATCCAATAGACGATTAATTAATGGTTTTAAAATAGATTTTCTGGTTTTTCGCTAATATATTTTGTATTGTTTTATTAATAACATACTCTGATTAGTTAAATTGGGAATTTAATTTTTTTTATTTTAGCAGGTATTGCATCCCACTTTAGCGAAGAAGTAATTCTGGACAACGGTGAGTAAACTAAAGGATTTCTCAATATATTAATATATACAAATATCAACTACAACAGCGAACATCTTAATGTATCATTGCTGCTGTAATCTATTTTTAACTATCTTTTAAGACAATTTCCTTCGTTATTTATAAGTTAGTGATATCTATTTTCTTTTGAGCAGGTGATCAAATACACTTTAAAGAAGAAGAAGAGCTAATCATGGATGACGGTGAGTAAACTAAAGGATCTGTCAATATATAAATATGCACAAATATCAACTACAACAGCGAACATCTTAATGTATCATTGCTGCTATAATCTATTTTTAACTATCTTTTAAGACACTACAATTCATTATTTATAAGTTAGTGATATCTTTTTCTTTTGAGCAGGTGATCCAATCCACTTTAAAGAAGAAGAAGAGCTAATCATGGATGGCGGTGAGTAAACTAAAAGATCTCTCAATATATAAATATGCACAAATATCTACTATAACAGCCAACATCTTAATGTATCATTGCTGCTATAATCTATTTTTAACTATCTTTTAAGACACTACAATTCATTATTTATAAGTTAGTGATATCTTTTTCTTTTGAGCAGGTGATCCAATCCACTTTAAAGAAGAAGAAGAGCTAATCATGGATGACGGTGAGTAAACTAAAAGATCTCTCAATATATAAATATGCACAAATATCTACTATAACAGCCAACATCTTAATGTATCATTGCTGCTATAATCTATTTTTAACTATCTTTTAAGACACTACAATTCATTATTTATAAGTTAGTGATATCTTTTTCTTTTGAGCAGGTGATCCAATCCACTTAAAAGAAGAAGAAGAGCTAATCATGGATGACGGTGAGTAAACTAAAGCATTTCTCAATACATAAATATGCACTAATATCAACTACATCAGCGAACAAACATCTTAATGTATCATTGCTGTTATAATCTATTTTTAACTATCTTTTAAGACACTACAATTCATTGTTTAAAAGTTAGTGATATCTATTTTCTTTTGAGCAGGTGATCCAATCCACTTTAAAGAAGAAGAAGAGCTAATCATGGATGGCGGTGAGTAAACTAAAAGATCTCTCAATATATAAATATGCACAAATATCTACTATAACAGCCAACATCTTAATGTATCATTGCTGCTATAATCTATTTTTAACTATCTTTTAAGACACTACAATTCATTGTTTATAAGTTAGTGATATCTATTTTCTTTTGAGCAGGTGATCCAATCCACTTAAAAGAAGAAGAAGAGCTAATCATGGATGGCGGTGAGTAAACTAAAAGATCTCTCAATATATAAATATGCACAAATATCTACTATAACAGCCAACATCTTAATGTATCATTGCTGCTATAATCTATTTTTAACTATCTTTTAAGACACTACAATTCATTATTTATAAGTTAGTGATATCTTTTTCTTTTGAGCAGGTGATCCAATCCACTTTAAAGAAGAAGAAGAGCTAATCATGGATGGCGGTGAGTAAACTAAAAGATCTCTCAATATATAAATATGCACAAATATCTACTATAACAGCCAACATCTTAATGTATCATTGCTGCTATAATCTATTTTTAACTATCTTTTAAGACACTACAATTCATTGTTTATAAGTTAGTGATATCTTTTTCTTTTGAGCAGGTGATCCAATCCACTTTAAAGAAGAAGAAGAGCTAATCATGGATGGCGGTGAGTAAACTAAAAGATCTCTCAATATATAAATATGCACAAATATCTACTATAACAGCCAACATCTTAATGTATCATTGCTGCTATAATCTATTTTTAACTATCTTTTAAGACACTACAATTCATTGTTTATAAGTTAGTGATATCTATTTTCTTTTGAGCAGGTGATCCAATCCACTTAAAAGAAGAAGAAGAGCTAATCATGGATGGCGGTGAGTAAACTAAAAGATCTCTCAATATATAAATATGCACAAATATCTACTATAACAGCCAACATCTTAATGTATCATTGCTGCTATAATCTATTTTTAACTATCTTTTAAGACACTACAATTCATTATTTATAAGTTAGTGATATCTTTTTCTTTTGAGCAGGTGATCCAATCCACTTTAAAGAAGAAGAAGAGCTAATCATGGATGGCGGTGAGTAAACTAAAAGATCTCTCAATATATAAATATGCACAAATATCTACTATAACAGCCAACATCTTAATGTATCATTGCTGCTATAATCTATTTTTAACTATCTTTTAAGACACTACAATTCATTGTTTATAAGTTAGTGATATCTTTTTCTTTTGAGCAGGTGATCCAATCCACTTTAAAGAAGAAGAAGAGCTAATCATGGATGGCGGTGAGTAAACTAAAAGATCTCTCAATATATAAATATGCACAAATATCTACTATAACAGCCAACATCTTAATGTATCATTGCTGCTATAATCTATTTTTAACTATCTTTTAAGACACTACAATTCATTGTTTATAAGTTAGTGATATCTTTTTCTTTTGAGCAGGTGATCCAATCCACTTTAAAGAAGAAGAAGAGCTAATCATGGATGACGGTGAGTAAACTAAAAGATCTCTCAATATATAAATATGCATAAATATAGTTAAATAATATTTCACTGACTATCTGTTTTTAAAAAGCACTTAATTGAGAAATCAACACAAGGTTTATTCTAAGACTGGTCTGCACATGGACCAGCCTAATTACTAATAACTTGATAACAAAAACAAAAAGAAAGTACGCTACGAGTATGATATAAGAATGATAAGAATACAAACGGGGTAAGAATAAGAATAGAATAGACTTAGTCACACGCTGAGAGTGTATATATAGGAGAGGAATGTTGTTATGGATTAGCACTGTTTGGATTAGTTAAGGTGATTTAGCTCCTCCATGGCGAAAATTGGACATTGCTCCTGGAATGTTGGGAATAAGATTTTCATACATTACTTAAACTAACATCACTGTGTCCTTGGATGGATTTTAAACAATGTACAAAATAATAAACATAATCTTACTTAATAAGATACCTGACACAATTAGAGCATTTATAGTTGCTCTTACAGCGTAAAATCAGTTGACAATTTCAATAATAAGTACATAATATTGTATTTTAAATGGATACCACACTTGAAGTAATATTGCTCTCGTATTACTAATTCTCAATTAATAATACTCATTATGACAAGTAACCATATTATACCCAACCAATTAAGACAGTTATACTATCTTAACCGAACACAACATAAAAGCTGTTCTTTCCTATATTCTACTATAGCATTACAACAAATAAATTTAAGTTTGCAATATGTGTATAGTTTCAAATGTATAATAATTTAACAAAAATGCATAAAGGGAACATGAAATCTCATTTAAAATAACCTAAGAAATTTAAGAAAAAATTAAACTTAACATAATATTATTATTAGTTCCTCGATTTGATAAAATATTAAAGAAATTCTCTGATATAAAATGTATCAAAAATATAGTAAATGGCACAGTACAGTATTCGATATGGGATTATTAAGATATACAGTATCAAATGGAAATTAATATTATCTGTCCGCAGTTTTAATGAATTAAAATTATGCATACAAAAATAGAAAATAAGATTGTGATAGGGTTTTTCTGTTTTAACTACCAACATTAGTTTTATATTAAACTGGTTAGACATATTATTATTTCAATCAATCTTTTTTTCTCAGACACTGTTGAAAATAAGAACACACATCAAAATCATAAATAGCTTGATACAATCTATTTAAAAGGGTCTTGAACTTTAAGACTTGTTTCTTCAATGAGGAGTGGGAGAATAATAACTATCGTTATCGTCTTCCGAAGCAAAATAGGATTTCCTTTTCTTATTCGGTCTTTTAACATATGTGGGTTGATCCTACTTTTACTTTGTTGTATAAATGATTCTTTTTTGGTTTAACTCTAGGTGTTTTTAGATATATTTCATCGGATGTTAATCCTAGTGGATCGGATCTTCACGTTTTTCATTAAGTTTCTCATTTCGAGTGTCCTTAATATATTCTATTTTCTGTTTTACTTCAGTATGCAATTCCTTTAATTGTTGAAAATAGTGGTTAACGTGTAGTTCTTGTATGTCTCGTGGGTCGTATGAGATTTTTATTTTTCCGAATGTGATTTCGTTGAGAGTCAGTTTAAGATTTTGGTTCAAAGTATTATTATATGCAACAGTACTAGTTTGCTATATTCTTTCAAGTCGAATTTATTATTTTGCCTAATATTTATTCTCATGATTTCATTTAATGTGGCATGACATTTTTTTAGTATGCCTAAGGAATTTGTTTGTTGATCTTCTAGGTTTTCAATGTCTTCACATAACAAGAAATATCGCTTTAATTTTATTGTTTTAAAGTCCTGCTCAATTATTTTTTGTATTTGGTTAAAATATTCGTTATAGATTTCATCAAGTTGTGTGTGAGAGGGAGAGAGAGACAATAAATAGGAGACAGTAGAGAGAGAGAGTGAGGGAGGAGAACAGTTGTTATTGTGTACTTTACGTGTTAAAGGATTATCTTTACTCAGTATTGCTTGAACAAGCCATTAGAAATGTATCATCTTGCCTGAACCGCCCTTCGCATTTTCTAAATTTGTGAATGCTTGAGAGAAAATTATTCAACATCGATTTACTATTTTCGTCTCTTTAATACATTTCGCACTTAAATTGGATGTGGAACTTCTGACTCAACCAACAAGAAATCCAAATTGAGATTTTCGTCTTTCGAGAGGACCGCCGACATTGCATCAACTTGCCTGGTTCACCACTTAGAAGAAGACGACATCGATAATATCACATATTGAGAGGTCAGACCCAACAAATTTATTTGCGTTATTCTCTCTCTCTCCAAAACAAAATTAAAACCAGGAATTAATTATTACTTAAAATCAAGATATGTGAATTTATTTATTTCAAACAAATGTTTATAAAACTTTGATCGTTTTACTGGTTAATTATGACTACTATTAAATATAATTGTTGAATTATTCCTTTGTTTAGTTTGTGAAGCTATTCAGAATTATTAACTTAGAAGGTTCACGATTTTTGTTTTTGTTTAATTGAATTTTAATATTTTCAACAACCAAATTAATTCATTTATTGTTTACGAAAAATTGGAATTCATGTGGTTTAGTATTATACATGTATACCTTATTTTCAAATAAATTTATTGTTCAGCATTAACCAAATTTGATTTTTTTGTGATTTAATTTTCTGTGTTATTATTATTATTTTCTTTCACAATTCATTAATATCAGGTTTATGACAGCATTTATTAGATGAAGTTGAATTGTTACAATTCAATTTTCAGATGCCCTTTCAATTCAATTATTAGAATAATTATTTTCAGAATCTTGACTTCAAAATCATCTTATTTTTGATATTCATAATTTTCTGAATATTGTTCAATATTGCTTTCAGCTCGAGTTGTACCACAATAAGAGGTGACGGAATCAGCATATTTTACTCGGGTGCTCGGGGATTTCACTTTTATTATTTTTTAATTTTGTGCACCTTGGCCCCCAACAATATTCATTGGCAGGGGCTCTGTATATTGTAAGAAACATCTTTTCGTCAGCTAGAGAAACTTAATGTGGCGTAGGTTTATAAAAGAGGTCAGCGATGTATCTCATCTCGATGAGTTATTAAAAAAAAAAATTTTCACCAAGGTTGATTTTTCATTGCTGTAAATGGCCAAAGTAGTGTCATATCCATTGAAAGTATGCAGGGAAAGCATACTTCCTTAAAAGATAGTTGCTTGAATCTAAAACATTTTTGTTTTAACTTTTCCTTTCCCAAACTTTATAAAATATTTTTAGTTTGTTATTTCTCTCATGAATCTTTAACTAAAATTGTGAAGATTCCTGTTTTTAAACCCTCACTACTTCCTAAACTATTGACTCAGCAGAAAAAATGAAGTAAGAACATTTTTATAGGGAATTTTGTCTCTTTTTTGCTAAAATCAATAATTTGTGAGATATTTAAGAAACCCCCCCCACAAAAAAACTACCTTTAAACAGCCCCTTAATTTGTACTCATCAGCCGACCACTGTACTTTAAATAAGAACTTTTTTTAAATATTTTTCCTTCCTTTCCTGGACTATAAACAACATACTCATGTATGTATATAGTAGCTACTGGTGTTGTTATATGCATCTATGTTATGTTTATTCATCTTTTTCATTTTAACTAGTATTGGTGTGTATATTATAAATATTTTGCTTTATTCTATATTTAATATTTCTATTTGTTTTTTCAGGTTTAGTTCATGACCATACTGTAAAGAGACATGTAATGTCATGTGATGGTAAAGTAGGAGATTTCATTTTAGAGAATCACATAATAACACACCATGACAAAGAAAAGCCCCATCAATGTCCTCATTGCAGCTACAAAACAGTAAAAGCTCGTGTATTGAAGAATCATATAATGTCACACCATACCGGGGAAAAGCCGCATCAATGTCCTCACTGCAGCTACAAAGCAGTAACAGCTGATTCTTTGAAGATACATATAATGGCACACCATACCGGAGACAAGCCCCATCAATGTCCTCATTGCAGCTTCAAAACAGTAGAAGCTCGTGCATTGAAGAATCATATAATGGCACATCATACCAAAGAAATGCCGTGTCAATGTCCTCACTGCAGCTACAAAACAGTAAAAGCTTTTACATTGAAAAATCATATAATGGTACACCATACCAAAGAAAAGCCCCATCAATGTCCTCACTGTAGCTACAAAGCAGTAACAGCTGATTCTTTGAAGATACATATAATGGCACACCATACCGGAGACAAGCCCCATCAATGTCCTCATTGCAGCTTCAAAACAGTAGAAGCTCGTGCATTGAAGAATCATATAATGGCACATCATACCAAAGAAATGCCGTGTCAATGTCCTCACTGCAGCTACAAAGCAGTAAAAGCTAGTAACTTAAAGAGACATATAATGGTACATCATACCAAAGAAAAGCCCCATCAATGTCCTCACTGTAGCTACAAAGCAGTAGAAGCTAGTACAATAAAAAGACATATAATGGTACATCATACCAAAGAAAAGCTCCATCAATGTCCTCACTGTAGCTACAAAACAGTAAATGCTAGTAGAATAAAAACACATATAATGGTACATCATACCAAAGAAAAGCCCCATCAATGTCCTCATTGCAGCTACAAAGCAGTAGAAGCTAGTACAATAAAAACACATATAATGGTACATCATACCAAAGAAAAGCCCCATCAATGTCCTCACTGTAGCTACAAAACAGTAAGAGCTGATTCTTTGAAGAAACATATAATGGCACATCATACCAAAGAAAAGCCGCATCAATGTCCTCATTGTAGCCACAAAACAGTACATGCTAGTAGCATAAAAACACATATAATGGTACATCATACCAAAGAAAAGCCCCATCAATGTCCTCACTGTAGCTACAAAGCAGTAAGAGCTGATTCTTTGAAGAAACATATAATGGCACATCATACTAGGGAAATAATTTAAACTTGTGAGTCTAAGCCTCTTATTGTTCCAATGAACCAGACCCCAGTAATTGTCAGTTTTAATTTTCTTGTTGAAGTTAATTCAGAAATAACATTATAAGAAAAACAAAAAGAAAGCATTGCAGTAAATCAAAAGACAAATCGTGGGAACTAAAGCTGTTTCTATGCTGAAATGTCTGACAATTTTGGCAAACTAGGGGTTTTATCCTATCTGGGATTCCTTAAGGGTTGGATAAGAAATGGTTAAACAAGAAAAGTGATTTTTTTTTTTGTTTATGTATTTAGCTGTCTGGTTAG
Organism: Acanthosoma haemorrhoidale; assembly: GCA_930367205.1. Classification (NCBI taxonomy): domain Eukaryota; kingdom Metazoa; phylum Arthropoda; class Insecta; order Hemiptera; family Acanthosomatidae; genus Acanthosoma; species Acanthosoma haemorrhoidale. Next base: position 15,398,356 of record OV884013.1, on the reverse strand, counting down.
GGGAGAGTACTTGTATATTTTTAAAATATTGTTATGTTTTTTGTCTATATTGTTTTCTCTTTAAATTTAATCTGAGGTTTTAAAGGTTCTGTTAATATAAAAAAGAATTCTGGCAAAAGGAAAATTGTTTAGTTACAAATCGATTCATGAATTTATATACATATTAGGATGTATGTGATAAAATTACAGTGTTAAAACTAAACTTAAAATTTACCTTAACATTACTCACGACTGGCCAGATTTACTATTCTTACGTCCTTCGGCGAATTCTTCGTTTTTCTTTGTTTGTTGTTGTTGTGCCACACGATCAGTACACCTCCACTGCTATCATCTCTTCAATCCTTCTCTGGATAAAATTATTTTTCATACTCTGTTCTTCCATTTGCTTGCCTCATGTCTCCTACGATGATCAAAACGAACAAGAGCGCTTCTCGTTCTCTCGTCTTTTCTATACTCTTCTGTTACCTTCTTGATTTTTTTAACTTTCTTATTTTCCAATGCAAGTTGTCTCAGATACTATTAACTTTTCTTATATTAAAATATTTATATTTAATTCTTGATATTATTTATATGATAACTATTAATATTCGATATAACGGCAACAAATAATTTTCATCCCTTCATAGCCATGATCCTCGGGTCGTTTACCGCCCTTTTATGCCCGCTAATTTCGAATTTATATCAAAGGCAACATCACAAATTCACAACATTCAATATCAAAATATGTGTCACCAAAATTTTACATGTTTACAAATGTAATTGTACCACACAGACATTTTAACATTTAACTATATCACAATCAATTTTTAATTTCCAAGTTTTTACATTGCTTGATAGACATAAGTTTATAATAAGGTTTTCAATTGATTTTAATTTTTAAGTTTTTAGATAGATTTTAACATATTATCAAATTTGACTGTACAAATAAACATTTTAACATTTAAATACACTACAATAAACTTCAATTTTCAAGTTTTACATGTCATTTGTTTAGCGTTATTTTCATAGTAATTAAAATAAAACTTTTTTTTTTATTATAATCCTTGGCACAAAAAACATCCCTGAAATTGTTTTTAAAGTCTTTCCATTTATTAATTTTCATGTTGTTCAAACTAAACCCGCAAAAAGGGATTTATTTCACTAAAATGAGCTGAAATTTTAAATTCAAATTTATTCCAATCCAAACTTTTACCTATTGTATTTTTTAATTTACTCATAAATTTTACGGTGTCAGATTTTTTAATCGTTTGACATTCTAACTTATTATTACTATCCATTACTCGTATTATTTCACGATCAATTACCAATTTAGGCTCACTAGAGTTACTTGATATTTTAATTGTATTTTTCTACATTCTATTTCTTAAATCTTCCACTTCCTTCTCTATTTTATTATCTTTATCAATACTTTCTTTTTTATATGTCCCTAATTGATTAATAAATGTTTGTTCCTGATCTACCAATTTATTACTCATCCATGTTATTTGTTTATCAAATTTATTCTCTGTTTCTAATTTATACTCTTTTAAATCAGTTTTTTGATTTCCCAGTTCCGCTTTTCAATCCGTTTCTAAAAGATGTATTTTTTTCATTTAGTTTTACATTTAAATCTTTGAAATAATTTTGTAACTTTTGTTCAATGATCTCAAATTTATTGTCTTATTTTTTCAGATTTTTCATTACTTTCCTCCGCCAATATATCAATTTTATTAGATAATTTTTTTGAATTTTTGTCAAAACTATGTTTATTTTCTTCAAAATTTCGTTTAGTTTCATCATGGAATCATATAATGGTACACCATACCAAAGAAAACCCCCATCAATGTCCTCATTGCAGCTACAAAACAGTACTACCTGGTACATTGAAGAAACATCTAATGGCACACCATACCGACGACAAGCCCATCAATGTCCTCATTCCAGCTGCAAACCGAGACGAGCTGTATCAAATCATATAATGGCACTTTATACTAGGGAAATAATTTAAACTTGTGAAGCTAAGCTTCTAACTTCAACTTATTGTTTCAATGAACCAGACCCCAGTAATTATCAGTTTTAATTTTCTTGTAGAAGTTAATTGGAAATAACATTATATGAAAAACTTGAAGAGAAGGCATTGCAGTAAATCTAAAGACATATCATGGGAACTAAAGCAGTTTGTATGCTGAAATTTCTGACAATTTAGACAAACAAGGCTTTTCCTGATATCTGGGATTGTTCAAGTGTTGGATGTGTTTGAAAATAATTTGATAATTTTTAGGGATTTTGTATCGACTTTTGCATTTTAATGTTAATAATCAAAATATAATAAAAAAATATATAAATACTCTTCCCTATCCAGATAGCAAAATACATAGACAAAACAAAAACACTTTTGTTATTTTTTAAATGATAATTACTTATCTAATAATAAGAAAATATAGTGGAAATTAACATACATAATAAATTTATATAAACTCATATGTCTCCAGGGAGACATAGCGGTTCGGGTAAGGTTGACAAAAACAAATCAAACAATTTTTAACAAATGTTCTGAAGTAAAATTGTAATGTTTATTCTAAATATATAAAATAAATGTATAATTACTTAAACTTTTCTTTGGAATGTTGGATACGTCACATAGATCAACTCAGAATATCTTTACAAGGGCCTAACAGACCGGAAGACAACGTTGATACTCCGGAATACAACAACACATTGGGCAATGATGAATCATCTGATTGGCTGGGATGGCCTACTCCCTCACCAAAGAACAAAGTTACAAGTCAGTACCAGTGCAGCGAAGTTCAGCTGAACAACAGACTGATCATCAGCAGGTTAAACCAGGGACCAGTACGTCGAAGGACAAGGACAGGTCTCCACTCTCTGTTGAATCTGGGGGGTGACCTCGGTGCAATCGAACTGCTCCTCGCCGTCTAATTGAGGAGCTGTAATGTTTAATTAATGAGCTTTAATGTCTTATTAAGAAAAAAAAGGGTTTCTTGATAAAATTGTTTTTTGTATTGTTTTTGTAGAATTTATTTTAATAGAGGGGAAAAGATGTGGAATATTGAAAGATTAATTGTGTTGTGTTGCCCAACCTGAGGGATAACAGTGTTGGATCCTCTACGTTTTGTTATTATTATTAATTAAGAATGTTGTTTATGAACATGTACCTTGTTACAAGACCATTGGCCGGGCATAATATTAAAGTTTCCCTTTCCAGCAAACAGAGATTAGAAGACTGTCTGGAACCTCACGGAGTGTGAGGCACCTTTCTCATGGTCCTAAAGAACAGAATTTGACTTAAATTTTCACAAGAACATGTTGATTGTAGTTAGGAGGACTGGAAGCGAGTTCTTTTTTTTGATGACGTGACAGTGGGTTAGTGATCAGATGGTCAAGCATTATTCCTAAGGAGACATCCAGGAGAACAATGCATCAAAAGCAGCATGGCTCAGTGCATTCCAGGTAGGGTCTTTGATGTCCTGGGGAGGCATTTCATATGATGGAATCAGGGGTGGTCCGTAATTGCTCAAGGGTACATGGAAGAATCACAATATGCCATTTCCTCTCTACATTCGAGAAAGATTCCTCCTGATGCATGACAACACCCCACCATTCTACAATTTGTGAATGAGTACATCGAGGAAGTGGTGTCCAGTATCATTAATTATCTGCAAAATTCAGAAAATAAATATCCAAAACTAATGAGGAAGATTGATGAAATAATTTTTTTAGAACTCTAAGGAACAGAAAGCTTTACATTAATCACACCCTTAATGTTGTCATGGATACAGTAAAGAAAAGATTTGTAGTACATGGGTATAGAATCAGAAGGAACCAGAACCAGTTGTTCAATTCAAATGAGAACAAATTGATTACTTCTGTGCATTTTCTCAAGTTATGTTCACAATATCTGAGTAAATTTTATCCGAGCTTCTTGGGCTTCTGTTAAATGGCCTATGGCACTAATTGAGATGTTATAAAACTGTAAATGTCCCTTATTACGCCAAAGACAAAACCTTTCATAACGATCTTATTATACCTTACATTTTTGAACTCTTTCCTTCCAAGTTCATGAAATGGCAGTGAGATCGTGACCTCTGTGGGAGCCCTAGCGATGGCCAGTTTCTCCAATCATGTCCTGAGCGTATGCGGCTCTCGCGCTCTTCGTAATCCTCCTCTATGACGTGGCTGACGGAGAAGCGTGGGGTACTTTGTAAATACTGTGTGAATGAAAATAGTAAATATGGTATGAATGAGAACATTTATCACAATTACTTATTGCCTGATAATGCAGATTGTAATTTTAACACAATGAAGAAGTTTCAACCTTATAATAATTGTACCGTGCATCAAAATTTTATGCACATCTACCGGCATAGGGTACCACCAGTAGAGAAATTATCATACAAGCTTCCAGTTTGTGTAGTGTATGCTTCGAAAAACCGCATGATAATACTTGTAGAATTGTAGGAATCTTCTTGTGACGAAGTTGGTGAGGTTTAGGCCGAGAGGTCCTTAAGGTTACAAGAAAACATAAGATCCAAAGCTAATAAGTATATTTTCTTCGTGTAAGTGAGCTCACAGATATATTATTGTTTACAGAAATATAGAGAGCTTAGCACCAAATAAAAATAGTTAATAAACAAACAATAGTAACTAAAAACGTAAGATGCTTACCGCAGAGCTAAACCAAACACACTCAAAGGAAATCCATAAAACCGCATGAACAGATCGAAACGATTTTTTATTCTTTTGTCATCAGCAAGTTGACAAGGCAGTCCCTGCGAGATTTCTCCCATCTCTCGCAAATTTTAACAGAAAGTCTAGAGGTCATTTCCATCAGATTATTGTGAAGTAAAGCATGATGTTTATTTTGTATCGTTTTAGTCACATAACAACAAGATACTTGCAGGCTATTTTAAAGGTTTTTTCTGAAAATAAAAACACTACCTAAACGCAAATTGTATGGCACGGTATCGTATATCATTAGGTATAAAAATCATCTTAGATGCTTTTGGATTACTTGATTGGGGTAATAATTTCATAATGCAATTCATTTTGTACCCTTGGTCTTTCGAGAATAAAACAATGTACTGAAGGTACGCTGTACCTATAGATACGACATCCATAATAAACAGAAGGAGATGTTGACAGTAACAAACAAAGACAGAAAATGATAATAGTTTAGTCAAAATGAGGGAAGAGTTCACCGAATTCGTGGAAAAAATTCCACATTAATTTCTCCGCTCACAAGATCTTTTTCTCCCGGGCGATGGAGCATTGTCGATCAACAACATTGCTTTTTATGGCAATTTATTTTCTTTTAGGAACAAAGTTATCAAAAAACTGCCCATCCAAGTACTTTTTTCTGTGGTAAGTAGTAAACCATTGGCAACGAAATGAGATTGAAATTTTTTCTTTTCGATTCTTGGATTTCCCTACAACGATAACAGAAAAGTTATTTTTCCCTGGCGCATTGCTACCAGCTATAAGAGTTAGGCTTCCTTGTAGCTTTAGCCGAATCTTAAATTTTTAATGGTACCGTTTTGCACGAAAGCATTTGGTAAAAACGGAATGTCTCATCAGAATTATAAATTTGATCTGATTACACTCTAGTAAAACTTCTTAAACTCAAACCATTTATTCATTGTACAATCTAGGCAGGAACCGTACATTCGATGGAACTAGAAAGCGAATATTTGGCGTACTTATAGTTACGATCTCGCTGTCAAAGTTAAAAATACTTATCCTTAAACAAATAAAATCTCTACAAATCTGATCGGGACCAACGAGGTTTTCCTGCGCATTAAGAGAAAAGTACTAAAACATGTAAGATGAATATGAAATAGCTCTTTGGCGGCAGGATGAGCGCCACCTTACCTCGCCTCTGGATATTGTCTACAACTGTTGTCATATCATCGCAGTTAGGTTTCGTTTCAAGTCTGTATTTTGGAGAATATCTATTCTATTTACGATGGATGCAACTGGTAATATAACATTGCGTATTTAACTGCTGTTTGAATAGTTAAGCAGAAAGTAATTAAAATATCTAAAAGTGTAAATAGATTTTAATATAATTTCCATTATACTGAATAGAATTATTATTATTATGGTCAGATTTACAATGAATTTGATTGTTTTGTCTGCAGGTGTGAAAGGATCTTTAAAAGTCATCAAGCAAGAAATCGAAGAAGAATTTGACTGTAAGTGTTTTTAAAGTTAACATAAAAAGTATGTATTTTGCAACACTTGGTTAAGTATCTGACTGAGGGGAAGATATTGCTGTACTATGACTGGTTACTGCATTTTCTTGAATAATGCTTTTAGAGTTTCGCTACTTTTTCGCATTAATCGGACGTTCAAACTATTGAAAAGGAAGATATAGTTTTATATAATTGGCCTCAGTTTAGCTAACTTGCTGAAGTTAATAAATGTTGACAGAATCTAAAGTTAGTCCTGGTTTTTTGGTGGCAGTCATTTAAAACTCGTGCAATTAAGGAACTCAACAATGGTTCTTAGTCCTCTCAGTTAAAAGAACGCACCATCCTGGACCGTTTCCCTGTTGATGATGACATAACAGGCGTGATATCCATAACAATAATTGCTAACTGGATTAGCTGGAGCTAATTGCAGACTTAAAGAAGTCAACCCATTCGTATCAGCAGTCCGTTAGACTCAATACCTCTATGGGAAGTAGAAAAGAGAGAAGTTAAAAGACGAGCACAGCCAGTTTTTCTGGCAAAATCCAATAGACGATTTATTAATGGTTTTAAAATAGTTTTTCTGGCTTTTCTCTAATATATTTTGTATTGTTTTATTAATAACATACTTTGATTAGTTAAATTGGGAATTTAATTTTTTTAATATTATTTGCAGGTATTGCATCCCACTTTAAAGAAGAAGTAATTCTGGTCAATGGTGAGTACACTGAAGCATCTCTCAACATATAAATATGTACAAATATCAACTACACCAGCGAACATCTTAATGTATCATTACTGCTATAATCTATTTTTAACTGTGTTTTAAGACACTTCACTTCATTATTTATAAGTTAGTGATATCTTTTTCTTTTGAGCAGGTGATCCAATCCACTTTAAAGAAGAAGAGCTAATCATGGATGACGGTGAGTAAACTAAAGCATTTCTCAATACATAAATATGCACTAATATCAACTACATCAGCGAACAAACATCTTAATGTATCATTGCTGTTATAATCTATTTTTAACTATCTTTTAAGACACTACAATTCATTATTTATAAGTTAGTGATATCTTTTTCTTTTGAGCAGGTGATCCAATCCACTTAAAAGAAGAAGAAGAGTTAATCATGGATGACGGTGAGTAAACTAAAGCATTTCTCAATACATAAATATGCACTAATATCAACTACATCAGCGAACAAACATCTTAATGTATCATTGCTGTTATAATCTATTTTTAACTATCTTTTAAGACACTACAATTCATTGTTTAAAAGTTAGTGATATCTATTTTCTTTTGAGCAGGTGATCCAATCCACTTAAAAGAAGAAGAAGAGCTAATCATTGGTAATGGTGAGTTAACTAAAGGATCTTTCAATATATAAATATGCACAAATATCAACTATATCAGCGAACAAACATCTTAATGATTCATTGTTGCTATAATCTATTTTTAACTAGCTTTTAAGACACTTCACTTCATTATTTATAAGTTATTGATATCTTTCTCTTATGAGCAGGTGATCCAATCCACTTTAAAGAAGAAGAGCTAATCATGGATGAGGGTAAGTAAACTAAAGCTTTTCTCAATACGTAAATATGTACAAATATCAACTACATCTTAATGATTCATTGCTGCTGTAATCTATTTTTAACTAGCTTTTAAGACACTACAATTCATTATAAAAAAATTATTAATTTCTGATTTTTGGTACAGTTGTTGGGGGGTAGTGTCCTGTACATCATACTAAAAGTCCCCAAACGGGGGGAGGGGGGGGGGGGTTAAAACTAATTTTTTTAGGTGTTTTTTTTTTCAATATCTTGCAAACTAGTGATTTATCAGAAAGTATTTTCTATACAAAATTAAAATTCAGAAAATACCATATTAAAATTGGTTTAATAATGAAAGAAAAAAATTAATACAGAACAATGCAATAAATTTTTATTAATACTCTTAATGCTAGGTAAAGTATAAAACATATTCCTACAGTGGGTTTCACAAAGTAATGCAAGTGTTATCGTAAAAAAGTTTTGTTCAAGATATATTATTTAAAACACTTAAAAATATTGAATTACGCTGGTCGGGCATTTACCCATTTTTCCAGTGATGTCCCTAGACACCCTGGAAGGCTTCGACTGGAACCTCGTTCAGAGCTGTCATCACAGCAACTTTAATAAAAAGAGGTGTACTCAAATGCCCATGTTATGTCCCCGGTAATTTATAATATACTATTACGTTTTTATATAATTTATATTTAACTTTAATCTTTATCTGCGGTTCTGATAATATAAACAAGAAACTTCTGGCAAAAGGAAAAATTGTTTATTTACACATATATTCATTAATTTAATATACAAATAAGTACGTACGTTGGTAAAATAACACTGTTAAAAACTAAATTAGATTGTACCTTATTACTATCGCGACTGGCCAGTTTTTATTTGTTGTGCGTCCTTTGTTCTAAGCTGCAGCGCGTTGTTCCCATTTGTCTCGTTGTCGTCTTGGTTGGTGCCGAACGTGGTCCTGGTGCGTCTTCTATGGTTGCGGAGTCAAAATGAATGAGAGCTAGTCCGTGGCGACCCCAGTCTTTATACGCCCTGTCGCCATACTGGATCTGTTAACCTCTTTGGTTCTCTAATCCTCTTTGTCTCATATATGATTAACTATTCTTGTTTTAAAATTAACAAATCCAATATTCAACCATTCATATTTATTTCTTGATATTGTTTATTTGATGACTATTAATATTGGACATAATGCAACGAATAGTGTTCAAAACATAAATTTTTCTTTTATTTTTAAGTAATTTTGTTGATTTTTTGCTATGTTTTTGAAGAATTTTTCTTCTTGTAATTCATTTAATTTAAAATCAATTCCCAATCGCTCCGGGCGATTTTTATTATTTTATTAAACGAAATTTTTATTATTTTTATCTAATTGATATAAAATCCCACCTGAAGCAAAATCTGAACTATCTGATTCTATGTAAAAAACTTCTTTAAAATCTGGGTAATTTAACAGGATATCATCAATCATTTTTTGTTTAATTTCGTTAAATGCAATTTGTTGTTCACTTTTACATATGAATTTTGAACTACTAGAGGTTAATTTATATAGTGGCCTACTGATATCCGCATAGTTGCTACAGAATTTATTATAGAAATTTATATATCCTAGAAAGCTTTGTAATTCTTTCATATTATTTGGTTCTCTAAAATGTTTTATGACATTTACTTTTTCAGTATCTTTTTTAATACCGTCTGATGTCAACAGGTAACCTAGGAATGGAATACTATTTTGGAAACATTTAGATTTTTTTAAGTTTATTGTTACACCGTTGTTTTGGAAAATTTTGAATAGATCAATTGAGACGCTTAAAAACTTTTCATATGTTTCTGCATGTATGAGAACGTCGTCTACATATACTTCAATGTTATTCATTAAGGTTGTTGGTATTATTTTTATTAATGCGGCTAAACTGACTGATAAATCGAAAGGGATTCTTTAAAAATGTAAGGTTTCGTTCAAAAATAGAAAACCTGTAAATTCTCTATTATTTTTGTCTAATTTTATTTACCAAAAACTACTTTTTAAAATGACTGTTGCTATGAATTTAGAATTTGAACATTGATATAATATTGAATCTATATTTGGTGGTGCATCATATAAAGGTTTAAGTCTTTTATTTAAAAATTGTCCATCCAAAAATATTCTAACTGTACCATCTTTTTCCTCTACCAATATAATGGGATTAACATAACACGAATTCGATGTTTCAATTATTCCTTCATTTATCATCTTATTTACTTCTCTCTTGCTTTATTTATCAATTTAGGATTTAGTTTATATTGAAATTGTTTGTATGGAGTATTATCATTTACTTCTAATTTATGTTCATAACATTCGATGCAACCAGGATGCTCTTCAAATATTTCCTCATATTTCTCAAGTACATTTCTAAACTCGATTTGCTGTTTATTATTTAAAATGTTTTTTGTTTCTGAACAGATAAAATCAATATCATTTTTGATATTTATTCTTGTAATTTTATTTTCTAAACTTGATATTTTTAAATTAGTATTATTATTTGTTTCTTCCGAAATTTTGAATTTCTCTTGTATATTAAATTTTTCAAAACTGACATTTGCTTGCATTATTATTTTCATTTTTCAATGATATTATCTTAATATCAAAATTTATTATCATTTTATATTTATTTAAAAAATCTACTCCTACTATAATGTCATATGTTATTTCGGGTACTATTAAAAAATTAATATCAAATTCACATTTTTCAATTTTTATTTTCATAAAAAGTTGTTTATTTATACAGGCTGTCTTTTTTCCTGATACTGATATAATATTAGTTTTAGTTAATGGTAACAGCTTCAAATTTCTAAATTTGGATTTATTTTTTTCAAAAAATGTTTTATTTAATACTGAAATTTTGGCTCCTGTATCAATTAGTACTTGATTATTAATCTGGCTAAAATTAATATTTATTATTTTTTACAATTTCCACAATTGGCTCATCAATTTACAATCCATGTCGTTTGTTTGTCTATTTTGGTAATAATCATCTTTTTTATCTCGCTCAAAGTTATTATCTTGCCCTTTGTCATGATTGTATGGTTTATTATTAGTCTTTTGGTTTATTTGTGGATAATTTACAAGATTATAATTTAACCCGTTACTTTGGATATTACCATTTTTTAATTCTTTAATGATCTGATTTTTGTTAAACATCCCTAAAATGTTGAATAATTCCACTACTTTTTCAACCTTTCGGTTTATGCAAAGGTTATAAACCGATTGACAAAAATTTCTTATGAACATTTGACACGTGGATTCTTCATTTAAAATGTCCATTATCATACGTGTATTGAATTCTGATAAGTATTCCTGCGGATTTAAATATGTGAAATTGAGATAATTACCATTTAATATTGAAATCAAATATTCTTTATAATCCTTACCACAAAAAACAGCCGTGAAATTACTTTCAAAATCTTCCCATTTATTAATAAATTTCATTTTGTTCATATTGAACCAGCAAAAAGAGATCTCACTTACATGAGCTGAAATTTTAAATTCTAATTTGTTCCACTCTGAATTTTTATTTGATGTATTTTTTAATTTATTTAAAAATTCTATCGGGTCAGATTTTTAAAAATTTTGAAATTCTAATTTGTTATTACTGCTTGTTACTCGTATTATTTCGTTATCTGAGGTTCACACGAGTTACTTTACTTTTTAGTTGTATTTTCTTTCAATTTATTTCTTAAGTCTTCCACTTCCTTCTCTATTTTATTACCTACCTGTGTCAAGACTTTCTTTTTTATACGTTCCTAATTCAGTGATTGACCAATTTATTGCTCATACATGTTATTTGTTTATCTAATTTATTCACTGTTTCTAACTTATACTTTTTTAAATCAGTTTTTTTCTTTTCTAGTTCTGTTTTTATATCCATTTCCAAAAAATGAAATTTTTTATCAATTTTAATGTTAAAATCTTTGAAAGAGTTTTGTAACCCTTGCTCAATGCTCTCGAATCTATTGTAAATTTTTACGAATTTTTCATCAAGTTTTTCATTCATACTACGTATATTTTCATCCATACTACGTTTATTTTCGTTCAATTTTTCGTCTATACTAAGTATATTTTCTATATTACTCTAAATATCTTTTCCATTTTACTTTCCTCCCAACTTGATTCATCCAAACTAAAATTTTGATCATTATTTGATACGCTCGGACTAACAAGTGGTTGCCTTTTACTAACCTCATTTTCTTTATTATCTACATTAATAGATATGTATGCTTTGCTCATTTCAATCAATATTGACACTATGCTTATTGTTTACCATGACTGAATTCTAACCTTTATATCATATTAAACACAATTTTTGTGACACACTTTTATCCAATCAATCCTTTAACCAGATTTCTCTTTATTAACACATGCCTGTTTTGCGGGTGCCAAATATTACGTTTTTTTATAATTTATATTTAACTTTAATCTTTATCTGAGGTTCTGATAATATAAACAATAAACTTCTGGCAAAAAGAAAAATTGTTTATTTACACATATATTCATTAATTTAATATACAAATAAGTACGTACGTTGGTAAAATAACACTTAAAAACTAAATTAGATTGTACCTTATTACTATCGCGACTGGCCAGTTTTTCTTTGTTGTGCGTCCTTTGTTCTAAGCTGCAGCGCGTTGTTGCCATTTGTCTCGTTGTCGTCTTGGTTGGTGCCGAGCGTGGTCCTGGTGCGTCTTCTATGGTCGTGGAGTCAAAATGAATGAGTCTAGTTCAGGGCGACCCCAGTCTTTATACGCCCTGCCGCTATATTGGATCTGTTAACCTCTTTGTCTCATATATGATTAACTGTTCTTGTTTTAAAATTAACAAATCCAATATTAAACCATTTATATTTATTTCTTGATATTGTTTATTTGATGACTATTAATATTGGACATAATGGAACGAATAGTGGTCAAAACATAAATGAACCGTGATCCATGGATCGTATACCGTTCATTTATGCCCGCTAAATTTGAGTTGATATAAAAAACACCATCAAAAGTCACCATATCAAAATATCACAACAATACATGTGTTTACGCTCGGTAGTTTATTTTTATTTTTAATTAAACGTTAATAAATTTGAATTGTTTGATTAGGAATTCACATATTCCTGTTTTGATTTGTGATTTCAATTGAGAGTAACCTTTTCTTTATTTTTTACTTTTAGTTTCGTTTGTTTAAGAATTTAATTATGTTAGTGTTATTTTTAAGTTCTATTACTATACTGTAATAAACATTTGTTTTATTGATACGACATGATTTATGATGTTAACGAACAATGCGAATGGTTACGTTTTAAGCTACGAGTTGAGGATCGTAAATAAAGGTTCAAAGTACCCGTCAACAAAGCGGCATCGGGCCCGGTTTACCTACGGTTTAGTCTCACGCAAGGCCTTGCATACGATACTCAATATTGTTGTGTTTTTTACAACCACAATATTTTTATCTGATTCTTCTCGCTGGGATGAACACAGCACTAGAGAAGATTTATCTGTAGGATTTTCTTCTATAGGATCTATGGGATAATCGTCTATAAAAATTCGAAGAGACTCACCAACCGAGATTGGGTTGCCGTACTTCACCGACATGGTATGTTTGTTATACACCGATAAAAACGTATTACACGTAACTGCCATTTGCAACATAAGTGGAAATTTTCTACATTTACATTTATTTTGGGTATGTTTTATGGAAGAGTGGAAAGACTTTTTTTATTATTTTGATCATAGACAATTTTCGTAAAGATTAATTTGTTTTTTTTTGGTTTATTATACTATGTTTATTATACAATAAATCTGAACCAACCTTTCATCTGGTATTTTAATGAATCAACCCTATCATGATACAAATCCTTGATCTCAGGTTAGGGGTAAGTATTTCATGAAAATAAGTTGACTGGTCGTTACAGGGTGCAGTTTGTGATCTTGTTGGCATTGTCAACAACATGTATATTTTAAAAATCAGGCTCATTTTCAAGATGTTCCAAAAGTTAATTTGTGATCGTCATTGGATTGGCCTTTTGCCAAATGTATTGCTAACTATTAATAATTATTGCTCGCGTGTCAATACTTTAGGGACCAGCTAGCGCAAATCTTTTGGATAATGAGATCTTCCTTGTGTGCACTTTGCCTATTTGAAGGTTCAGTGCCTGTGCAGTCATCCCTAAATTCATTCGACAATCAGAGTTCAACAAATCACACACACAAAGACTATTTCCGAGAAGGGCCATGCGTAAGCGAAGAATTCTACCTGCCTTGCGGATAGACTAAGTAGCATGCCCATTAGTCAGTTTATGCTACATCAACTATAACTAAATAATGCCTTAATTTATAGACTCTTTGCATCAGAGTATAAAACTTTTTACATTTTTTTTTTTTAATGTATCCCAATAAATACACTGACAGGCAAAAAATTCCACCCACCTGATTTTTTCATCTCAAAATATTTCTGCTTTGGATTGGTCAATTTTTTTTATGAATAAATATGTACCTTTTTTTTCAATTAGAAATGTCAATATAGAGGATAGTGACCCATAATCCTTAATTCAATTAAAGTACTGTCGTTCCCAAGGTTTACTTTCCATGGAATTAAAAATGTTTATTCAGTGTCATTTGCGTTCTGGTGCAGCAAATTTCTTAGTTTTCGGCTTCGATATTTTAATTTTCTCAATTTTAAGTTTAAAAATGCCTCTTCATGCTGAGGATGTTGCACGTGGTGTGGCACTTATTGATGATGGACATTCCATTAGGTATGCAGCTAATGCCATCGGAGTTCCCTATGAAACTCTACGAGACGCCGTCAGGCGTTTTCGAGAAACTGGGTCTTACCATAGAAGGGTCGGCTCTGGACGGCCTAGGGCAACAGAACCACAGGATGGCCGGTTTCTTACTACTTGAAAATGAATTTTACGAAACCGGCACCTTACCGTTGTTTAAGCGATTCATTAGCTCCAAGAAGTTCGAGGTGTGCAAATTTCTGAACGTATTTGTGTGCGAATTAATACTTGTGGAAGATTAAATGAGTATGGACTAATGGCTTTTCGCCCAGTAAGAGGACCAGAACTCACAGAGTTACACGGCTGGTTTTTGCTCGAGAACACAGTCATTGGACTTTGGTCGAATGGTGTGCTGTACTTTTTACAGATGTATCTAGATTTGCTCTACGATCTCCAGACGGGCGTGAAAGGGTGTGGAGAAGAAGAAATGAAAGGTATGCAGCCTGTAATTTCACCCAGAGCCAACCTTTTCAACGTGGTTCCTTAATGGTGTGGGCTGGGATTTCAATGGAGTGCCGCACAGAATTGGTTGTTGTTCGTGGATGGTCTTTGACGGCCACTCGCTATGCAGATGAGATTTTAGAACCTCATGTGTTGCCTATCCTCATCGAAATCAGCGATCATTCATTAATAATGCACGTCCGCACAGTACAGACATTCCTTCATCAGCACAACATTTAGATCTTAGCCTGGCCAGCACGTTCTCCAGATTTTCAGCCTGTCAAGCATTTATGGGCTAACCTCGGAAGATGAATAAGAGCGCGTTCAGCGCTTCCTGATACACTGCAGGACCTTAAAAGGGCTCTTTGGGAAGAATGGGCTAGCCTCCAGCAAAGGGACATTTCCCGACAGGTGGAAAGTATGCCGAGGCGTTTTCAAGAAGTAATAAAGGCAAGAGGAGGAAATACGCCCTATTAAATGATCCTGTCATTAATTCCTTTTAGGATAAAAATGGTTATTTTTCAATTTTTTTTTCATGTTTCTTAGCAGTTCACATTTTGATTTTAAATTTTTAAACAAAGACTCATTTAATAAACGTTAAAAACCTTATTAAAGGTAAACAAGATTTTATAAATTCATTAAATAATAAGTATTATATACAATTGCCATTTATTATATACAAATACAATTTTTTTACAAGTGGGTGGAATTTTTTGCCTGTCAGTGTATATACATACATCTATTGAAATTATTTACAGATACAAAAATATCCTTTAATAATTAATATAAAAATGGACCAAATAAACTTATACAAACTAATTTCCTAATTAATAAAAAAAACAAAAACTAGTTTTATTTATTTATAATGGCAACTAGTCCTAAATTATTTGGAAGCCTTTTTTGTCGTGAAATATCAAAAAACACTGTCTCCTGAGAAATTCCAGGACATTCTTCACGATCAGCGCAGTACCAAGTTGATCTGGGTCAGAGGGAGTCACGGTCAGGGCAGTACCAAGTTGATCTGGGTCAGAGGGAGTCACGGTCAGGGCAGTACCAAGTTGATCTGGGTCAGAGGGAGTCACGGTCAGGGCAGTACCAAGTTGATCTGGGTCAGAGGGAGTCACGGTCAGGGCAGTAAAGGTCTAGGTCCACATAAACTCTTACTTATGTGTACCCAAAAATGATACATATAGACTCGTTTGTTAATGTTACGAAATGAACAATACAAAAAATATGAGTTCAACATTATCACTTTCATGATGTCGAATGTCAATTTTTTGTACCATTTCAGGTTTAGGGTGGAATGCTACAATACTATGGTACTATAATACGAGAGAAGTTGATCGACAGGATCCATTCCTCCCAATTTATTATAATGCACCACCACTTCAGGCTTAGTAATGTTGTTTCTCAAAATATTTGCAGGAAAATTCAACAGTTTAGTCAATAATGTATGAATATATTAAAACATAAATAAAACAATAAATATTCATTTTATAATAAATTAAATTTACCTTTTAAACAAATTATTGAAGAACTACATTAAAAAAAATCATGAAAAAACTTCTAGTTGGTCGATTTGAAAATGAAATATACTGTTAAAAAAATACTGAAGACAACTGCCGTTGACGGGAGTTGAAAAAGTCAATCCACACCAAGTACAAGCCTTTCAAACCTAAAGGGAAAGGGAACAGAGAGTGTCCGTCCAGCTGCAGTGAAAGTGTTTAACATCTTCAACCAATTTACAACTTTTGCCAAGATGGTAAAGCTTAGGCCCAACACCAGTAACAACAGTATAAACATCAGTACGAATTAAGTATTCTGTTGACACACCAGTATTCTATCATCGTCAAAGTTAATTTTCTTCCTTCTCATCTTCACACCTGAACGAGTGCCTTCTGATGAGCATTTTGTTGAAGGCAGTGATAGATTATCGTTCTTCAGCTTGGACGATAAGTGAAGAAATGAAAAGTACCGGTGGTTGTTCAGATCATATTCATTGGCAGCGGCTCTGTATATTGTAAGAAACATCTTTTCGTCAGCTAGAGAAACTTAATGCGGTGTAGGTTCATAAAAGAGGTCAGCGATGTATCTCATCTCGATGAGTTATTTAAAAAAAAAAATTATATATTTATATATAAAAATTATATGATATTTAAGAAAACACCCCCAAAAAAAATGCCTTTAAACAGCCCCTTAATTTGTACTCATCAGCCGACCACTGTACCTTAAATAAGAACTTTTTTTAATATTTTTCCTTCCTTTCCTGGACTATAAACAACATACTAATGACTGTATATATTAGCTACTGTTGTTATATGCCTTTATGTTATGTGTATTTTTAACTATTTTTTTTTTCATTTTAACTAGTATTGGTAGGTATATTAAAAATCTTTTGCTTTATTCAATATTTAATATTTCTATTTGTTTGTTTCAGGTGTAGTTCATGATCATGCTATAAAGAGACATGTAATGTCATGTGATGGTAAACTAGGAGATTTCATTTTAGAGAATCACATAATAACACAACATGACAAAGAAAAGCCCCATCAATGTCCTCATTGCAGCTACAAAACAGTAAAAGCTCGTGTATTGAAGAATCATATAATGGCACACCATACCGGGGAAAAGCCGCATCAATGTCCTCAATGCAGCTACAAAGCAGTAAAAGCTGATTCTTTGAAGAAACATATGATGGCACAACATACCAAAGAAAAGCCGCATCAATGTCCTCATTGTAGCCACAAAACAGTAGATGCTAGTAGATTAAAAACACATATAATGGTACATCATACCAAAGAAAAGCCCCATCAATGTCCTCACTGTAGATACAAAGCAGTACGAGCTGATTCTTTGAAGAATCATATAATGGCACATCATACTAAAGAAAAGCCGCATCGATGTCCTCATTGCAGTTACAAAACAGTACTACCTGGTACATTGAAGAATCATATAATGGCACAACATACCAATGAAAAGCCCCATCAATGTCCTCACTGCAGCTACAAAGCAGTAGAAGCTCGTGCATTGAAGAATCATATAATGGCACATCATAATGGAGAAAAGCCGCATCAATGTCCTCATTGCAGCTACAAAGCAGTAGAAGCTCGTGATTTGAAGAATCATATAATGGCACACCATACCGGGGAAAAGCCGCATCAATGTCCTCACTGCAGCTACAAAGCAGTAACAGCTCCTGCATTGAAGAATCATATAATGGCACACCATACCGGGGAAAAGCCACATCAATGTCCTCACTGCAGCTACAAAGTAGTAAAAGCTTTTACATTGAAGAATCATATAATGGCAAAACATACTGACGAAAAGCCCCATCATTGTCCTCATTGCAGCTACAAAGCAGTACTAGCTAATTCTTTAAAGAAACATATAATGGCACAACATACCAAAGAAAAGCCGCATCAATGTCCTCATTGCAGCTACAAAGCAGTAGAAGCTTTTTCTTTGAAGAGACATATAATGGCACATCATAGCGGAGAAAACGTCCATTAATGTCCTCATTGCAGCTACAAAGCCGTAACAGCTCCTGTATTGAAGAATCATATAATGGCACACCATACCGGGGGAAAGTCGCATCAATGTCCTCACTGCAGCTACAAAGCAGTAAAAGCTTTTACATTGAAGAATCATATAATGGCAAAACATACCTACGACAAGTCCCATTATTGTCCTCACTGCAGCTACAAAGCAGTACTAGCTGATTCTTTGAAGAAACATATGATGGCACAACATACCAAAGAAAAGCACTATCAATGTCCTCATTGTAGCCACAAAACAGTACATGCTCTAGTAGCATAAAAACACATATAATGGTACATCATACCAAAGAAAAGCCCCATCAATGTCCTCACTGTAGCTACAAAGCAGTAAGAGCTGATTCTTTGAAGAAACTTATAATGGCACATCATACTAGGGAAATAATTTAAACTTGTGAGTCTAAGCCTCTTATTGTTCCAATGAACCAGACCCCAGTAATTATCAGTTTTAATTTTCTTGTTGAAGTTAATTCAGAAATAACATTATAAGAAAAACTTAAAAAGAAAGCATTGCAGTAAATCAAAAGACAAATCGTGGGAACTAAAGCTGTTTCTATGCTGAAATGTCTGACAATTTTGAAAAACTGGGGGTTTTATCCTATCTGGGATTGCTTAAGGGTTGGATAAGAAATGGTTAAATAAGAAAAGTGATTTTTTTTTTGTTTATGTATTTTGCTGTCTGGTTAGGGGAGAGTACTTATATATTTTTAAAATATTGTTATGTTTTTTGTCTATATTGTTTTCTCTTTAAATTTAATCTGAGGTTTTAAAGGTTCTGTTAATATAAAAAAGAATTCTGGCAAAAGGAAAATTGTTTAATTACAAATCGATTCATGAATTTATATACATATTAGGACGTATGTGATAAAATTACAATGTTAAAACTAAACTTAAAATTTACCTTAACATTACTCGCGACTGGCCAGATTTACTATTCTTACGTCCTTTGGCGAATTTTTCTTTGTTCGTTGTTGTTGTGCCACACGATCAGTACACCTCCACTGCTATCATCTCTTCAATCCTTCTCTGGATAAAATTATTTTTCATACTATGTTCTTCCATATGCTTGCCTCATGTCTCCTACGATGATCAAAACAAACAAGAGCGCTTCTCGTTCTCTAGTCTTTTTTATACTCTTCTGTTACCTTCTTGATTTTTTTAACTTTCTTATTTTCCAATGCAAGTTGTCTCAGATACTATTAACTTTTCTTATTTAAAGTTTTTAAGTTAAACTTTTAAGTTTAAAGTTAACAAATCCAATATTAAAATATTTATATTTAATTCTTGATATTATTTATATGGTAACTATTAATATTAGATGTAACGGCAACAAATAATGTTCATCCCTTCATAGCCGTGATCCTCCGGTCGTTTACCGCCCTTTTATGCCCGCTAATTTCGAATTTATATCAAAGGCAACATCTAAATATCACAACATTCAGGTCTGATTTAAAAAATTGTTGAGCTTGTCGATAAAAAAATTGTTATTTCACTTCACTTTTGATTTTACTTTCACTTTTTCAGCACTTACACAATTTGGATTTTCTTACAACTAAATTACAATATCAAAATGTGTGTCACCAAAATTTTACATGTTTACAAATGTAATTGTACCACACAGACATTTTAACATTTAACTATATTACAATAAATTTTTATTTCCAAGTTTTTACATTGCTTGATAGACATTAGTTTATAATAAGGTTTTTAAGTTTTTAGATAGATTTTAACATATTTTCAAATTTGACTGTACAAATAAACATTTTAACATTTAAATACACTACAATAAACTTCAATTTTCAAGTTTTACATGTCATTTGTTTAGCGTTATTTTCATAGTAATTAAAATAAAACTTTTTTTTTTATTATAATCCTTGACACAAAAAACATCCCTGAAATTGTTTTTAAAGTTTTTCCATTTATTAATTTTCATGTTGTTCAAATTAAACCCGCAAAAAGGGATTTCACTAAAATGAGCTGAAATTTTAAATTCAAATTTATTCCAATCCAAACTTTTACCTATTGTATTTTTTAATTTACTCATAAATTTTACTGGGTCAGATTTTGTAATCGTTTGACATTCTAACTTATTATTACTATCCTTTACTCGTATTATTTCACGATCAATTACCAATTTAGGCTCACTAGAGTTACCACACGGATGTCCTCATTGCAGCTACAAAACAGTAGAAGCTGGTACATTGAAGAAACATCTAATGGCACACCATACCGACGACAAGCCCATCAATGTCCTCATTCCAGCTACAAAGCGAGACGAGGTGTATCAAATCATATAATGGCACTTTATACTAGGGAAATAATTTAAACTTGTGAAGCTAAGCCTCTAACTTCAACTTATTGTTTCAATGAACCAGACCCCAATAATTATCAGTTTTAATTTTCTTGTAGAAGTTAATTAGAAATAACATTATATGAAAAACTTAAAAAGAAGGCATTGCAGTAAATCTAAAGACATATCATGGGAACTAAAGCAGTTTGTATGCTGAAATTTCTGACAATTTAGATAAACAAGGCTTTTCCTGATATCTTGGATTGTTCAAGTGTTGGATGTGTTTGAAAATAATTTGATAATTTTTAGGGATTTTGTATCGACTTTTGCATGTTAATGTTAATAATCAAAATATAATAAAGAAAATAAATCGATCAATTATAACAAAAATTGCCATAATAATATGTATACATTTAAAAATATATAAATACTCTCCCCTATCCAGACAGCTAAATACATAGACAAAAAAAAATCACTTTTGCTATTTTTTAAATGATAATTACTTATCTAATAATAAGAAAATATAGTGGAAATTAACATGCATAATAAATTTATATACACTCATATGCCTCCTGGGAGACATTGCGGCTCGGGAAAGGTTGACAAAAACAAATCAAACAATTTTTAACAAATGTTCTGAAGTAAAATTGTAATGTTTATTCTAAATATATAAAATAAATGTATAATTACTTAAACTTTTCTTTATTCCATATATATCCTAGTCACTCTTCCATATTCCAATCACCTTCGCCCACATAAATCGGGATATGGGAGAGTCTACTGTATAAATACCATTTTATTGGCAACGAAATGGGATTGAAATTTTTTCTTTTTGATTCTTGGATTTCCCTACAACGATAACAGAAAAGTTATGTTTCCCTGGCGCATTGCTACCAGCTATAAGAGTTAGGCTTCCTTGTAGCTTTAGCCGAATCTTCAATTTTTAATGGTACCGTTTTGCACGAAAGCATTTGGTATAAACGGAATGTCTCATCAGAATTATAAATTTGATCTGATTACACTCTAGTAAAACTTCTTAAACTCAAAACATTTATTCATTGTACAATCTAGGCAGGAACCGTACATTCGATGGAACTAGAAAGCGAATATTTGGCGTACTTATAGTTACGATCTTGCTGTCAAAGTTAAAAATTCTTATCCTTAAATAAATCAAATCTGATCGGGACCAACGAGGTTTTACTGCACATTAAGAGAAAAGTACTAAAACATGTAAGATGAATATGAAATAGCTCTTTGGCGGCAGGATGAGCGCCACCTTACCTTGCCTCTGGATATTGTCTACAACTGTTGTCATATCATTGAAGTTAGGTTTCATATAAGTCTGTATTTTGGAGAATATCTATTCTATTTACGATGGATGCAACCGGTAATATAACATTGCGTATTTAACTGCTGTTTGAATAGTTAATGAGAAAGTAATTAAAATATCTAAATCTGTAAATAGATTTTAATATAACTTCCATTACACTGAATAGAATTATTATTATTATGGTCAGATTTACAATGAATTTGATTGTTTTGTCTGCAGATGTGAAAGGATCTTTAATGGTCATCAAGCAAGAAATCGAAGAAGAATTTGACTGTAAGTGTTTTTAAAGTTAACATTAAAAGTATGTATTTTGCAACACTTGGTTAAGTATCTGACTGAGGGGAAGATATTGCTATACTATGACTGGTTACTGCATTTTCTTGAATAATGCTTTTAGAGTTTCGCTACTTTTTCGCATTAATCGGACGTTCAAACTATTGAATAGGAAGATATAGTTTTATATAATTGGCCTCAGTTTAGCTAACTTGCTGAAGTTAATAAATGTTGACAGAATCTAAAGTTAGTCCTTAAGGGACTTCGGACTTATGTAAGAGAAAGACCAATTTCAAAAATCAAGACTGATCAGTTAATTTTTTCCCTGATATTATTCCTCATCGTCATACAATTTACTCACATTTCATCAGCTTCCATTCAATAATCCCTGGGAAACACTTCGGTTTCTTTAAAGTATTACAGCTTATCAGCTATTTACGTTGAGCTTTCGAAAATGCAACAAAAAAAAAAAAAAAAACAACTAAAGAATGTCATTCTCTTCATCTGTTGGGAAATTATTTACGCTTATATTTGTTCTGAAGCCAAGAAGCCAATTCATCCGTTCTCTCATTGCAGTCTATACCTGGTATAGGTTGGCATCTTTTCTTGATTCGGTCTGCTATTAATTTGTAATAATGATATGGAATTGTAGTGCGTATCTGATGGCAACTTAACTCAACTATAAACCGTGCGAACATTTAAGACATGGGCTATTGACAAGATATGCAATATTTTTATTTGTATTATGCTTAATTACTTGAATATTGATGTTAATTATCAGTAGTTGTACATCATTGGCTTGCGGAACCATTATGCTATAATTAAAATTAGGGTTTACGGAAGAAACAATGGTCCTAGGGGCTAAGAAATCATTATTATTATTATCATAGTTATATCTGGCAAAATATCACACTGTTGATGAGGTGAGTTTCCAAGAGCAAAAATTTTAATCATTTTATAATTTACATATATTTGAAGATTTTCAAATTCAGCAGTAGACAAGTTTCCACAGTTTTCCTAAGACAATTCTTCCTAATAACAGCTGTGGTTAGAACTGACACATGGGAGTCACATAAACTGCTGTTATTGATTAAATAGGGGTTTGTAACTCCCCTACCTCATTGGCAATTGGTTTCGAATTCTTTTTAAAATTTTTAGTAACGGTGGCATACAGAATAACTGCAGTCTTTGCAAAAGAGGTTAAAATGGTACAAGTCATATTCACTTAACGTTGGTGACCTTTTATTCAACAATGGTTCTTAGTCCTTTCAGTTGGAAGATCGCACCATCCTGGACTGTTTCCCTGTTGATGATGACATAACAGGCGTGATATCCATAACAATAATTGCTAACTGGATTAGCTGCAGCTAATTGCAGACTTAAAGAAGTCAACCCATTCGTATCAGCAGTCCGTTAGACTCAATACCTTTATAGGAAGTAGGAAAGAGAGGAGTTGAAAGACCAGCACAGCCAGTTTTTCTGGCGAAATCCAATAAACATATTTATATTATATTATATTATATTTATTTTATATTAGTGACATATTTCTCTTATGAGCAGGTGATCCAATCCACTTTAAAGAAGAAGAGCTAATCATGGATGACAGTGAGTAAACGAAAGCATTTCTCAATATATAAATATGCACTAATATCAACTACATCACCGAACATCTTAATGTATCATTGCTGCTATAATCTATTTTTAACTAGCTTTTAAGACACTTCACTTCATTATTTATAAGTTAGTGATATCTTTTTCTTTTGAGCAGGTGATCCAATCCACATTAAAAAAGAAGAGCTTATCATGGATGACGGTGAGTAAACTAAAAGATCTTTCAATATATAAATATGCACAAATATCAACTATATCAGCAAATGAAAATCTTAATGTATCATTGCTGCTATAATCTATTTTTAACTAGCTTTTAAGACACTTCACTTCATTATTTATGAGTTAATGATATATTTTTCTTTTGAGCAGGTGATCCAATCCACTTTGAAGAAGAAGAAGAGTTAATCATTGGTAATGGTGAGTAAACTAAAGCATCTCTTAATATATAAATATGCATAAATATCAGCTACATCAGCGAACAAACATCTTAATGTATCATTGCTGCTATAATCTATTTTTAACTAGCTTTTAAGACACTTCACTTCATTATTTATAAGTTAGTGATATCTTTTTCTTTTGAGCAGGTGATCCAATTCACATTAAAAAAGAAGAGCTTATCATGGATGACGGTGAGTAAACTAAAAGATCTTTCAATATATAAATATGCACAAATATCAACTACAACAGCGAACATCTTAATGTATCATTGCTGCTGTAATCTATTTTTAACTATCTTTTAAGACACTATAATTCATTGTTTAACTAAAGGATCTCTCAATATGTTAATATGCACAAATATACTACCATGTTGTCTAAGCAACAAAAAAAGAATAAGAAAAAAAATTATCAATTTCTGATTTTTGGTACAGTTGTTGGGGGGTAGTGTCCTGTACATCATACTAAAAGTCCCCAAAAGGGGGGGGGGTTAAAACTAATTTTTTTAGGTGTTTTTTTTTCAATATCTTGCAAACTAGTGATTTATCAGAAAGTATTTTCTATACAAAATTAAAATTCAGAAAATACCATATTAAAATTGGTTTAATAATGAAAGAAAAAAATTAATACTGAACAATACAATAAATTTTTATAAATACTCTTAATGCTAGGTAAAGTATAAAACTGTATTCCTCCAGTGGGTTTCAAAAAGTAATGCAAGTGTTATCGTAAAAAAGTTTTGTTTAAGATATATTGTTTAAAACACTTAAAAATATTGAATTAAGCCGGTCAGACATTTACCCATTTTTTCCAGTGATGTCCCTAGACACCCTGGAAGGCCTTGACTGGAACCTCGTTCAGAGCTGTCATCACAGCAACTTTAATTGTCAAAATGGTGTCCTTTGAGGAAATATTAATCCTTGGAAATAAAAAGAGGTGTACTCAAATGCCCATGTCCCCGGTAGTTTATAATATACTATTACGTTTTTATATAATTTATATTTAGCTTTAATCTTTATCTGCGGTTCTGATAATATAAACAAGAAACTTCTGGCAAAAGGAAAAATTGTTTATTTACACATATATTCATTAATTTAATATACAAATAAGTACGTACGTTGGTAAAATAACACTGTTAACAACTAAATTAGATTGAACCTTATTACTATTGCGACTGGCCAGTTTTTATTTGTTGTGCGTCCTTTGTTCTAAGCTGCAGCGCGTTGTTGCCATTTGTCTCGTTGTCGTCTTGGTTGGTGCCGAGCGTGGTCCTGGTGCGTCTTCTATGGTCGTGGAGTCAAAATGAATGAGTCTAGTTCAGGGCGACCCCAGTCTTTATACGCCCTGCCGCTATATTGGATCTGTTAACCTCTTTGTCTCATATATGATTAACTGTTCTTGTTTTAAAATTAACAAATCCAATATTAAACCATTTATATTTATTTCTTGATATTGTTTATTTGATGACTATTAATATTGGACATAATGCAACGAATAGTGGTCAAAACATAAATGAACCATGATCCATGGATCGTATACCGTTCATTTATGCCCGCTAAATTTGAGTTGATATAAAAAACACCATCAAAAATCACCATATCAAAATATCACAACAATACATGTATATTTTAAAAATCAGGTTCATTTTCAAGATGTTCCAAAAGTTAATTTGTGATCGTCATTGGATTGGCCTTTTGCCAAATGTATTGCTAACTATTAATAATTATTGCTCGCGTGTTAATACTTTAGGGACCAGCTGGCGCAAATCTTTTGCATAATGAGATCTTCCTTGTGTGCACTTTGCCTATTTGAAAGTTCAGTGCCTGTGCAGTCATGCAGTCATCCCTAAATTCATTCGACAATCACAGTTCAACAAATCACACACACAAAGATTATTTCCGAGAAGGGCCATGCGTAAGCGAAGAATTCTACCTGCCTTGCGGATAGACTAAGTAGCATGTCCATTAGTCAGTTTATGCTACATCAACTATAACTAAATAAATGTCCCAATAAATACATCCATTGAAATTATTTACAAAACTATCCTATAATAATTAATATATAAATGGGCCAAATAAACTTATACAAACTAATTTCCTAATTAATAAAAAAAACAAAAACTAGTTTTATTTATTTATTATGGCAACTAGTCCTAAATTATTTGGAAGCCTTTTTTGTGGTGAAATATCAAAAAACACTCTGTCTCCTGAGAAATTCCAGGACATTCTTCACGATCAGCGCAGTACCAAGTTGATCAGGGCAGTAAAGGTCTAGGTCCACATAAACTCTTACTTATGTGTATCCATAAATGATACAAATAGACTCGTTAGTTAATGTTACGAAATGAGCAATACAAAAAATATGAGTTCAACATTATCATTTTCATGATGTGGAATGTCAGTTTTTTGTACCATTTTAGGTTTTGGGTGGAATACTACAATACTATGGTACTATAATATGAGAGAAGTTGATCGACACGATCCACTCCTCCCAATTTATTATAATGCACCACCACTTCAGGCTTAGTAATGTTGTTTCTCAAAGTATTTGCAGGAAAATTCAACAGTTTAGTCAATAATGTAAGAATATATTAAAACATAAATAAAACAATAAATATTCATTTTATAATAAACTAAATTTACCTTTTAAACAAATTATTGAAGAACCCCTTAAAAAAAAATCATGAAAAAAGTTGGCCGATTTGAAAATGAAATATACCGTTAAAAGAATACTGAAGACAACTGCTGTTGACGGGAGTTGAAAAAGTCAATCCACACCAAGTACAAGCCTTTCAAACCTAAAGGGAAAGGGAACAGAGAGTGTCCGTCCAGCTGCAGTGAAAGTGTTAAACATCTTCAACCAACTTACAACTTTTGCCAAGATGGTAAAGCTTAGGCCCAACACCAGTAACCACAGTATAAATATCAGTACGAATTAAGTATTCTGTTGACACACCAGTATTCTATCATCGTCAAAGTTAATTTTCTTCCTCCTCATCTTCACACCCTGAACGAGTGCCTTCTGATGAGCATTTTGTTGAAGGCAGTGATAGATTATCGTTCTTCAGCTTGGACGATAAGTGAAGAAATGAAAAGTACCGGTGGTTTTTCAGATCATATTCATTGGCAGGGGCTCTGTATATTGTAAGAAACATCTTTTCGTCAGCTAGAGAAACTTAATGCGGTGTAGGTTCATAAAAGAGGTCAGCGATGTATCTCATCTCGATGAGTTATTTAAAAAAAAAAATTTTCCCCAAGGTTGATTTGTCGTTGCTGTAAATGGCCAAAGTAGTGTCATATCCATTGAAAGTATGCTTGAATCTAAAACATTTTTGTTTTAACTTTTACTTTCCCAAACTTTATAAAATATTTTTAGTTTTTTATTTCTCTCATGAATCTTTAACTAAAATTGTGAAGATTCCTGTTTTTAAACCCTCACTACTTCCTAAACTATTGACTCAGCAGAAACAATGAGTAAGAACATTTTTATAGGGAATTTTGTCTCTTTTTTGCTAAAATCAATAATTTGTGAGATATTTGAGAAAACCCCCTTCAAAAAAACTACCTTGAAACAGCCCCTTAATTTACTCATCAGCCGACCACTGTACCTTAAATAAGAAATTGTTTTAAATATTTTTCCTTTCTTTCCTGGAATATAAACAGCATACTAATGAATGTATATATTAACTACTGGTGTTGTTATATGCATCTATGTTATGTGTATTTTTAACTATTTTTTTTTTCATTTTAACTAGTATTAGTATGTATATTATAAAGCTTTTGCTTTATTCTATATTTAATATTTCTATTGGTTTTTTCAGGTTTAGTTCATGAACATACTGTAAAGAGACATGTAATGTCATGTGATGGTAAAGTAGGAGATTTCATTTTAGAGAATCACATAATAACACACCATGACAAAGAAAAGCCCCATCAATGTCCTCATTGCAGCTACAAAACTGTAGAAGCTGGTACATTAAAGACACATATAATGGCGCAACATACCAAAGAAAGGCCCCATCAATGTACTCATTGCAGCTACAAAGCAGTAGAACCTCGTGCATTGAAGAATCATATAATAGCAAAACATACCGACGACAAGCCCCACCATTGTCCTCACTGCAGCTACAAAGCAGTAGAAGCTGGTAAATTGAAGAGACATATAATGGCACACCATACTGGAGACAAGCCCCATCAATGTTCTCATTGCAGCTTTAAAACAGTAGATGCTCGTGCGTTGAAGAATCATATAATGGCACATCATACCAAAGAAAAGCCGCGTCAATGTCCTTATTGCAGCTACAAAACTGTAGAAGCTCGTTCATTGAAGAGTCATGTAATGGCAAAACATACCAATGAAAAGCCCCATCAATGTCCTCACTGCAGCTACAAAGCAGTAGAAGCTTTTTCTTTGAAGAGACATATAATGGCAAATCATAGTGGAGAAAAGCCCCATCAATGTCCTCATTGTAGCTACAAAGCAGTAACAGCTCGTGTATTGAAGAATCATATAATGGCACACCATACTGGGGAAAAGCCACATCAATGTCCTTACTGCAGCTACAAAGCAGTAAAAGCTTTTACATTGAAGAATCATATAATGGCAAAACATACCGACGACAAGCCCCATCATTGTCCTCACTGCAGCTACAAAGCAGTACTAGCTGATGCTTTGAAGAAACATATGATGACACAACATACCAAAGAAAAGCCCCATCAATGTCCTCATTGTAGCTACAAAACAGTAGATGCTAGTACAATAAAAACACATATAATGGTACATCATACCAATGAAAAGCCCCATCAATGTCCTCACTGTAGCTACAAAGCAGTAAGAGCTGATTCTTTGAAGAAACATATAATGGCACATCATACCAAAGAAAAGCCGCATCAATGTCCTCATTGCAGCTACAAATCAGTAGAAGCTTTTTCTTTGAAGAGACATATAATGGCACATCATAGTGGAGAAAATCCCCATTAATGTCCTCATTGCAGCTACAAAGCAGTAGCAGCTCCTGCATTGAAGAATCATATAATGGCACACCATACCGGGGAAAAGCCACATCAATGTCCTCACTGCAGCTACAAAGTAGTAAAAGCTTTTACATTGAAGAATCATATAATGGTACATCATACCAAATAAAAGGCCCATCAATGTCCTCACTGTAGCTACAAATTAGTACGAGCGTTATATCTAACAAATATATACAGCCTAACATCTTTACAACTGTGCATCTCACTCCTACAAACCGAAGTCTTACTCATACCTCGTTTTGCGGATCAGTTATTCACCTCCTTAATTAACTGAGGGCAATCAACAGCCCCTGCCTGGTGTCTTGCATCCTCCTCTGGTATCCCAGCCAGGATGCAGTTCACACAGCGTGGGCTTTCATCCTTATGCCTGCAATTCTTGGCTATGTGACCTTCATAGGCACACCGCCTACAAGACTCCTGGTACTCGGGGCAGGTGACCTTGGAATATCTATCCCTGGCACTTCAGGCAATGTGGTGCATCAAGAAAGTCTTTTACGACCAACCTATTTCACCCCCCCCCCACCCGTAAGTCAACAGCGCGTATCTTACGGCTGGTGTGACCTCCGCCACCCAGCTGATAAAAACCGAGTCCCTACCTCCCTTCATCTTAAATATCAACCTTAAAAAGCTCAGCCTCTGATCCTGAGGCAGGCCCGCCAAGGATGAATCCACCCGAGACAAGGCACTCCATACCTCATCTCTGAACTGTTCTTCCGTCCAAGACCTAGGTCCTCTCTTCATGGCCAACCTAGCATTGAGACCTGCCAATTTACTAGATTGAAGCAGGCTCGTTGCTTCCTCCATGCTAGGGGTCTCTATAAGGAGACCTCCAGCCTCCGTACCCCTAGCAATCCTAGAGGAACTGTTAGGGTCCTTCTCTGGGAGCTTACCCATTATCTCTGTTGGGACACCTTCGATGGTAACATAAGTTTTGCTTCCGACACTGGAGTCCCTTCGTGTCAGCGGGAGTCTAGTCCCAATGTCTCTGACACTAGGCTTCTGTGGCACCTGCACTTTAGTCTTCTTCTTTCTTTTGTCGACGACTTTAAACCCCTCCTCGTCATCAGTGGTCACCGGGGCCACGAATTCCTCAGGGGCAGAAGCCATATCCTTGTGCGATGGGCCGGCCACAGGGCTAGCTCCTACCGCAGCCCAATCCCCCTGCGGCCGAACACTCCTCGGACCTTTGGCGCTCCAAAATCTCTCCCGCTGCGGTTTTGGAGTCTCCATTTTGACTGGTATTACGGGACCCTTAATACTCGTCAATTTCCTATCGATGGATTCAACCTGCTGCTGAATAACATCTGCAGATCGATCCTCTTCGTTCAAAAATGACAAGAAAGGCCCAACCACAGAAGAGGTTACAACTTCAGCAACCCTGTTTGCTATTGTTCTCACAATAACGTCATTGGCCATAATGGCCTGAGTTGCACGGGTGACTGGTGTATCCATTCATTGTTGCACCTGATCCTTCCCCAACCGTGGACTCCTTGGTGAAGACGGGCCAGCGGAAGGTTTATCTTTTAAACTTTCCAGGATCACTGCTGTGAGCTCGGCTGGCTGGCGGACCATAGCCAGGAGTTTCTCGTCCTCAATCACAACCCTGCCGAGGTCATCGACAAGCTAGCCGACCCTACCGCAGATATGCTCTTGATTTTTTTTGGACAACTTCTTGTCCTTTAACTCAGCCACAAAACGACCCAAGCCGTCTCTGATTTCTTGTGCCCTCTCTAGTATTGGTGTTTTGGTCTCGTAGTAAGGAAACTCGCCATCGAGATCATGTTCCGTCCTCTTCCTCTTCAGCCGTTGCTCCCGAGACAGAACTCTGACATCGGGGAGAGACGGGAACCTACTCGCTTGTTGCATTCCCAATAGACACTCATCCCCCTCCGGGCCATGGGGGGGCGTGGGTGCCAGATCCGGGAATTCAGGCGAACCCTGGCTGCCGGGCATCCTAACCTAACGTGAAGATGCACAGAAACATAGAGTATACAACAAAATCTCAATCTTTCTCCGTAAGGAAAAAGATAAAACGAAAATGTAATATTCAATTACCCTAAATATATGTATATAATGTTAATTCAAGAAAAACTATTATAAGCTATAACTATTAAACAAGTCAAAACAAACATAAAAAAAATTTTTAGTCTTTTAAAGAAATGTTTTCCAAGTCCACTAATCCGAGGGGGTAAGGACTTATAAAAAAATCGGCTAGTAGAATTGTTTACCAACAAGGTCGGGAGCAGCTTAAAAAAAAGCAGCTGCCTCGTTGACCGCCAGGCACCGACTGAAGTCAGGAGTGGGCTGCAGAGGTAGAGGGGATAATCTCCGGGAGCCCTTCCTTCCTCTTTGAGCGCTGGAGCCGTACTCAATTTTGACAAACTGGTGGTTTTATTCCTATCTGGGATTGCTTAAGGGTTGGATAAGAAAAGTGATTTTTTTTGTTTATGTATTTAACTGTCTGGATAGGGGAGAGTACTTATATATTTTTAAAATATTGTTATGTTTTTTGTCTATATTGTTTTCTCTTTAAATTTAATCTGAGGTTTTAAAGGTTCTGTTAATATAAAAAAGAATTCTGGCAAAAGGAAAATTGTTTAATTACAAATCGATTCATGAATTTATATACATATTAGGACTTATGTGATAAAATTACAATGTTAAAACTAAACTTAACATTACTGGCGACTGGCCAGATTTATTATTCTTACGTCCTTCGGCGAATTCTTCGTTTTTCTTTGTTTGTTGTTGTTGTGCCACACGATCAGTACACCTCCACTGCTATCATCTCTTCAATCCTTCTCTGGATAAAATTATTTTTCATACTCTGTTCTTCCATTTGCTTGCCTCATGTCTCCTACGATGATCAAAACGAACAAGAGCGCTTCTCGTTCTCTCGTCTTTTCTATACTCTTCTGTTACCTTCTTGATTTTTTTAACTTTCTTATTTTCCAATGCAAGTTGTCTCAGATACTATTAACTTTTCTTATTTTAAAGTTAACAAATCCAATATTTATATTTAATTCTTGATATTATTTATATGATTACTATTAATATTAGATATAACGGCAACAAATAATGTTCATCCCTTCATAGCCATGATCCTCGGGTCGTTTACCGCCCTTTTATGCCAGCTAATTTCGAATTTATATCAAAGGCAACATCACAAACTCACAACATTCAATATCAAAATATGTCACCAAAATTTTACATGTTTACAAATGTAATTGTACCACACAGACATTTTAACATTTAACTATATTACAATAAATTTTTAATTTCCAAGTTTTTACATTGCTTGATAGACATAAGTTTATAATAAGGTTTTCAATTGATTTTAATTTTTAAGTTTTTAGATAGATTTTAACATATTATCAAATTTGACTGTACAAATAAACATTTTAACATTTAAATACACTACAATAAACTTCAATTTTCAAGTTTTACATGTCATTTGTTTAGCGTTATTTTCATAGTAATAAAAATAAAACTTTTTTTATTATAATCCTTGGCACAAAAAATATCCCTGAAATTGTTTTTAAAGTCTTTCCATTTATTAATTTTCATGTTGTTCAAACTAAACCCGCAAAAAGGGATTTCACTAAAATGAGCTGAAATTTTAAATTCAAATTTATTCCAATCCAAACTTTTACCTATTGTATTTTTTAATTTACTCATAAATTTTACTGGGTCAGATTTTGTAATCGTTTGACATTCTAACTTATTATTACTATCCATTACTCGTATTATTTCACGATCAATTACCAATTTAGGCTCACTAGAGTTACCACACGGATGTCCTCATTGCAGCTACAAAACAGTAGAAGCTGGTACATTGAAGAAACATATAATGGCACACCATACCGACGACAAGCCCATCAATGTCCTCATTCCAGCTGCAAACCGAGACGAGCTGTATCAAATCATATAATGGCACTTTATACTAGGGAAATAATTTAAACTTGTGAAGCTAAGCCTCTAACTTCAACTTATTGTTTCAATGAACCAGACCCCAATAATTATCAGTTTTAATTTTCTTGTAGAAGTTAATTAGAAATAACATTATATGAAAAACTTAAAAAGAAGGCATTGCAGTAAATCTAAAGACATATCATGGGAACTAAAGCAGTTTGTATGCTGAAATTTCTGACAATTTAGACAAACAAGGCTTTTCCTGATATCTGGGATTGTTCAAGTGTTGGATGTGTTTGAAAATAATTTGATAATTTTTAGGGATTTTGTATCCACTTTTGCATGTTAATGTTAATAATCAAAATATAATAAAAAAATAAATCAATCAATTATAACAAAAATTGCAATAATAATATGTATACATTTAAAAATATATAAATACTCTCCACTATCCAGACGGCTAAATACATCGACAAAAAAAAATTACTTTTGTTATTTTTAAAATGATAATTACTTATCTAATAATAAGAAAATATAGTGGAAATTAACATATATAATAAATTTATTTATACTCATATGCCTCCAGGGAGACATTGCGGCTCGGGAAAGGTTGACAAAAACAAATCAAACAATTTTTAACAAATGTTCTGAAGTAAAATTGTAATGTTTATTCTAAATATATAAAATAAATGTATAATTACTTAAACTTTTCTTTATTCCATATATATCCTAGTCACTCTTCCATATTCCAATCACCTTCGCCCACATAAATCCGGATATAGGAGAGTCAACTGTATAAATACCATTTTAAAAGTTTGATGAAACATTAGAGGGGTGTACCTATTTGTTACATGATGACAGAAGAATGAGAATGATAAACGTTGAAAATATCACATCACATATTGAACATATATATTACAAATTTTTAATTATTAGTACTTAGTTATGCTTGTAATAAATATCTTTTAATGTTAGATGCTAAGGATGCCTGTTGAGTGAGGTCATTTCCATCAGATTTTTGTGAAGTGAATTCAAGAAGTGAAGCATGATGTTTATTTTGTATCTTTTTAGCCACATAACTACAAGATACTTCCAGGCTATTTTAAAGGTTGCTTCTGAAAATAAAAAACACTACCTAAACGCAAATTGAATAGCACGGTATCGTATATCATTAGGTATAAAAATCATCTTAGATGCTTTTGGATTACTTGATTGGGGGTAAAAATTTCATAATGCAATTAATTTTGTACCCTTGGTGTTACGAGAATAAAACAATGTACTGAAGGTACGCTGTACCTATAGATATGACATCCATAATAAAAAGGAGGAGATGTTGAAAGTAACAAACAAAGACAGAAAATGATAATAGTTTAGTAAAAATGAGTAGAGAGTTCACCGAATTCGTGGAAAAAATTCCACATTAATTTCTCCACTCACAAGATCTTTTTCTCCCGGGCGATGGAGCATTGTCGATCAACAACATTGGTTTTTATGGGAATTTATTTTATTTTCGGAACTAAGTTATCAAAAAACTGCCGATCCAAGTACTTTTTTTGTGGTAAGTAGTAAACCATTGGCAACGAAATGAGATTGAATTTTTTTCTTTTCGATTCTTGGATTTCCCTACAACGATAACAGAAAAGTTATGTTTCCCTGGCGCATTGATACCAGCTATAGGAGTTAGGCTTCCTTGTAGCCTTAGCAGAATCTTCAATTTTTAATGGTACCGTTTTGCACGAAAGCATTTGGTAAAAACGGAATGTCTCATCAGAATTATAAATTTGATCTGGCTACACTCTAGTAAAACTTCTTAAACTCAAAAAATTTATTCATTGTACAATCTAGGCAGGAACCGTACATTCGATGGAACTAGAAAGGGAATATTTGGCGTACTTATAGTTACGATCTCGCTGTCAAAGTTAAAAATTCTTATCCTTAAACAAATAAAATCTCTACAAATCTGATCGAGACCAACGAGGTTTTACTGCACATTAAGAGAAAAGTACTAAAACATGTAAGATGAATATGAAATAGCTCTTTGGCGGCACGATGAGTGCCACCTCACCTCGGCACTGGATATTGTCTACAACTGTTGTCATCTCATTGAAGTTAGGTTTCGTTTTAAGTCTGTATTTTGGAGAATATCTATTCTATTTACGATGGATACAACCGGTAATATAACATTGCGTATTTAACTGCTGTTTGAATAGTTAATCAGAAAGTAATTAAAATATCTAAAACTGTAAATAGATTTTAATATAACTTCCATTACACTGAATAGAATTATTATTATTATGGTCAGATTTACAATGAATTTGATTGTATTGTCTGCAGATGTGAAAGGATCTTTAAATGTCATCAAGCAAGAAATCAAAGAAGAATTTGACTGTAAGTGTTTTTAAAGTTAACATTAAAAGTATGTATTTTGCAAAACTTGGTTGAGTATCTGACTGAGGGGAAGATATTGCTATACTATGACTGGTTACTGCATTTTCTTGAATAATGCTTTTAGAGTTTCACTACTTTTTCGCATTAATCGGACGTTCAAACTATTGAATAGGAAGATATAGTTTTATATAATTGGCCTCAGTTTAGCTAACTTGCTGAAATTAATAAATGTTGACAGAATCTAAAGTTAGTCCTTAAGGGACTTCGGACTTATGTAAGAGAAAGGCCAATTTCAAAAATCAAGACTGATCAGTTAATTTTTTCCCTGATATTATTCCTCATTGTCATACAATTTACCCTCATTTCATCTGTTTCCATTCAATAATCCCTGGGAAACACTTCGGTTTCTTTAAAGTATTACAGCTTATTAGCTATTTACGTTGAGCTTTCGAAAATGCAACAAAAAAAAAAAAAAAACAACTAAAGAATGTCATTCTCTTCATCTGTTGGGAAATTATTTACGCTTATATTTGTTCTGAAGCCAAGAAGCCAATTCATCCGTTCTCTCATTGCAGTCTATACCTGGTATAGGTTGGCATCTTTTCTTGATTCGGTCTGCTATTAATTTTTAATAATGATATGGAAGTGTAGTGTGTATCTGATGGCAACTTAACTCAACTATAAACCGTGCGAACATTTAAGACATGGGCTATTGATAACGTATGCAATACTTTTATTTGTATTATGTTTAATTACTTGAATATTTATGTTAATTATCAGTAGTTGTTCATCATTGGCTTGCGGAACCATTATGCTATAATCAAAATTAGGGTTTACGGAAGAAACAATGGTCCTAGGGGCTAAGAAATCATTATTATTATTATCATAGTTATATCTGGCAAAATATCACACTGTTGATGAGGTGAGTTTCTAAGAGCAAAAATTTTAATCATTTTATTATGTTCTTATTTTGGAAGATATACAAATTCACCAACAGTCAAGTTTTGACAGTTTTCCTAAGACAATTCTTCCTAATAACAGCTGTGGTTAGAACTGACACGGGAGTCACATAAACTGCTGTTATTGATTAAATAGGGGTTAGTAACTCCCCCTACCTCATTGGCAATTGGTTTCGAATTCTTTTTAAAAATTTTAGAAACGGTAGCATACAGAATAACTGCAGTCTTTGCAAAAGAGGTTAAAATGGTACAAGTCATATTCACTTAACATTGGTGACCTTTTATTCAACAATGGTTCTTAGTCCTCTCAGTTGGAAGAACGCACCATCCTGGACTGTTTCCCTGTTGATGATGACATAACAGGCGTGATATCCATAACAATAATTGCTAACTGGATTAGCTGGAGCTAATATCTGCTGGCCTAAATATGTGCAAATATCTACAACAGTGACCGTCTTAATGTATCATTGCTGCTGTAATCTATTTTTAACTATCTTTTAAGACACTACAATTCATTGTTTGTAAGTTAATGACATCTTTCTCTTATGAGCAGGTGATCCAATCCACTTTAAAGATGAAGAAGAAGAGCTGATCATTGATAACGGTGAGTAAACTAAAGCCTCTCTCAGTATATCTATATGCACAAATATACTAACATGTTACCCAGGCAACAAACAAAAAATGATGATTTTTGGTACGGTTGTTGAGGGGAGTGTCCTGTACAACCTTCTATAAGTCCCTAAAGGGGGGGGGGTTAAAGGTCATTGTTTTCGGTTTTCTTCGAGATCTCGCTTAGTTGGTCCTCTCTGATAAATGATCACATGCCTCCTCGATTGTTTCCTCGTTGCTGATGGCAGACCGAGTGTCATATCCATTTAACACCAGAAAGGAGTTAAGAGTCATAATCAGCAATCAATGACCTTAAAAATTAATGTTGTGACTAGGAGTTAATTGCTTCTGACTTAAAGAAGTCAATCCATGTGAGTCAGCAGTCCGTTAGATTCAATTTCTCTAAGGGGCGTAGGAAAGAGAGGAGTCAAAAGACCAATACAGGCAGTTTCTCAGGAGAAATTCCATAGACGATTAAGTAATGGTTTTAGAATATATTTTTGACCGATTGGTCACTAATTTATTTTGTATTGTTTTATTAATAAATGTAATAAATACATTGATTGGTTAGATTTGCAATTTAATTATTTTATTCTTATTTGCAGGTAGTCTGATCCATTTTAAAGAAGAAGAAGTAATTCAAGACAATGGTGAGTAAACTAAAGCATCTCTCAATACGTATGTACTACAACAGCAAACATCTTAGTACTGCTGTAATCTATTTTGAAATATCTTTTAAGACACTACAATTCATTATTTATAAGTTAGTGATATATTTCTCATATCTGCAGGTGATCCAATCCACATTAGAGAAGAAGAGCTAATTATGGATGATGGTGAGTAAACTAAAGCATTTCTCAATATATAAATATGTACAAATATCAACTATATCAGCGAACATGTTAATGTATCATTGCTGCTGTAATCTATTTTTAACTATCTTTTAAGACACTACAATTCATTCTTTATAAGTTAGTGATATATTTCTCATATCTGCAGGTGATCCAATCCACATTAAAAAAGAAGAGCTAATCATGGATGACGGTGAGTAAACTAAAGCATTTCTCAATATATAAATATGTACAAATATCAACTATATCAGCGAATATCTTAATGTATCCTTGCTGCTGTAATCTATTTTTAACTATCTTTTAAGACACCACTGCATTATTTATAAGTTAGTGATGTCTTTCTCTTATAAGCAGGTGATCCAATCCACTTTAAAGAAGAAGGAGAGCTAATCATTGATAACAGTGTTATCAGTTCACCCTCCTTGTTACCAGTATCCCGGGGGGGGGGGGGGGGTAAACAGTTTTTTTTTAAATATCTCGCAAACTAGTGATTTATCAGAAAGTATTTTCTATACAAAATTAAAATTCAGAAAATACCATATTAAAATTAGTTTATTAATGAAAGAAAAAAATTAATATTGAACAATGCAAAAAAAAATTTAATAAATACTCCCAATAAAGTATAAAACATATTCCTACACCGGGTTTTAAAAAGTAATGCAAGTGGGAGAGGTCTCTCAAAGGCAGAGAATCCTACTAGGAGTGGGGAGTGGGGTCTGACAAGGCCGGACTAAAACATAGTGAGAAAGGTTGACCTTTCCGAGGAAATGTTTGAGGTCCCGTATCGTAGTAGGTCGTGTGTAATCTAAGATTGGGTGTACTTTTCCGGCGATGGAACGATGCCATGGGGTGAGACATGGTACCCTAGGAATCGAGTGCTCTACCTTTGTTGGCGGAACTGAGCTCATAGGTTGTTGTGGTCGTGTGAGCTGAAGGTAGTGCCTCAAGAGGTCGGCGCATTTGTTGTCAGGTGGTATGTTCGATATCATGGAGAGCGTAGCAACGTGTGTTCTTCCCGTGGTACGACGACCAGTAATGTCATCGATCAGTAGGTGATAATGGGCTAGGAAGTCGGCACCTAGGATTGGTTGCTGAACTTCTGCCATTATGAAGTTCCACTTAAAGATCCGCTGCATGCCTAGGTCGAGGTTCCTGTTGACTTCTCCATACATTGGAATGGCTCTGCCATTAGCGGTGTAGAGTTGGTATAACCTTTTTTATTTTGGGCGGGGGAAGTGTGTAGATAGCTGCTTCTGTATCTATTAAGTAGTGTTGCGGTGTGCGGACGTCTGTAACGAATAGGCAGCGAAAGGTTAGGCCTTCCATGGGTACCGCTTTGACCATGCGGCATCTAGTTTCCCGCTGGTGGGGTAGTGTTGTCAGCCCACCTACAGGGCCTGCGACATCGATATGCATCCTTACCAAATCTGTTATGGTAGAAGCATAACCCTTTATTGTTGGATTCGGTAGCTGGTTTTGGCCGGTATCGTTGAGCGGATCTGCTTTTTTCTCATCTGCTCATTGAATTGGGCAGCATGGTCACTTGTTGGGTGAGCTGTGCGATGGCTGTCTGGCAGTAACAGCTGGATTGTGGCAGGCTGGCTTTGGACTGGACTGCATGTATTGCTGTAGCTGAACTTAAGTCCATGATTTTGTCCGGTATTGTTGTCAGTCTTGACAATTTCTCCTCGTAGTGCGATGCCAGTATGCTGCTGACCCTGTCTGGCAAGGCGCGGAGCCAGAGTGTACGAATGACGTCCTCCGATGTCGTGGGTTGTGCCAGTGTCTGCGTCTCATGCAGAAGATGTGACAGTTTCTGGTCTCCGAGGTGTGTCTCTTCCAATAACCGAATCAGGCGTCTGTCGTGGCTCTGGCTGTACCTTTCGATAAGACGAGCTTTTAAATCTTCGTAGGGACTTGGAGAATATGCTATGTGAGCACCCTGAACGGAAGCTGAGCATAGATATGCTCCGATTTGGCTTTAGACGAAGAGATTCGGTTTCTTGAAAAAATGTTTTCAGCTCAAAAAATCAGGCTCATTTTCAACATGTTCCAAAAGTTAATTTGTGATCGTCATTGGATTGGCCTTTTGCCAAATGTATTGTTAACTATTAATAATTTGTTGTGATATTTTAATGTTATGATTTTTAATAGTGTTTTTATTAATAAACTCAAAATTAGCGGGCAGAAATGAACGGTATCGCGATTCATGAATGTTTAAACACTATTCGTTGCATTGTCCAATATTCCATTATTCCTTTTGCCAGAAGTTTCCTATATCTTATTAACAGAACCTTAAAGATAAAGAAAATATAAAGTAAATATAAATAAATTATATGAAAGATATAATAAATATTAGAATAAATTATTGCTCGCGTGTCAATACTTAAGGGACCAGCTGGCGCAAATCTTTTGCATAATGAGATCTTCCTTGTGTGCACTTTGCCTATTAGAAGGTTCAGTGCCTGTGCAGTCATCCCTAAATTCATTTGGCAATCAGAGTTCAACAAATCACACACACAAAGTTTATTTCCGAGAAGGGCCATGCGTAAGCGAAGAATTCTACCTGCCTTGCGGATAGACTAAGTAGCATGTCCATTAGTCAGTTTATGCTACATCAACTATAACTAAATAAATGTCCCAATAAATACATCCATTGAAATTATTTACAAAACTATCCTATAATAATTAATATATAAATGGGCCAAATAAACTTATACAAACTAATTTCCTAATTAATAAAAAAAACAAAAACTAGTTTTATTTATTTATAA
This sequence comes from Acanthosoma haemorrhoidale, assembly GCA_930367205.1. NCBI lineage: Eukaryota > Metazoa > Arthropoda > Insecta > Hemiptera > Acanthosomatidae > Acanthosoma > Acanthosoma haemorrhoidale. The sequence goes on along the minus strand of OV884013.1, from coordinate 15,357,329 downwards.
TGGCAACTAGTCCTAAATTATTTGGAAGCCTTTTTTGTGGTGAAATATCAAAAAACACTCTGTCTCCTGAGAAATTCCAGGACATTCTTCACGATCAGCGCAGTACCAAGTTGATCAGGGCAGTAAAGGTCTAGGTCCACATAAACTCTTACTTATGTGTATCCATAAATGATACAAATAGACTCGTTAGTTAATGTTACGAAATGAGCAATACAAAAAATATGAGTTCAACATTATCATTTTCATGATGTAGAATATCAATTTTTTGTACCATTTTAGGCTTTGGGTGGAATACTACAATACTATGGTACTATAATACGAGAGAAGTTGATCGAAACGATCCACTCCTCCCAATTAATTATAGTGCACCACCACTTTAGGTTTAGTAATGTTGTTTTTTGAAATATTTGCAAGAAAAATTCAACAGTTTAGTCAATAATGTATAAATATTATTATGTTTTTATCTTATTTGATTAATTTAAATTTATCTGATGTTTATTGGTTCTGTTAATATACAAAGGGGAAAACTCTGGCAAAAGGAAAATTTAATTATGACAATATTGTCTATTATTCTTTTAAAACTCAGTCTTTGACTAATTACAATGTTATTATTACTAAACTTTTATTTTATCTTACTACTACGGCACGCAACTGGCCAGATTTTTTAAATTCTCTTCTATTTCTCTTCTTTTACTTGATCCGCCATAAGGTCAGCCTTATCCTTCTACTCTTGATATAAATATTCTTCCATTAACTGCTCTCCCATACTACAAATCACCATCAATTCCAGAAATGTTCATTCTTCTCTTATTTCAGCAGAACCACGCTCTCTTCTTTTACTAAAATGAATACGCTCAGCTTCCTCCTCTCATTTCAGGCCAACAACTATTGCACAACTGCTGTGTTACCAGCTGAACCACCACTTTCCCACCTTTTTTCATCTTCTCCACTCTTTCCATTGGTCATTTGCCGCTCTTTTTCAAATTCAAATGTATAATATCACAACAATATATTAAAACATGGAATAAATATTTATTTTATAATAAATTAAATTTACCTTTTAAACAAATTATTGAAGAACCCCTTTAAAGAATCATGAATAAACTTCTAGTTGGTCGATTTGAAAATGACATATACCGTTAAAAGAATACTGAAGACAACTGCTGTTGACGGGAGTTGAAAAAGTCAATCCCCACCAAGTACAAGCCTTTCAAACCTACAGGGAAAGGGAACAGAGAGTGTCCGTCCATCTGCAGGTTGCACCGTACTCTGTATATTGTAAGAAACATTTTTTCGTCAGCTAGAGAACCTTCATGTGGCATAGGTTTATAAAAGAGGTCTCATCTGGATGGGCTATTTAAAAAAAAAAAATTTCACCAAGGTTCATTTGTTGTTGCTATAAATGGCCGAAGTAGTGTCATATCCATTGAAAGTATGCAGGGAAAGCATCATACTAACTTAAAAGATAGTTGCTTGAATCTAAAACATTTTTGTTTTAACTTTTCCTTCCCCAAACTTTATAAAATAAATGTCGTTCTTTCTGTTGGCCAAAGCAACTAATAATATCAGTGAGTCAATTTTTTTCTGTTTTCGCTTTGGAGGATGAGAAGTTGCTTTTTCTATTCCACATCTGACAGTAATGGCATCTGCTTCACCTGTAGCCACTCTTGCTTCTATTCCTATAGCAGGCATTTCCGGTGTGTAAAACAACACTTAGTTCTCGCTCATGCGTATATATAGTAGTTACTGATGTTGTTCTGTGTATATATTTGTCACTTTACTAGTGTTAGTGTATTTACTAAAAATATTTTACTTTGTTAAATATTAATTTGGTTTTTTTGTTTCTCTCATGAATCTTTTACAAAACTTGTGAAGATTCCATTTTTTAAACCATCACTACTTCCTAAACTATTGACTTAGCCGAAAAATGTATCAGAACATTTTTATAGGGAATTTTGTATATAAGTCTCCTTTTTGCTAAAATCAAAAATTTGAGAAAACCCCCCCAAAAAAACTTCCTTTAAACAGCCCCTTAATTGGTACTCATCTGCTAACAAGTGTACCTTAAATAACAACTTTTTTTTTCTATTTTTCCTTTGTTTCCTGGACTATAAACAACATACTCATGTATGTATATAGTAGCTACTGGTGTTGTTATATGCCTTTATGTTATGTGTATTCATCTTTTTCATTTTAACTAGTATTGGTGTGTATATTAAAAATCTTTTGCTTTATTCAATATTTAATATTTCTATTTGTTTGTTTCAGGTGTAGTTCATGATCATACTATAAAGAGACATGTTATGTCTTGTGATGGTAAAGTAGGAGATTTCATTTTAGAGAATCACATAATAACACACCATGACAAAGAAAAGCCCCATCAATGTCCTCACTGCAGCTACAAAGCAGTACGAGCTGATTCTTTGAAGAAACATATAATGGGACACCATACCGGGGAAAAGCCACATCAATGTCCTAATTGCAGCTACAAAACAGTAGAAGCTGTTACATTGAAGAACCATATAATGGCACGTCATACTGGAGAAAAGCCCCATCAATGTCTTTATTGCAGCTACAAAGCAGTACACTCATCTAATTTGAAGAAACATATAATGGCACAACATACCAATGAAAAGCCCCATCAATGTCCTCATTGCAGCTACAAAGCAGTAGAAGCTAATTCTTTGAAGAAACATATAATGGGACACCATGCTGGGGAAAAGCCACATCAATGTCCTCATTGCAGCTACAAAACAGTAGAAGCTGTTTCTTTGAAGAACCATATAATGGCACGTCATACTGGAGAAAAGCCCCATCAATGTCCTTATTGCAGCTACAAAGCAGTACAAGCATCTATTTTGAAGAAACATATAATGGCACAACATACCAATGAAAAGCCCCATCAATGTCCTCATTGCAGCTACAAAGCTGTAGAAGCTGATTCTTTGAAGAAACATATAGTGAGACACCATACCGGGGAAAAGCCACATCGATGTCCTCATTGCAGCTACAAAACAGTAGAAGCTGGTACATTGAAGAATCATATAATGGCACGCCATACTGGAGAAAAGCCCCATCAATGTCCTCATTGCAGCTACAAAGCAGTAAAAGCTGTTTCATTGAAGAATCATATTATGGCACAACATACTGGAGTAAAGCCCCATCAATGTCCTCATTGCAGCTACAAAGCAGTAGAAGCTGGTACAATTAAGACACACATAATGGCACAACATACTGAAGAAAGGCCGCATCAATGTCCTCATTGCAGCTACAAAACAGTGCTACCTGGTACATTGAAGGAACATATAATGGCACATCATACCAAAGAAAAGCCACATCAATGTCCTCATTGCAGCTACAAAACAGTAAAAGCTGTTTCTTTGAAGAACCATATAATGGCACGTCATACTGGGGAAAAGCCCCATCAATGTCCTTATTGCAGCTACAAATCAGTAGAAGCTCGTACATTGAAGAATCATATAATGGTACACCATACCAAAGAAAAGCCCCATCAATGTCCTCATTGCAGCTACAAAACAGTACTACCTGGTACATTGAAGAAACATATAATGGCACAACATACCAATGAAAAGCCCCATGAATGTCCTCATTGCAGCTACAAAGCAGTACAAGCATCTAATTTGAAGAAACATATAATGACACACCATACTGACAACAAGCCTATCAATGTCCTCATTGCAGCTACGAAGCCACACAGGCTGCATCGAATCATATAATGGCACTTCATACCAGAGAAATAATTTAAACTTGTGAAGCTAAGCCTCTAACTTCAACTTATTGTTCCAATGAACCAGACCCCAATAATTATCAGTTTTAATTTTCTTGTTGAAGTTAATTTAGAAATAACATTATTTGAAAAACTTTAAAAGAAAGCATTGCAGAAAATCAAAAGACATATCATGGGAACTAAAGCAGTTTGTATGCTGACATTTCTGATAATTTTGACAAACTTGGGGGTTTTTCCTGATATCTGGGATTGTTTAAGGGTTAGATGTGTTTGAAAATAATTTTATAATTTTTAGGGTTTTTGTATGTTTTTATAATGAATTATAACAAAAATTGCAATAATAATATGTATATAATTAAAGCAGTTGCAAAGCTATTGATCTTTTTTAAAAAAGGACTTTATTTAATTTACACTACACAAAGTTTTAAATGAAAGATTAAATGGCTTAAGCAGCTAAATGAACATACTCAATGAATCACAGAAGGGGATTGCTTTCCTCTAAGTGAGGAGGTTCATATATAGGATAACAAAGGACCGTGGTCAGCAATGCGATAGTAAGCTGATAGCGAACTGTGTCAGCATTTAATTCCCCCCACATGAAAATTCGACATTACTCCAGGAATGGGATCGCTGCGAGTAGAAATTTGGTATGGATTAGCCATAGGTAATAATGATATAAAAGGAGGTGTTGTAGGAATAGGCTCTTGGGATTTCTTCTATTTACATTTATAATAGATAATAATTCCTATTGTACAAATTATTATGGCTACATTTATAATAATTCCTCCATGAGTAAAAGAAAAATCGAAAGTGTCTTTTACTTCAATAAATAGGGGTATTGTTTGGTTAATAGTTTCAATTTTAAGTTGGGTCATCTTTGTGAAGTTATACATTGGCAAAGGGATTAAACTATAATTATGGGTGTATGTTTTGTTCAATATACAATCTTTTTCAGTGGTATTAACTAATGCTATGTTGGGTAGGAATATATTTTCTTTAATACAATTGGTTAGTCTAGTTTGATTAAAAATAATATAAACTTTTAAATATTCATTAAATCTAATGTTAGTAGAAATTTCCCTACAAGTACATTCTTTTATAGTAGAATTGATAATAATATTATTAATACAAGCATTGTTACTAATCTCTAAGTTTTTACAATAATAAAAATGATCAAGGATACAATTTCCTTTATAATAATTGTTATTTTTCTTGATGATAATTGGGTTAGTAATATCAATTTCTTTATACATTTTATTAATAATAATAGGTGTTGGTACAATAAGGTGTCCTGTATAGGACTGTTCGTGAATGGGTAGCTTGACAATTACATGAAATGAAGCACTTTGATAAGAACAATAAATTTTTGTGTTTTCCCAGATAATGGTGTTGTCATTTGAGATTAAAGTTAGATTGTTTGATATTCCTTGAAGGATATCGTTTAATAATTTAGAATGTATTACTCCGATTTTACAAAATTCCATTGTTAAAATGAGTTCAGAAATCTTTTTTTCTAGTGGCTGGATATGAGTAAGAAACGAATAAGCTTTTTCTTCGGTGGTTACCATTTTTATGTTAGATTGGGTTTCTCTAAAATTCGTATTGATTCGTCCTATGTCATTATTAAATTTTTCTATAATCTGTCTGTTTGTGTTGAAAATGTTAAGTTCGTTAATGTTAGCCTGCCTGTTTGCTAGTGCTAGTTTTTCAATCACTGATTCGTAATGTTCTTTGTCTTTTGCGTCCATGTTTCCAGTGATCCATGAAATTGCTTCACCTAATCCATTTATTATTCCACATTTTTGTCTTTTTGAGTGAAATTTTATTAAGTTCTCTTGGTTAATTAATAAACTGTCGTATTCTTTGATTATCTCATAGATGCTAGATTTACTGTATTTGTGCATTACTTTATTAATTTCGTCAATCAGTATCGTAGTGTTGTAGTAATGGTATGTTTCATAGTATTTGTCTATTATTCTGATGTTGTTTATTTTATATTTTAGTATTCCGTTATTATTTTTTAGATCTTGTATGTTAATTGCTGTTACAGCTACTAGGACCTGGATCAAGATTAGTGTCAGTGTCATTGTCTTTTTCTGTAATGTCATTGTTCTTTTGTTTACTAGGTCTTTTAATGTTGTTTATATGTGTGTTGCCTATTTTTATTTTATTGCATAGTAAGTTTTTCTTAGGTTTTATCCTAATGTCTTAACAAATTCTTCTGAGTTAAGCTCAGGAGGTTCTTTACGATTTTGATTAAGTTTTTCATTACGAGTTTCTTTAATGGATTCTACTTTCTGTCTTACTTCCGTATGTAAGTCTTTGAGTTGTTGGAAATAATTATTAACATGTACTTCTTGTATGTCTTGTGTGTCATATGAGTCTTTTTTTTTTCCGAATGTTATTTAATTTGGAGTTAATTTTAAATTTTGATTAAGAGTATTATTGTATGCTATTGTGCTTGTACAATTCTTTCGAAGTTAATATTCTTATTTTGATTAATATTTATTCTCATTATTTCGTTAAAAGTGGCATGACATTTGTTTAGTATGCCTAAAGAATTTGAATAATTTTTGCTAGTATAATGAATTTCAATGTTGGTTGCTTTACAAAATTGTTGAATTAAAATGTTGTTGAATTCTTTACCATGGTCTGCGCAAATACGCTCTGGTATAGGATATAAGCTAATGTATTGTTCCAAAGTTTGGCATATAGTTAACGCGTTTTTATTGTTAATTACTTGCGTGTATAGTCGTTTTGAGAAGGTATCGATAGTTGTAAAAATTATTTTTTTGTCAAATTGTAATAAGTCTATCATAATTTCTTGAAATGGTTTGTCAGGAGTAATGTTGTTAAGAATTTACTTTTAATTGGTTTCCTATCGTATTTATTTGTTTTACAAATTTCACATTGATTTATAACTTCTGGGATTTTGTCCTTCATATTTGGAAAATAAATTGTTTGTTTTAATTTATCATATGTTTCCAAAATTCCGCGATGACATGTTTTACCATAATGATAATCTAAAATTGCCTGTTGTTGGTCGCTCGATTCTGTAATGTCTTCGCATACTAAAAAGTATTTTTTAAGTCTTACTGTTCTATAGTCTTTTTCAATTAAGTTCTGTATTTTTTAATAATAATCCTCATAAATTTCGGTTAATGCTTAAAAGTTCGTTTGGCAATATATTCTGTATGTTTTATTTGGTTGCAATATTTCTAACAGTAATTCGTTTATTTTTTCAATGTCATTAATGTGTAAAATGTAACGGTTTTTTTCAAATATTTTTTCATAGGTGACTCTATTTGCTCCACGTTTAACAATTATTTGATTTTTTTCGACGTTAATGCATTTGTCTTTTTCCACTAACCATACTTTTCCGTTATTACTGTCTTGTGAGTGTTGCGTTATTAGGCTTTCTAAGCCTTCGTTAGTTAGTATTGATAATTCCTCTATTGTTTCTAAGTTATCATCTGAAGTTTCGTCATTATTTAATTCTGCACTGTCAGTTATATCTAATAATTGGTCTATAAAGGCCTCGTATTCTGACATATTGTCTTCTTGTATGTGTATGTTTACTTCTATGTCTTCTAATGCATTTATTTTGTTTCGTCTGGACAAACAGTCCGCTACTTGGTTTGTTTTTCCCGAAATATGTTTAATGTCAAATTCAAACTCTTGTAGTTTCCATATCCATTTCATTATTCTACTGTTTTCGTTTTTCATAGTAAATACCCACGTTAGTGGTTTGTGATCAGTTAATAATAACAATTTTGTTCCATAAAGATATGGTTTAAAGTGTTTAAAGATATGTTAAAGTAAAGTATACTATAAATAATAGTTCTTTTTCTATTGTACTATAGTTTTCCTCCGTTTTTGATAGTACTCTCGAAGCAAATGCTATTGGATGTTCTCTATTATCAATTATTTGGCTGAGTACTGCACCTATAGCTTGATTACTCGCGTCTGTTGTTAGAATGAATTGTTTGTTCCAGTCGGGGTATGCTAGAATCGGTGTGTTGGTCATTTGTTTTATTAAGTAATGGAAACTATCTTCAAATTCTTTTGATTTATAATTTTTTGAATTGATGGCTGCGCTAAGAGGTCTAGTTATTTTTGCGTAGTTCTTTATAAATTTCCTGTAATATCCCGTCATTCCTAAAAATCGTCTAAGGGATTTTTCGTCATTGGGTTGTTTAAATTCTGTAATAATTTTTATTTTATTTGGGTCCGTTTTTAACCCGTTTTGTGTTACTATGAAACCTAAAAATCTTAGTTCTGTTTTGTCTAATTGGATACTTAAATTATTTTTCTTTAATGTCTGTAATACTTTTTCAATGTCTTTCAAATGTTCTTCTTCGTTTTTTGAATAAATTATTATATCGTCAATATAAGCCATAGTTCTCGGTAAATTCTCTATAGCCATGTTAATCATACGTTGAAAAGTTGGTGGTGCGTTGCATAAACCAAACGGCATTCTTAAGAATTCGTAATGTCCGTCGTCTGTGCTGAAGAGGCTGTTTTAGTTATCGATTCTTCTTCCATGGGTATTTGGTGGAAACCCGAAGTTAAATTTATCGTTGTGAAATATTTTGCTCCTTTAAGTTTATTAAGTACATTATATATATTTGGTAAGGGGAATTTATCATTGTTGGTTTCTGAATTAAGTTTGCGGTAGTCTATGACCATTCTCACTTTCTTAATTCCACTAGCATCCATCTTTTTCAGCACTATCCATAGTGGCGAGTTATAAGGTGAATTGCTCTTTCTGATTATTCCATCCCTTAACAGTTTTTGTACTTCATCTTTAATTTGATTTTTAAATTGCTCGGGGTACCTATAATTCCTTGTGTAAATTGGTTCATTATTTTTGGTATTTATCCGATGCTTTATCAAATTAGTAGCTTGGAGTTTTTCATTTTCTTTTTTTATTACGTCACCATTGTCGGAAATTCTTTTTATTAAGTTGTTAGATAAGTATGTCGGTAAATGTTCTGCTCTTAATGCATTGTTTATTTCCTGTTCGTTGTCCATTAAGTTTATTTCGTTCGAGTCTTTAAATTTGAATATATTGTCTCCGATTACTATGTGATTTTCCGTACAATATATATTCATTTTTAAATTCCTCATTGTTTCGAAACTTAACAGAATGTCAAACCTATTGGAAAATGGGTAGACTAAAAATTCAGTCATTTGATCTATACCCAATGCATTTTTAATATTTACTATAACGCTTGAATTACCATCATCGTACCCTGTAGGTGTTTTAATAGAAAACTCTTTTTTTATTAATGTAAATTTGTGTTTTTTTACTATGTCTGGGTGTATGTAGTTTTTTGTCGCACCCGTATCTATTAACCACTTGTTGTTTTTGAAGTCTACTATGTACGGTAAGTCATTCGTATTATGCAGTTCTTCGCATTGTTTATTATTATTTCCTAATTTATTTTCCAAGTATGTTTGGTCTCTTTTATTTTTATTATTTAATTCCGAGTACGTTTGGTCTCTTTTTTTATTTTCTAAAATTAGTCCTCCTATAAGGGAGGTGGATTGTTTTATTATTTTATTATTATTATCTAAGGTTGGTCCTGCTCCCATAAGGGAGGTGGATTGTTTTGTTATTTTATTGTTATTTAAACTATTATTATTGCCTAGGCTCTTATTAATTAAAATATTATTATTTTTTAAAATTGTTCCTTCTCCTCTAAGGGAGGCGGATCGGTTTGTATCTGTTCCGAGTCTAAAAAATGGTTTTCCACGCGGTCTAGTCTCTCTTGTAATTCTTGGATTATTTTGTCCTTGTCGTTTTCAATATAATGTGCTCTGTCACTAACTGTACGCATGGAAACTATCTGTGGATAAGATTGATTTTGTTGATTATTTATCGGTTGGTTTTGTCCTGGTTGATTGAAATAGTTATGTCGTGCTTGTAAATTCCACTGTTGTTGGTAATTCTATTGTTGTTGTTGTTGTTGTTGTGCATCGTTATTGTTATAATTATTGTTATTATTATAGCGCGGTTGGTATTGTTGTCTTTGGAAATTAGGGTTAAAGTTATTTCCCTTGTATCCCTGATAGTTGTTATGTGGTTTTTGTTGGTATTGTTGTTGTGATTTATTAAATTGTTTATTATAATGTTGTCTCGGTTTTTCTTCGGTCGCGTCTTTATTGAATATTTGGTTCCCGTGTACTTGTTCTACTACAAACGAAGCTTCTTTCCTTAAAATATTGTAAACGTCCTTTAAAGTTCTGTATTGTATGTGTTGTAAAAATATTGCTATAGTCGGATGTAAGTTTTTAACGGCTTCTTGACTAATGTCATTGTCATAACGCGCGATTTCTTGGTCTTTGTCACGTATTTCATTGTCTGTGTAGATTCTAGAGTACAAGTCGCATCTTTTTATTTGTAGTCGGTCGATATATTCTATAGGGTTTTCGTTGTGTCGGGGTTTTGTGTTGGAGATTTCGCGAGCTAATTGACAAATTGATCGATTGTCCTGGTAGTGTCGTCTAAGAAATTCGATTAAGTCTATTACAGAGTTAAATTGTTTGTCGAATGTCACGATTATAGCGTTCCCTTCTAATTTGGTTTTTGCACACATAAGAATAAGTTCTTCGTTCCTTACTCAATTTGGGTTATCAGCTTGACAAAATCTAGATAGTAAATAAGTTACATTATTTATGTTTAATATTAAGTTTTCTGTCTTCCCATTGTAAACCGGAATGAATGTGCAATCGCTATTTTTAATTTTCTCGTGTTCCATTTCTACGTTTGAATTTATATTTCTGATAGAGTTAAGTCTATCGACTAAAGACATATATGATAAATAAAAAAATTAAATTTAGAAATAAAAATTTAGTACAATGTTGTTTTCATACCGTGGTGTAGGGTTCGTTGTCTTAAGAGGTCCCTTCTAAGGCTTCTTACAGCTCTGCTGGTTGCCAATGTTTGTTGACCTGAGCGTCGGATATTTGCAAATATCGGCAGTTCCTCTTCTGTAGTCGGTTTGTTGAGCCCTTGCCCCACAGTGATGTTCTTCTTGTAGAGTGAAGACTGTCGAGTTCTACTGGATCGTCTATGATCAAAATAAAAATCTCTGTTGTCTGAAATGCCCTCAGGTCCCTGTTCGGGCACCAATTAAAGCAGTTGCAAAGCTATTTATATTTAAAAAAAAAAAGGACATTTTACACTACACAAAGTTTTAAATGAAAGATTAAATGGCTTAAGCAGCTAAATGAACATACTCAATGAATCACAGAAGGGGATTGCTTACCTCTAAGCGAGGAGCTCATATATAGGATAACAAAGGACAGTGGTCAGCAATGCGATAGTAAGCTGATAGCGAACTGTGTCAGCATTTAATTATATATTTAAAAAATATATAAATACTCTCCCCTATCCAGACAGCTAAATAAATAAACAAAAAAAATCACTTTCCTTATTTTAAAAATAATTACTTATCTAATAATAAGAAAATATAGTGGAAATTAATATACATAATAAATTTATATACACGTCATACTTACACTCATAAGCCTTCAGGAAGACATTGCGGCTCAGGAAAGGTTGACAAAAACGAATCAAACAACTTTTAACAAATGATCTGAAGTAAAATTGTAATGTTTATTCTAAAATAAACGTATAATTACTTAAACTTTTCTTTATTCCGTATATATCCTAGTCACTCTCCCATATTCCAATCACCTTCGCCCACATAAATCCGGATATGGGAGAGTCTACTGCATATAAGTATGCATACAAGAAAATTAATAAAAGGAAGTACAAGAGGAAAATCATTGAGGATAATTTTACTTCAGGGTAGTTATTTGTTTTGGATTTTAAAATGAAGTACAGTTATTGTCTAGTTCTTAAAAATAACCATTATTATCTTCCACTGTCTAGAGTTACTTGATTTCATGGTGGAAGGAAATGTCTTTTCTCGTTATGTTTTGTAAAAAATCTATGAACCAATGTCCTAGGAAGTAAAAATTCGGAAAGACTCAAAGGATTCTTTTGAATATTGTGTTTGTGTATAATTTCCTTAGATGAAAGAGTAGAGCTTAATTCCGTTTCCTTAATAGTATGGTTTTAGAAGCTTATATCTCGGTTGGTTCTTTAGTCTCAATTGAAAACTTGAAGTTATTACAAATTAAATACACTGGTGGACAACCTTGAAATTTTTATTTAAGTCTTTTAAACATGTTTAATTGAAATAAGGGTTTTAGAAGTTAAACAACACTAATTAAAGGAATGTTTAGAACTAGAAACAGTGTGCACTTGTTTACTGTCTGTTATCTTTTTAATCTTCTGTTTATAACAATATCTAATGTGAATAATTCTCAGAATCTTTCTTTATTAACTGTATCAATTTGGTTTCTTTCAAGGACAATTACACACCCACTGTAGTGTTTTTAATGCCTCCAATCAGGAAGTTGAGACAACATGATGTTGTGAGGGCTCTTAACTGTTAGAAGAAGACTACAGCCTATGAATGGTCACCAAGAGATGATGTTCATTACAAGACCATTGGCCGGGCTCTACGTCCTTATCAAGAGACAGGCTCACTGAGGTCTACAAACCTAACTGATGACAGGAATGGAATGGTGACTGGAAATTAATTTAGGAGTCGGATCAGGAAAATATTTAAAGTTTCCCTTTCCAGCCAAACAGAGATTAGGAGACTGTCTGGAACCTCGCGGAGTGTCAGACACCGTTCTCATGGTCCTAAAGAACAGAATTTGACTTAAATTTTCACAAGAACATGTTGATTGTAGTTCTAGGAGGACTGGAAGTGAGTTCTTTTTTCTGATGACGTGACAGTGGGTTAGTGATCAGATGGTCAAGCATTATTCCTAAGGAGACATCCAGGAGAACAATGCATCAAAAGCAGCATGGCTCAGTGCATTCCAGGTAGGCTCTTTGATGTCCTGGGGAGGCATTTCATATGATGGAATCAGTGGTGGTGTAGGGGTGGTCCCTAAATGCTCAAGGGGAAGAAAGATTCCTCCTGATGCACGACAACGCCCCACCATTCTACAATTTGTGAATGAGTAGGTTGGTATCCAGTATCTGGTTTTGTTACCAAGGTTCAATGGCTTTTCCGGTTCTTTGTCTCCAAGGCCACAACCATACATATTCTATCTAACGAATATTTATTCTAAATCAGATAATTGGCAGACCACATATTTGATGTCCTGGGGAGGCATTTCATATGGTGGAATCAGTGGTGGTCCCTAAATGCTCAAGGGGAAGAAAGATTCCTCCTGATGCACGACAACGCCCCACCATTCTACAATTTGTGAATGAGTACATCGAGGAGGTTGGTATCCAGTATCTGGTTTTGTTACCAAGGTTCAATGGCTTTTCCGGTTCTTTGTCTCCAAGGCCACAACCATACATATTCTATCTAACGAATATTTATTCTAAATCAGATAATTGGCAGACCACATATCACTAAGAGATTTAAATGGCCCGAAAACAGCATTTTTCCGACAGGCATTGAATTAAATTTTAACGAAATTAAAATTTACTTGTGTGATAGCTCATAGATGAATGGAGATTTATTTTTGAATTAGCTGACAGGCCCAAAGTTAGCTTCCATTGATTTACAGCTATCACTAAAGTGGTTGAAATTGTTAAATCAAGTACACCTTATAGACTAACTCAATATGTGGTTTAGTAACAAATTATAATTGCATTGAAATATGATTACTTGGTCAGTAGTCCTTTAAAGCATGCTAAGAATTAATATAGAAAGGCTAAATATATATGTTGTCAATTCAATGATTATTTTTAGAGCACCACTGGGGTAACTTTTAGCGATCTGGTTGCCCCCAGCAGTTTTTTTTGTTCTATGCTTCCATGGGCTGCCACTCCTGCTAGTTATATGTAGTAATAATTGGTAGCATGAATGAACACATTAATTTTTTTGGGGTCTTGTTGAATAATAGAACTCCTATGTATTAAGGGAAAACAAAAAATTGTTAGGAGCTAGGATTGTTGTAATAAAACTTGGCCTGCTAAAATGCAAGGAAAGGGGAAATAGTTAATCTGGACAAATCAAATAACCTTTATGGAATATTAGAATAAAAAAAAATCTTTGAATAAAAATTGGTGTTATCATTAATTATCTGCAAAATTCAGAAAATAAATATCCAAAACTAATGAGGAAGATTGATGAAATAATTTTTTTAGACCTCTAAGGAACAGAAATGTTGGGTTTTTGATAAAGTACTTAACACATTTACTGAGTACACCTTTTATTGAATACCACAATGCTCCATCTTTAACAGTCACTAACTACACAACAACAACAACCAGGGGTCGGTTACAACAGTTTCTCTCCCACAAAAAAAACATAAATAAATATATAAAATCTTTAAGAGACATTTTACTAGTATGTTAAATAATCCTGTAGGTAATCTGGCCGTCTTTTTATTCTATCGGATTTTCTGAGCTGTGTTTCATGGTCTGGAGCGGTTATAGATTCTGGTTCTGGTATAGATTGTGGTACTGGTATTGCTTTTGGCTGATGAGGCTCATATTCGTGTCTCTTTCCTATGTTGTGGTGATGATGTTCTGGTAAAGGTTCTTTGAATGCGACCTTTTTAGCTCCCAATCTTTTAAGTTGGTCAATGTGTCGTTTTATTTTTCTCTCTCCATCAAGCTGTACCATGTAATGAAGGCCTCCCAGCTTTTCGGCGATTGTTCCTGGCCTCCATTCCACCTTGTTGTTGATAAAATATCTGGCATTCACCCTCTCCCCTACTTGGAGAGATCCGGTCCGTAGCAGGGTTACTTGATCAGATTTTGGCTCGTGAAAGGGTCGTAAGGCGTCTGATCTGGTTCTTAATTGGCGGGTCATGTATTTCTCAGCTGGTGATGTTCCATCGGCCAGTGGCGTTGCCCGATAGTGGAGAAGTATTTTCTCTATCTTTTGTTTCATAGTTAAGGTTTCTACGCTCATAGTTTTTAGCCGGTTCTTTAACGCCTGCACGTTGCGCTCAGCCAAGCCATTTGTGGCTGGGTGCCCTGGTGCCGTGAATTTTTGCTTTATGCCATTTTCTCGGCAATAATTTTTGAAGGTTTCATTAGTGAAGATAGATGCGTTATCTGATAATAGTATAAATTGATAGCCGTGTGTTGACAACATTTCGTTTAATAATTCGATTGTACTTGTAGTTCTCGGTGCAGATTTTTAGTTCTGCCCAGCGTGGTTTTGCATCAATGAGGAGCAGATAATTATATCCTTGGAATGGGCCCGCATAGTCAATATGCACACGGTCCCAGTTATTTTCCGGAGGGTCCCATTGGTGAACTGGAGCCTTTGCCGGGCTACTTTTGACGGATGAACACTCCTGGCACTCCCTTACCATTTTCTATATTTCTTTATCAATGTTGGTCCATGTACAATGTCGGCGTGCTAATTGCTTCATTTTAGTAATGCCAACGTGAGTTGAGTTCAGCTGTTTTAGTACTTCTGCCTGTAGAGTTTTTGGGATCACAACTCTATCGCTCTTAAACAGTATGCCACTGTCTAGGGTGTACTCGCTATCTATTGACGTCAGTAATAGCTCCTGTTTGATTTTTGATAATTCTGGATCTTTTTCCGTCTCTGCCGCAATGACATCCGGGGTAATCATTTCTGTTGATATTTCGAAGATTTGTGATGTACACAGTTGATGGACTTCTTCATTGATGAACATGTCAGACGATTTCCTGGTTAGCTTTATGGGTGACCTTGATAAACAGTCAACATTTTCGTTGTCAGACCCTTTCTTAAATTGAACTGTGAAATCAAACCCTGCTAAGAAGGAAGCATAACCCAGTAAGCAAGCAGAAGTCATTTTCGGTAATTTATTTTTTTGGTGAAAAATTCGGGTTAACGGTTGGTTATCCCTGATGAGAGTGAAACGTCGCCCATAAAGAAAATCGAAAAAATGATCAACAGCAAAAACTATGGCTAAAGCCTCTCTGTCAAGTTGCAAGTAATTCTGCTCAGCCTTCGATAACGAACGTGATGCGAATGCTATAGGTCGTTCTACTTCGTTGATAACATGGGCAAGTACAGCCGCTATTCCCGTCGGGCTAGCATCGGTCGTTAGAGTAACTGGTAGATCTGGGCTAAATGGAATAATCACTCTGTCACTTGCTATCTCATTTTTGATTTTTATAAATGCTGCTTCGCATTCCGTGGACCAAAAATATTTCTTTATCTTTACCGAGTAACTTGCGCAGGGGGTAAGTCAAGGATGACAGCTTTGGCAAGAACCGAGAATAATATGTCACCATACCCATAAAACGCCGTAGCTCTGGTACGTTCACTGGTCTGGGCATGTCGATAACTGCCTTTATTTTTGAAAAGGATTTCGATATTCGACTGTGCTCTACTACATGACCAAGATATTCTATTTTTGTTTTGAAAAACGTGCACTTGTTTTTATTCAGATGAAGGTCATACACTTTTAACCTCTTGAGGCAAGCAAGTAGGTTTATTTTGCATTCGTCTTCTGATCCACCGTGTACAATGATGTCGTCGAAATACGCTATGATTTTTGTTAAGCCTTTTAATATCTGATCTATGACCCGGTTGAATTCTGCCGGTGCGGTTTTGATGCCGAAGCTTAATCTGTTCATGCGATAAGTTCTGCGGTGTGTGGTAATGGTTTGGATAATGCTGGATTTTTCGTCTGTTTTCAGGTGTAAGTATGCTTTAAACAAGTCTAATCGACAAAAATACTTTGAATTTCGGAGGCTATTTAGCACCTCATCAACTTTCTTTATTGGGTAATTGGTATTTACCAAGAGGTCATTTACCCCCACCTTATAATATACACACAGTCACACAACTGCGCCATCACCTTTGGGTATAACTACCAAGGGGGACCCCCAATCGCTTGTCGGTGCTTTAGTTATTATGCCTGCTGCCCCGAGTGAGTCCAATTCGATTTCAACCTTTTCCCGCAGTGCGTATGGGACATTTCTTTCTGGAGTATAACTAGGTTTTGCATTTTCACGGAGTTGCAGTTTGATAATAAAATCTGGTACACATCCAACTTTTTGGACAAAAATTTCAGGGAAAAGGTGTTTAATATCCGTTACGTTATTAATTAATAATGGTTTCTGGGAAATGTTGACTGTTTTGTTCTCCTTGTCTATGTCTTGTAAGTTTATTTGCAAGTGTCTAATCCACATTCGTCCCAGCAAGGGGGCATAACCATCAGGGACCACATAAAGGTCTTCATAAGATACAGTGTTCTTATATTCCACTTTTACTTTTGTTTTGCCGAGGGTTCGATAAACGTTGTCTGTATAAGATTTAAAAGCGATATTTGAGGGTTGAAGTGGTTGTTTTATTTTTAATTGTTTGAATTGAGTTTCAGGTATGAGCGTGTAGCCAGCACCGGTATCAATTTCAAAACTTTGATACGTATTTTCGATTTTTATCGATACCTGGTATTTCCCCGAATCTTGTGATAGCTTTGATATGGGGTGAATATTGACAGGAACAATTTTATTCATACTCCGGTCGGCATAATAGTTTGTTTGTGTTGCTGGTTCGTCAGTTGATACTTTATGCGTGGAGCTTTCTTGTTGCGTTTTTAACAGGGTTTTTATGCTCCCGCTACGTTCCTAGTGCTGCCACAAGACGTACACGTTAGTTTAAAAGGTTTTAGTCGACAGTCCTTAGCCAAATGGTTTGTTTTTCCACACCTTAAGCAATGATTATAAAAGCCTAATCTTTTTAAGTCCACACGACCGCTTGATTGTGATCTGGTACGCTGATTTCGGTTTCGAGTATCTGTGTTTTCCTTTCTATACCTGTTGGAGGGAGATGCTTGATTTGTATCATTGATTGAAAAAGACTGTGTATTAGCTAACTCAAGGCTATTTGCTTTTGATGCTTCGAGTGCGATAGCTTTTTTTTATAATATCCGTAAATTCACCGGTATCAGATTCTAAAATATTTTCACGAATACTATTATCGTTAATTCCACGAATAAAATGCGCTCTTAGGAAAATGTCTGCAGCGGACACCTTAGTTTACATGTACATTCTACGTTAAAATCACAATCAGAAAGGTCACATCGCACACTGGTCCCTAACGACGAAAAACGGGACAAAAGTCCATTTTTGACACCTTCGTGTCCATAAAATGGTATTATAATTCAGTTAGAGAGGTACCTAAGGTATTCAGAACCGATGGTTTTTAAGCTCTGGTCGTTATATTGTAAGCTCATCTACTTGAAGAAAGAGTAAGGGGTTAAGAATAAACGAGAAAATCGCGAGGAAAAGGTATGTTTTGTAATGATGGGCAAAAGATATTTCTAGCTTATTTTAAAATTGTCTTTCAGTGGCTTTCTTTTACAGGGCAAAAAATGAAGCTAACTCGTTATTCTCACTCGGGAAAATGTAACGATAACGTGCGCTTAGATCGTTTAATATAAGAAAATTTCTAGTTTTTATACATTATTTACGCTTTTAGAAGCTTATGAAACTTCCGCTTCCACCCGCTTTTGAAAATGAAGTTGATTCGTGTTCATACAAGTATGGAGAAGCGATCAGAACACAAATTAGCTGTGACCCTTGATTCTAGATCCTTATTAGTGGAGACAAACGCGTCTGTTTATTTACATTCGACTCGCTATTAAAAATGAAAGAAATATACCAATGTGGTCCAGTCCTTGTTACCACCATTCTAAAGTTAATAATCATGGTTTCTGTCATAAAAGAGCCGTATTTGGAGTTGGTAAATGTGTTATTATCAAATATAAATAATCGCGAAGTAGACTGTGTTGTAAATTACCTTATAGAGAAGTACAATATCATTGATGCTAACTGGGAGGAAGATTTACGGAATGACTTAAGGAAGAATTTTATTTCAAAAATTTAATAATAAGTGGGATACTTCAAGCCGAAACAAGGACCGTTTTTTTAAGAAAAACGATTTTTGGCTGAATGAATGTTTTTATGTGTACCTTTCCAAGAACCAAAAGATTTTGGACGACCGAAAAAGGCTTTCGAGGACCTCTGTGAAAAGTCGAAAAAACGCAAAGGTAAGGAATTGAGTGAGTTATATTCAATTTCTGAACTCCAATATGCAATTGAGTATAGTTTGACAAAAAACGGGCTCACACATCTTTCAAAAATTTTCAGAGCTTATGAGCAATGTAGGAAAAGTTTCAAATTTGTTCGGGACCGAACCGAAGGAGACCGAAAGCGGTGCGCTATCAAAAGAAGAAGCCCTTGCTCTGTTTGTCGAAACAAAACAAAGAAAATACCAATAAAACCGAATTCGATCCGAGGTCTTAAGCAAAGGTTGCAATGTATTTCCTTCATATAAAGCTCTATTGCAAGCGAAAAAGGATTGCTACCCGGATATACTTGTCTCTAAAACAAAGGCAAGTGTAGCACATTAGAGTGTGTAGCACAAAAGCTTATTAGACAAAACCGTCACTAGGTTGCGGATTTCATTAAAAATGGCTGTTGATCTCCCTCAGGGTAAAAATTTGATGTTGATTTCAAAATGGGGCTGCGATGGAGCTTCCAGCCAAGGGACCTACAAGCAGAATTTCAGTGCCCATGACATATCTGACGCTCTGTGTTCATGGTATCTCTCGTACCTTTGAAGTTGTCTGAAACTAGCGACATCGGCACCAGCATCCACAGTGCGTACTGGGTCAATCCTTCCCCTTCCTCTACCAAATTTGTGTTCTTTGTGGTGCCAAACCATCACAAATGAATAATCTTGGGAGAGTAAAGTCCATGCCTATCGACCAAGCCAGCACAGAGTATGGGTTGTCGAGTGTTCACGCTTGGATACGATTGATGGAATGTATTTTACATATAGCTTACCGCTTGTCAATCAAAAAATGGAGTGCGAGATTACCTGACGAAAAGCGTAGAATGAAAATTACAAAGGAACATATCCAGCACAGCTTGAAAGAGAAAATTGGTATTTTAGTGGATGTGCCGAAACAAGGATCTTGCGCAACCAGCGATGGAAACAGCGCGCGACGTTTTTTCAGAGATTGGAAAACTGTTGCTGAAATTACCGAAATTAACGAAAACTTGATCCACAAATTTTATGTGATTCTTCAAGTGATTTCTTCTAGTGCTTTTGTGGACTCCTCCAAGTTTGAAAAATACTGCCACGAAACTGCAGAGCTATATGTTTCTTTGTATGAATGGTACTGTGAAGCGATTCTGGATTCTACTGTTTTACTGATTGGTTGGATGTCAGAGGAAGCTCAAGAAAGTAAAAACAAGGATTTTAAACGATTTCGGCTGAACCATTCCCGCAAATATATAGAGGACAGCAATAAGCGAAGACATCATACATAATTTAATTATTTCTTCTGATCCACTCCTTTCAATATTGAGACCAAATTGGCCAAAATCTCCAATTGAACTTGAGGAAGAGGCCGAAAATCTCCTTACAAACTTTCATCTCAGTAACATTATAATAATCACGAACTCTCTGGATTTAGGTACGAAGATGGAATTGAAAACTGGCGTTTACCAACTTTACTACTTCACTCATCATGTTGTTTTTTTCAAATATAGCCATTAATCGGAGTAATAGTTTTATTGTGAGGACCTACCTATGCTTATGTGCTGTGTACCTACATGTATTTATTTCTCAATACATTTTTTCACACTAAAAACAATGATGACTAGGTGGAAAACTTACCTAATATTTTCTTGGTTGTTGAACAAGTCACGTAAACTAACACCATTGCATTCAGCGTAAAAAAAACCTTTGAAAATCATGGGTCACACTTGATTTTTGTTAAGGTTTTTTATGTGTCTATTTTCGGACTATTTTTGGAAAATTTATCTAACATGTTATGTTCTTCACCAGTTTTCCATCAAGGGCAATCTATACCTTCATTATAAATGCGAAAAAAAATTTTGAGGCTAACTTTACTGTTTTGCAGACTTTTGTCCCGTTTTTCGTCGTTAGGAACCAGTGTGCGTCGTAGCGATACGATATAATAAAAAATAGTAGAGGTGCTAAATGTTGGTCGAGGACCTTTATTAATTCTGCATAATTGAGATCTGCCGGTATTTCGGGAGCAAGAAGAGCTGCCAGTGTGTTATAATTAGGTGCCCCGATAGAATTTAAGAGCATTTGAGCACATTTTACTTTATCCGCAAAAATTTCTTTCATTTGTAGATAATTTTCAAACCGCTATTTGTAAACTTTGAAATTCTCTTCCTTATGATTGAAGTTTTCGAAAGGAGGAATGTTAGAGACATTTGTGATCGATGGTCGAAAGTCTTGGCTAGAACGACTTTGTTGAACTAATTGTGCTAGAAAAGCCTGTTGGTTTTGATTCATAGCTTCGATTAATAACTTGAATTGATCTGCGTCCATTTTGATTGATGTATAGAATAATAATAAAACAAATGATGTAATATGTACGATAATAAAGATTTGTAGCTCACAGTAGTCCAACACGACTTCAAAGCAGGTATGTTTGTACTGGAGAGATCCTGAACTGTCACTATTTTTGTATGGCTTATGGCCACTTTAACGCACCTCTGTTTACCTCGTCGCCAATTGTTGGGTTTTCTATAAAGTACTTAACACATTTACTGAGTACACCTTTTATTGAACACCACAATGCTTCATCTTTAACAGTCACTAACTACACAACAACAACCAGGGGTAGGTTCCCTAGTCGGTTACAAATCAGGGTTACAGCAAGAAAGCTTTACATTAATCACACCCTTAATGTTGTCATGGATACAGCGAAGAAAAGATTTGTAGTACATGGGAATAGAATCAGGAGGTACACAAAAAGGAGGAACCAGAACCAGTTGTTCAATTCAAATGAGAACAAATCATTGATTGCTTCTGTGTATTTTCTCAAGTTGTATGCTCACAATATCTGAGTAAATTTTATCTTGGGCATCTGTTAATTGGCCTATTGCACTTAATGAGATTTTATAAAACTGTAAATGTCCCTTATTACATCAGCGACAAAACCTTTCAAAACGATCTTAATATACCTTACATTCTTGAACTCATCCCTTCCAAGTTCATGAAATTCGATAGTAACCTAACTAACCACCCTAATCCCATAGAACAGACATTGCACTGCACCACTCATCCCTATAATCCTCCTTGGAGACTGAAATGGGAGTGGGCTCGTGACCTGCTATAAATGCGTAGCAGTGGGAGTCCTAGCGATGGCAAGTTTCTCCAATAATGTCCTGAGCGTGCGTGGCTCTCGCTCTCTTCGTTATCCTCCACTGTGACGCGGCTGACAGAGGAGCGTGCAGTACTTCCCAAGACACCGCTTCCCCTTTTACATGCGAGGGAGGTGACAACGATGTGGATTTGTGAGGTTCCTTGGCTGTTTTTAAATACTGTATGAATGAGTGAGCGAATGAAAATCGTAAATATGATATGAATGAGAACATTTATCACAATTTATTATTTCCTAATAAGGCAGATTGTAATTTTAGCACAATGAAGAAGTTTCAAACTTATAATAACTGTTCCGTGCATTAAAATTTTATGCCCATCTACTGGCATAGGGTACCACCAGTAGAGAAATTAGCATACAAGCTTCCAGTTTCTGTAGTGCATGCTTCGAAAAACCGGATGATAATACTTGTAGAATTGTATTGAATCTTCTTGTGACGAAGTTGATAAGATTTAGGCCGAGAGGTCCTTAAGGTTACAAGAAAACATAAGATCAAAAGCTAATAAGTATATTTTCTTCGTGTAAGTGAGCTCACAGATATATTATTGTTTACAGAAATATATAGCTTAACATCAATGGAGCACCAAATAAAAATATTCAATATTAAAACAATATTAACTAAAAACGTAAGATGGTTACTGCTGAGCCAACCAAACACACTCAAAGGAAATCCATAAAGGAATGAACATTCACCAACCGTTTGGTATGGAAAAAATTCCACATTAATTTCTCCACTCACAAGATCTTTTTCTCCCGGGCGAGATGGAGCATTGCCGATCAACAACATTGGTTTTTAGGGTAATTTATTTTTTTTAGGAACAAAGTTATCAAAAAACTGTCCATCCAAGTACTTTTTTTGTGGTAAGTAGTAAACCATTGGCAACGAAATGAGATTGAAATTTTTTCTTCTCGATTCTTGGATTTCCCTACAACGATAACAGAAAAGTTATGTTTCCCTGGTACATTGCTACCAGCTATAGGAGTTAGGCTTCCTTGTAGCCTTAGCCGAAACTTCAAATTTTAATGGTACCGTTTTGCACGAAAGCATTTGGTAAAAACGGAATGTCTCATCAGAATTATAAATTTGATCTGGCTACACTCTAGTAAAACTTCTTAAACTCAAAAAATTTATTCATTGTACAATCTAGGCAGGAACCTTACATTCGATGGAACTAGAAAGGGAATATTTGGCGTACTTATAGTTACGATCTCGCTGTCATAGTTAAAAATTCTTATCCTTAAACAAATAAAATCTCTACAAATCTGATCGGGACCAACGAGGTTTTACTGCACATTAAGAGAAAAGTACTAAAACATGTAAGATGAATATGAAATAGCTCTTTGGCGGCAGGATGAGTGCCACCTCACCTCGGCACTGGATATTGTCAACAACTGTTGTCATCTCATTGAAGTTAGGTTTCGTTTTAAGTCTGTATTTTGGAGAATATCTATTCTGTTTACGATGGATGCAACCGGTAATATAACATTGCGTATTTAACTGCTGTTTGAATAGTTAATCAGAAAGTAATTAAAATATCTAAAACTGTAAATAGATTTTAATATAACTTCCATTATACTGAATAGAATTATTATTATTATGGTCAGATTATATAATGAATTTGATTGTTTTGTCTGCAGGTGTGAAAGGATCTTTAAAGGTCATCAAGCAAGAAATCGAAGAAGAATTTGACTGTAAGTGTTTTTAAAGTAACATAAAAAGTATGTATTTTGCAAAACTTGGTTAAGTATCTGACTGAGGGGAAGATATTGCTATACTATGACTGGTTACAGCATTTTCTTGAATAATGCTTTTAGAGTTTCGCTACTTTTTCACATTAATCGGACGCTCAAACTATTGAGTAGGAAGATATAGTTTTATATAATTGGCCTCAGTTTAGCTAACTTGCTGAAGTTAATAAATGTTGACAGAATCTAAAGTTAGTCCTTGCGTTTTGGTGGCAGTCATTTATAACTCGTGCAAATAAGGAACTTCGGACTTTTGTAATAGAAAGGGCAATTTCAAAAATCAAGACTGATCAGCCAATATTTTCCCTGATATTATTCCTCATTGTCTTACAATTTACCCTCATTTCATCTGTTTCCATTCAATAATCCCTGGGAAACACTTTGGTTTCTTTAAAGTAAATGTAAATAACATTAACCAAATATTAATCATTGTAAATATGTTAAACAATAAAACATGCTGCCAGGGCCAATTAGTTATATGAGCTGGGACACCAGCTGCAGTCAGGTATGAGGACCCAACCACCGGCAAGCCCCTTCCAGCCTCTGCTGAGGAACAAAGGAAAGCCACAACAATGGCGATTCTTATTGGCTGCAAGCAAACCCAGCTGGGTATATAAGTCGGTGATTTGGCCCCTGTAAATCATACAGCCACCAGTAGACTCTCACTACTGTACTGAATTAACCAACCTCCTCCGAGGATTCCCACACTCCTAACTCCTCTCACACCACCTTCAAGCAGGTACTCCTAGTACAAGGTTCCTATCACCCCAAATATTTTATATTTTTCCCACATCCTAAATTCGACCTAGAGAGCTTCGAAAAAAACCAAAAAAAAAACCTGTAAATCATTCTCCTGGCAACTACCGGCCGCCCGTGGCTCCAGCTTGAAACTCTGAAACTTGACTGCTTTCTTTAAAGTTTAACAGCTTATCGGCTTTTACGGTGAGCTTTTGTAGATGGAAACAATAATGATATGGAAGTGTAGTGTGTATCTGATGGCAACTTAACTCAACTATAAACCGGGTGAACATTTAAGACATGGGCTATTGACAACATATGCAATACTTATTTGTATTATGTTTAATTACTTGTATATTGATGTTAATTATCAGTAGTTGTTCATCATTGGCTTGCGGAACCATTATGCTATAATCAAAATTAGGGTTTATGGAAGAAACAATGGTACTAGGGGCTAAGAAATCATTATTATTATCATGGTTACATCTTGCAAAATATCACACTGTTGATGAGGTGAGTATCTAAGAGCAAATATTTTAATCATTTTATAATTTACTCATGTTTGGAGATTTTCGAATTCACCAGCAGACAAGTTGAGACAGTCTTCCAAATAACGGCTGTGGTTAAAACTGTACATGGGGGTGACAAAAACTGCTGTTAATGATTAAATAGAGATGCGTAACTATGCCTACCTCATTGGCAATTGGTTTTGATTTGTTTTTAAAATTTTTAGAAATGGTGGCATACGGAATAACTGCAGTCTTTGCAAAAAAGGCCAAAATGGTACAAGTCATATTCACTTAACGTTGGTGACCTTTTATTCAACAATGGTTCTTAGTCCTCTCAGTTGGAAGATCGCACCATCCTGGACTGTTTCCCTGTTGATGATGACATAACAGGCGTGATATCCATAACAATAATTGCTAACTGGATTAGCTGGAGCTAATTGCAGACTTAAAGAAGTCAACCCATTCGTATCAGCAGTCCGTTAGACTCAATACCTCTATGGGGAGTAGGAAAGAGAGAAGTTGAAAGACCAGCACAGCCAGTTTTTCTGGCGAAATCCAATAGACGATTAATTAATGGTTTTAAAATAGATTTTCTGGCTTTTCTCTAATATATTGTGTTTTGTTTTATTAATAACATACTTTGATTAGTTAAATTGGGAATTTAATTTTTTTAATATTATTTGCAAGTATTGCATCCCACTTTAACGAAGAAGTAATTCTGGACAATGGTGAGTACACTGAAGCATATCTCAATATATAAATATGTACAAATATCAACTACACCAGCGAACATCTTAATGTATCATTGCTGCTGTAACCTATTTTTAACTATCTTTTAAGACACTACAATTCATTGTTTGTAAGTTAGTGATATCTTTCTCTTATAAACAGGTGATCCAATACACTTTAAAGAAGAAAAAGAAGAGCTAATCATGGATGACGGTGAGTACACTGAAACATCTCTCAATATATAAATATGTACAAATATCAACTAAAACAGCGAACATCGTAATGTATCATTGCTGCTGTAATCTATTTTTAACTAGCTTTTAAGACACTTCACTTCATTGTTTGTAAGTTAGTGATATCTTTCTCTTATGAACAGGTGATCCAATACTCTTTAAAGAAGAAGAAAAGCTAATCATGGATGACGGTGAGTAAACTAAAGGATCTCTCAATTTATAAATATGTACAAATATCAACTATAACAACGAACATCTTAATGTATCATTGCTGCTGTAATATATTTTTAACTAGCTTTTAAGACACTTCACTTCATTGTTTGTAAGATAGTGATATCTTTCTCTTATGAACAGGTGATCCAATACACTTTAAAGAAGAAGAAGAAGAGCTAATCATGGATGACGGTGAGTACACTGAAACATCTCTCAATATATAAATATGTAGAAATATCAACTATAACAGCGAACATCTTAATGTATCATTGCTGCTGTAATCTATTTTTAACTATCTTTTAAGACACTATAATTCATTGTTTATAAGTTAGTGATATCTTTCTCATATCTGCAGGTGATCCAATCCACTTTAAAGAAGAAGAAGAGCTAATCATTGATGACGGTGAGTAAACTAAAGCATCTCTTAATATATAAACACGTACAAATATCAACTACATCAGTGAACATTTTAATGTATCATTACTACTATAATCTATTTGTTACTATCTTTTAAGACACTACAATCCATTTTATATAAGTTCCATTTAATATATCTTTCTCTTTTGAGCAGGTGATCCAATCCACTTTAAAGAAGAAGAAGAGCTAATCATGGATGACGGTGAGTAAACTAAATGATCTTTCAATGTATTAATATGCACAAATATACTACCATGTTGTCCATGCAACAAAGAAAAAATAGGAAAAAAAATTATGAAGTTCCGATTAATGGGGTATTTACAGTTGTCCTGTACAACATAATTAAAGTCACCAAAGGGGTGGGGGTTAAACTCATTTTTTGGTGTTTTTTTACAAACTTTTGTAAACTATTGATTTATCAGAAAGTATTGTCTATACAAAATTAAAATTCAGAAAATACCATATTAAAATTAATTTAATAATGAAAGAAAAAAATTAATACTGAACAATGCAAAAAAAAATGTATAAATACTCCTAATGCTAGGTATTTTATTTTCATTATTATTTTATTTAAAATTAACAAATCCAATATTAAACCATTTATATTTATTTCTTGATATTGTTTATTTGATGACTATTAATATTGGACATAATGCAACAAATAGTGTTCAAAACATAAATGAACCGTGATCCATGGATCGTATACCGTTCATTTATGCCCGCTAAATTGGAGTTGATATAAAAAACACCATCAAAAATCACCATAGCAAAATATCACAACAATACATGTATATTTTAAAAATCAGGCTCATTTTCAAGATGTTCCAAAAGTTAATTTGTGATCGTCATTGGATTGGCCTTTTGCCAAATGTATTGCTAATTATTAATAATTATTGCTCGCGTGTCAATACTTTAGGGACCAGCTAGTGCAAATCTTTTGGATAATGAGATCTTCCTTGTGTGCACTTTGCCTATTTGAAGGTTCAGTGCCTGTGCAGTCATCCCTAAATTCATTCGGCAATCAGAGTTCAACAAATCACACACACAAAGTTTATTTCCGGGATGGACCATCCCTAAGCGAAGAATTCTACCTGCCTTGCGGACTAGACTAAGTAGCATGTCCATTAGTCAGTTTATGTTACATCAACTATAACTAAATAATGCTGTCGGGCACTCACTAGGGGGCTCAGTTTATACCTGATTATCCCCCAAGTGGTGAGGAGACGCCCGCCGCGGTCTAGGGTCATTACAACCTCTTAGCCCCTGTCCGGCGAGCGCCCAGAAAGAGATAGAGCGGGCAGACCTATGGTCTTTCACCCTGGCCACCGGCCTAGTCGGCCAGGCAGCTTAATTCGCTTTCATCTGACTCCATAAGATCTTTAGAAGGTGTGTGTGCCCCGACAGTTCAGCCTTTATTTTATGGACTCTTTGCATCAGAGTATAAAACTTTTTACATTTTTTTTTTAAATGTATCCCAATAAATGTATACAAACATCTACTGTTATTATTTACAAATTCAAAACTATCCTATAATAATTAATAAATAAATGGGCCAAATAAACTTATACAAACTAATTTCCTAATTAATAAAAAAAACAAAAACTAGTTTTATATTCTTTATAATGGCAACTAGTACTAAAATATTTGGAAGCCTTTTTTGTCGTGAAATATCAAAAAACACTCTGTCTCCTGAGAAATACCAGGACATTCTTCACGATCAGGGCAGTACCAAGTTGATCTGGGTCCGAGGGAGTCACGGTCAGGGCAGTAACGGTCTAGGTCCACATAAACTCTTACTTATGTGTATCCAGAAATGATACAAATAGACTCGTTTGTTAATGTTACGAAATGAGTAATACAAAAAATATGAGTTCAACATTATCATTTTCATGATGTGGAATGTCAATTTTTTGTACCATTTTAGGCTTTGGGTGGAATACTACCAATCTATGGTACTATAATACGAGAGAAATTGATCGACACGATCCACTCCTCCCAATTTATTATAATGCACCACCACTTCAGGCTTAGTAATGTTGTTTCTCAAAATATTTGCAGGAAAAATTCAATAGTTTATTCAATAATGTATAAATATATTAAAACATGAAATGAATATTGATTTTACAATAAATTAAATTTACCTTTTAAACAAACTATTGAAGAACTACTTAAAAAAAAATCATGAAAAACTTCTAGTTGATCGATTTGAAAATGAAATATACTGTTAAAAGAATACTGAAGACAACTGCTGTTGACGGGAGTTGAAAAAGTCAATCCACACCAAGCACAAGCCTTTCAAACCTAAAGGGAAAGGGAACAGAGTGTCCGTCCAGCTGCAGTGAAAGTGTTAAACATCTTCAACCAACTTACAACTTTTGCCAAGATGGTAAAGCTTAGGCCCAACACCAGTAACCACAGTATAAACATCAGTACGAATTAAGTATTTTGTTTACGTACCAGTATTCTATCATCATCAAAGTTAATCTTCCTCCTCATCTTCACACCTGAACGAGGGTCTACTGCCGAGCATTTTTTTGAAGGCAGTGATGGAATATCGTTCTTCAGCATGGACGATAACTGAAGAAATGAAAAGTACCGGTGGCTGTTCAGATCATATTCAATCATCATCATCATGTTCAGATCATAGTCAAGGGCTCTCTCTGTATATTGTAAGAAACACCTTTTTTGTCGGATAGAGAAACTTCATGTGACGTAGATGAATGTTTATAAAAGAGGTCAGCGATGTATCTCATCTGGATGGGTTATTTAAAAAAAAATATTTTCACCAAGGTTGATTTGGCGTTGCTGTAAATGGCCAAAGTAGTGTCATATCCATTGAAAGTATGCAGGGAAAGCATACTTCCTTAAAAGATAGTTGCTTGAATCTAAAACATTTTTGTTTTAACTTTTCCTTTCCCATATTATATATTTTTCACTTTGTTAGTGTTAGTGTATTTACTAAAAATATTTTACTTTGTTAAATATTAATTTGGTTTTTTTATTTCTCTCATGAATCTTAAACAAAAATTGTGATGATTCCTGTTTTGACTTCCTAAACCATTGACTTAGCCGAAAAATGAATCAGAACATTTTTATAGGGAATTTTGTATATAAGTCTCTTTTTTGCTAAAATCAAAAATTTGAGAACCCCCCCCCCCAAAAAAAAAAAACTACCTTTAAACAGCCCCTTAATTTGTACTCATCTGCCGACAACTGTACCTTAAATAAGAACTTTTTAAAAATATTTTTCCTTCATTTCCTGGACTATAAACAACATACTCGTGTATATTATTCAAATATTTATTATTTATATATATTTTTTCATATAATTTATAACTTTATATTTAACTTTTACGTTATCTCAAGGTTCTGTTAATAAAATTAGGAAACTTCTGGCAAAAGGAATAATGGTTTATTTACACACATTGATTTAAAATTGATATACAAATTAACTACGTACGTAATAAAAGAATACTATTAAA
Source organism: Acanthosoma haemorrhoidale (assembly GCA_930367205.1). Taxonomy (NCBI): domain Eukaryota; kingdom Metazoa; phylum Arthropoda; class Insecta; order Hemiptera; family Acanthosomatidae; genus Acanthosoma; species Acanthosoma haemorrhoidale. The sequence continues at coordinate 15,327,295 of OV884013.1, read as the reverse complement.
TCTAACATTAAAATGGTACCAGAGATTTTAACATTCAATTATATTACAATAATTTTTTGAGTCGTACAAGAGGCAAGATATATAAAAATATGACATTTTTGATTGAAGCTTGTTGGAAAGTTGGACCCCATTACAAATATTGAGTAATCCCCATTTGTCATCAGAGAATCTTTCTTTTTTTTCTTCCTTAACCCTTTATTTTAATGGAATATATATTAGCTGCTCATATAAAGTCGGTCGGCTCCTTTTACTGCAATTCAAAGTATTTTAAGTAGATTTTGTGCAACTAACACTATCTGATTACTGTTAAAAAATTATACAATGTAAAGGTAGAGGGCGATGGGGCTAACCTTAGGATTAGCTAGGTGCTCAGCAGTCTCATCCATAGCCCATAAAGTATCCCTGAAGTTATTTTTAAAGTCCTTCCTTCTATTTATTTTCACGTTATTTTCACTAAACTCGCCAAGGGGAATTTCACTAAAATGATATAAAATTTTAAATTCGAATTTATTCCTATTTAGACTTTTAACCATTGTACTTTTAATTTTATTTATAATCTCTCTTTGGTCTGATTTTTTAAATTGTCGCCTCTTTGTCATGACTATTAATTATTTGTATTACATCAAGATCAATTACTGGTTTATTATTTATCCATGTTATTTGTTTCTCAAATTTAATTTCCGTTTTTAAAGGATGTATTTTTTTATCCAGTTGTACATTAAAATCTTTGGAAGATTTGTAAATTTTGTTCAATGATCTCTTGATTATGGTCAATTTTTTTATTATTTTCTTTATTATGTGTACCTAAATCATTTTTAATTAATTTTTGTTCATAATATACGAGTTTATTTTCGGTTTCTAAGTTATCTTCTTTAAAATCATTTGTCTGATTTCCCAGTTCCGGTTTTAAATCCGTTTCTTTAACATGCATTTTTTTATCAATTGTTATATTAAATTCTTTGAAAGAGTTTTGTAACCCTTGCTCAATATTCTCGAATCTATGGTCAATTTTTTCGAATTGTTCGTTCATATCACGTTTATTTTCGTTCAATGTTTTGTTCATATCACGTTTATTTTCGTCCAATTTTTCGTTCATATCACGTTTATTTTCGTCCAATTTACGATTATTTTCGGCAAATTTTTCCAACATTAACCTAATCATCTTTTCCATCTCACTTTCCACGCGACTCGATTCATTTACGCTTTCCATGACTGAATTTAACAATACAAATCTTAACCACAAATACAAATTTTAAAACTTTTAGACCTAACCTTTATCAATTAAACACAATTTTTCGTGACAGACATTTATTCAATCAATCCTTTAACCAGATTTCCTTATTAACATTTGCCTGTTTAGCGGGCGGCAAATATTTATTATTTATATATATTTTTTCATATAATTTATAACTTTATATTTGACTTTCACGCTATCTCAAGGTTCTGTTAATAAAATTAGGAAACTTCTGGCAAAAGGAATAATGGTTTATTTACACACATTGATTTAAAAATTGATATACAAATTAACTACGTACGTAATAAAAGAATACTATTAAATCTAACGTTAAAATGGTACCTTATAATTATTCGTAACGTGATACTAATATTGGCCAGTGTTTCTTTGTGTTGCTTTCTTCAATGGTCGTCTTCTATTGCGTGATTCGGATTGTCTTCCTCTAAGCTGCATCGTATGATCCGGATCGTCTTACTTGAGCGTCCTTTGTTCTCGTGCCGGGTGAAAGTGAAAAGGGCTGACCTAGCGTGGGTTGCTGGTTAGGTCACGTCCCCTCGGTCTCCAATGAAAGAGTGTTTTTCTTCGTCCTCTGCCGGTTCATATATCTCGCATCTCTCCGCTGCCTTATTGATCTTTTAATAGTTTATTCAATGCCAGTTGTCTCGGATATTTATATTTTGCTTAATTTTGAAATTTATAAAATGAAATATTTATATTAAATTATTGATATTATTTTTATTAAAAATATTAATAGTTAATATAACTACAATAACAACGTTCATACTTTCATAGGCATGAACCACGGATCGTTATTACGTTCTTCAACGCTCGCTAATTCCGAGTTTATTTCAAAAACACAATCAAAAATCATAACATTAAAATATCACAACAATATATATAGTAGCTACTGGTGTTGTTATATGCATCTACGTTATGTGTATTCATCTTTTTCATTTTAACTAGTATTGGTGTGTTTATTAAAAATCGTTTGCTTTATTTTGTATTTAATATTTCTATTTGTTTTTTCAGGTTTAGTTCATGATCATACTATAAAGAGACATGTAATGTCTTGTGATGGTAAAGTAGGAGATTTCATTTTAGAGAATCACATAATAACACACCATGACAAAGAAAAGCCCCATCAATGTCCTCACTGCAGCTACAAAACAATAAAAGCTGCTGCATTAAAGAATCATATAATGGCACGTCATACTGGAGAAAAGCATCATGAATGTCCTCATTGCAGCTACAAAGCAGTAGAAGCTAGTACATTAAAGAAACATGTAATGGCACATCATACCAAAGAAAAGCCACATCAATGTCCTCACTGCAGCTACAAAGCAGTAGAAAGTGGTTCATTGAAGAATCATATATTGGCAAAACATACCGATAATAAGCCCCATCAATGTCGTCATTGCAACTACAAAACAGTACAAGCATCTAATTTGAAGAAACATATAATGTCACAACATACCAAAGAAAAGCCCCATCAATGTCCTTATTGCAGCTACAAAGCAGTAAGATCAAGTTGTTTGAATGGACACATAATTGCTCGCCATACTGAAGAAAAGCCCCATCAATGTCCTCATTGCAACCACAAAACAGTACGAGCATCTAATTTGAAGAAACATATAATGACACAACATACCAAAGAAAAGCCCCATCAATGTCCTTATTGCAGCTACAAATCAGTAGAAACTCGTGCATTGAAGAAACATGTAATGGCACATCATACCAAAGAAAGGCCCCATCAATGTCCTCATTGCAGCTACAAAACAGTAGAAGCTGGTACATTGAAGAATCATATAATGGCACGCCATACTGGAGAAAAGCCCTATCAATGTCCTCACTGCAGCTACAAAACAGTAGAAGCTGGTACATTGAAGAAACATATAATGGCACAACATGCCAAAGAAAAGCCCTATCAATGTCCTCATTGCAGCTACAAAGCAGTAGAAGCTGGTAACGTAATGAAACATATAATAGCACAACATACCGGAGGCAAGCCCCATCAATTTCCTCATTGCAGCTACAAAGCCATATGAACTGATTCTCTGAAGAAACATGTAATGGTACACCATACCGGAGGCAAACCCCATCAATGTCCTCATTGCAGCTACAAAGCCATATGAACTGATTCTCTGAAGAAACATATAATGATACACCATACCGGAGGCAAGCCCCATCAATGTCCTCATTGCAGCTACAAAGCCATATGAACTGATTCTCTGAAGAAACATATAATGGTACACCATACCGGAGGCAAGCCCCATCAATGTCCTCATTGCAGCTACAAAGCCATATGAACTGATTCTCTGAAGAAACATATAATGGTACACCATACCGGAGGCAAGCCCCATCAATGTCCTCATTGCAGCTACAAAGCCATATGAACTGATTCTCTGAAGAAGCATATAATGGTACACCATACCGGAGGCAAGCCCCATCAATGTCCTCATTGCAGCTACAAAGCCATATGAACTGATTCTCTGAAGAAACATATAATGGTACACCATACCGGAGGCAAGCCCCATCAATGTCCTCATTGCAGCTACAAAGCCATATGAACTGATTCTCTGAAGAAGCATATAATGGTACACCATACCGGAGGCAAGCCCCATCAATGTCCTCATTGCAGCTACAAAGCCATATGAACTGATTCTCTGAAGAAACATATAATGGTACACCATACCGGAGGCAAGCCCCATCAATGTCCTCATTGCAGCTACAAAGCCATATGAACTGATTCTCTGAAGAAGCGTATAATGGTACACCATACCGGAGGCAAGCCCCATCAATGTCCTCATTGCAGCTACAAAACAGTAGAAGCTGGTAACTTAATGAAACATATAATGGCACAACATACCAAAGAAATATTTTATTTATAATAACAAATAAAACAACTTTTTTTTTTTTTTTAATCCTTGGTACAAAATACATCCCTGAAATTGTTTTCAAAATCCTTCCATTTATTAATTTGCATGTTGCTCAAACTAAACAAGCAAAAAGAAATTCCACTAAAATGGGTTGAAATTTCAAATTCTATTTTCTTCCAATCTAAACTTTGACTTATTGTATTTTTTAATTTATTTAAAAACTCCATTGGGTCAGATTTTTTGAAATTCTAACTTATTATTATTATCCATTACTCGTATTATTTCACGATCAATTACCAATTAGGTTCACCTGAGTTACTTGACATATTAATTGTATTTTGCTCCATTCTGTTTTATTATCTTTATCAATACTTTCTTTTTTATATGTCCCTATTCACCTAAAAATTTTTGTTCATGATCTACCATTTTATTGCTCATCCATGTTATTTGTTTATCAAACTTATTTACCGTCTCTAGTTTATATTCTTTAAAATCAGTTTTATGATTTTTTTAGTTCCGTTTTCAAATTTGTTTCTAAATGATGTATTTTTTTATCAAGTTTTACATTATAGAGTTTTGTAACTCTTGTTCAATTACTTCAAATTTCTTGTCAATTTTTAAAACATTTTGATTATTTTCTTCTGACAATTTATTGATTTTATTATATAATTCTATTGAGTGTCAGACACCGTTCTCATGGTCCTAAAGAACAGAATTTGACTTAAATTTTCACAAGAACATGTTGATTGTAGTTCTAGGAGGACTGGAAGCGAGTTCTTTTTTCTGATGAAGTGACAGTGGGTTAGTGATCAGATGGTCAAGCATTATTCCTAAGGAGACATCTGGGAGAACAATGCATCAAAAGCAGCATGGTACAGTGCATTCCAGGTAGGGTCTTTGATGTCCTGGGGAGGCATTTCATATGTTGGAATCAGGAGTGGTCCCTAAATGCTCAAGGGTACATGGAAGAATCACAATACGCCATTTCCTCTCTACATTTGAGAAAGATTGCTCCTGATGCACGATAACGCCCCACCATTCTACAATTTGTGAATGAGTACATCAAGGAGGTTGGTATCCAGTATCTGGTTTCCAAGGGTCAATGGCTTTTCCAGTTCTTTGTCTCCAAGGCCACAACCATACATATTCTATCTAAATTGTTATGAGCTAGAATTGTGATGGAACTTGGCCTGCTAAAATGCAAGGAAAGGGGAAATAGTTAATCTGCACAAATCATATAACCTCTATGGAATATTTTATATATATAACTTCTTTATTGTGGTAAAATTACAATCTGGCTCATTAGGCAATAAAAATTGAGATAAATGTTCTCATTCATACAATATTTACAAACAGCCCAGAGGCTTCCCAAATCTACATCGTTGTCACCTCCCTCGAATGCGAAAGAGGAAGCGGAGTCTTGGGAAGTTCCCCACGCTCCTCTGTCAGCCGCGTCACGGGATACGAGGAGTCTGTAGAGGCTGATGAAGAGCGCGAGAGCAACAGACCTAGCCATTGCTAGGACTACCACTGTCACATATTTATAGCAGATCACGAGGCCGAGGCTGTCGTTTCAGTCTCTGAGGAGGATTATAGGGATGTGTGGAGCAGTGCAATGACTGTGCTACGGGATTAGGGTGGTTGGATAGTCTAATATGGAATTTCATAAACTTGAAAGGGATGAGTTCAAGAATGTAAGGTATATTAAGATCATTAGGAAGGGGTTTGTCCCTGACATAATAAAGTAATAGTAAATGTATTTTTCTCAGGACTTTTGATTGAAAGGATTGGATACACTTGATGTTCGACTTTTTTGCTGCCCTCCATAGCTCTATTCCGTTTGTCCAAATTGGCTTAAGTATAACTTTGTAAATTAGTAATTTGTTTTCTATTGAGTGATGGGATATCCTTCGAAGTAGTCTGTTTAGTTCTTGTATTTTTAGCCTCGTAGTTAGGTTCCAGGTCAGTCGTTTTTCGAGTTGGAAGCCTAAATACCATACTGTCTTGGATACTGGGGGAGGACAGTGCCCTGTGGAACTCCTGCATTTATGGGATAGTAGTTAAAATATTCTAAACCACAGCGAACTTGGAAGAAGTGGTTTGAAATGTAGGATTAGGAAAAGGGTCTGTGGTAAATATGTTTTCAGCTTGTAAAGCAAACCTGCGTGCCAAACCCTGTCAAAAGCTTGAGCTATATCAAGAAAGGCAGCAGTGCAATACTTTTTGGTTTCAAGGGCTAAGGAGATGTGATCGACAACGCGAAGGCCTTGGCGAGTAGTGGAATGTCGTTGACGGAAACCAAACTGGTGTTTAGGAACAAGGTTTTTGGATTCAATAATTGGAAGTAGACGTTTTAATAGGAGTTTTCAAATATTTTTGAGAGGATAGGGAGTAGGCTAATTGGACGGTAAGATGAGGCGTCATTGGGTGGTTTACCGGGTTTGGCGAATAGGACAATAATGGAATGTTTTCAGAGGAGAGGAAAATGTGTCGTTTGTATAATGGAATTATATATGTAGGTTAGGAAGACTATGGCTTTAGGAGGGAGTTATTTGAAGAGTAAGGAGATCATATCCAGGAGATTTTCGGTAAGGTAAGTTTTTCAGAAGGTATTTGACCTCAGAGGGGTTAACGGCTTTTAGTGGAAGTGAGAGTGGTATAGGTGAAGTGAGGAAATCTTCAACAGTTGTGCTGTGAGTATGTTTTTGAGGAGTGAAAGTGCAGGAAAGATGCAGTGCAAATTCCTCCAACCTATCCCCATCAGAAGCCGCCCAGGACCCATCATCACGACGAAGTGGGTGTGAAACAGGATGATATATTAGGATTTTTTTTGGTTACATTCCACAAGGAGTTATCCCAGGTAGACAGAGAGGAGAGGTAGGAATTGAAAGAATCGGAACGGAAGGATGCCAATCGCCGCTTTACCAATCGGCAGTACTGATTGTACGAGCGGCGATCAGCAGGATGCCGGGATCTTTGCCACACTGTTCTGGAGCGGCGTTTGGATTGGATTAGATCTTTGAGATGCTGAGGTAAACGATTATGATTGTGAATTTTCGGATGACGATGGGGCGACGATGCCTCCCAAGCCAACCTCTTGACCAGAGTAGTGAAATAATGTATTGCATCGTCTAGGTCTTGGGATGTTTTCAGGGACACTTTGAGGTCTACTGAATCTGTAAGAAGTTGGCGGAAGTGGTCCTAGTCAATTGGGCCCCTAATAAATGAAGGAGGAGGCAATTTGTGAATTGGTTTTAGGGAATAATAAAGGTTAATAATAAAGGCCTATGATGAGAGGAGAGGTCATCGAGGCGCGTGAGTGAATAGTTAAGTGTTCCTAAACTATTGTAGAAGAAAAAGTCAAGGAGATCTGGATTACGGTTGGGATCTGATGGCCAATAGGTGGCTGTGTCAGGAGAGATAGTGGAGCAATGTTTCCGTGTTAGTGCAGACAGCAAAGCACATCCTCGATCTTTACCCCCAATGTTGGTGCTTTGCATTGAAGTTCCCACCCACAAGGAAACAATGTCCTATGGAGTCTAGAAAGGAGATGAATTTATTGGGAGGACAGTACACTGATGCTAGAGTAAGGGGAAAAGTGAAGGTGGTGATTGACACTGCAGAGGATTGAAGGAAATCATGTGCTACCAGAGGAACTATGTGGTGGGATATGGAGTTATGGACAATGACAGCGGTACCTGCATGAGCTGTTCCATCTGGGTGGTCAGTTCGATAAGTCTGGTACTGTCGAACGGTAAATGGTCGTTTACTCGTAAGTCTTGTTTCAGTAATGAGAGCTACGTCGATGTTTTTGTCGTGGAGTAGTGCTGTCAGTTCATTAGTGTGGGTGCGAACGCCATTCGCATTCCAAAGGAGAATGTATAAGGTGTCGGAAGGATCCACTTATGGGTTTTCTTTAACGGGGATAAGGTAGGAGACAAGATTTGTAAGAAGGGAAATGAGCGGGGTAGTTAGAGTTCTGGAATGTGTAAGGAATGAGGTTAAAATGCTGGTGAGATCCGAAGAACTTGCAGGTAGAGGAATATGCGAAATGTGTGGTTGAGGATGGGATGGAGTTTGTGGGTTGACGGGATGAACGGAATGCTGGGGAAGAGGAACTTGCGAACGAGTAGGGGGCAGTGCCTGCGACTGCTCTCTGTTCTGAACCACGTCAGCAAAAGAGACTGAAGGCCTAAAATTTGTAGCTGGGCCGCTTCTTGTAGCTTGTTTTTCCTCTTCTGGCCAACGGCGTTGTTCGCTCTTGGACTTCACGGTTCTGTAAGCCTCGCAGCCCTTGTAGGTGGCCGGGTGGCCTTGCTGGCAGAGCACGCATACAGCAAATTTCAGTGGTTTTTTGCACAATTCACTTTTGTGTTGTCCACTGCACTTTACACACCTGGGAGGATGGTGGCAGTTTGATTTTGTGTGCCCATATGCCTGGCAATTATGGTATTGGACTATGTCGTGTTTCGGGTAAGGTTTTTCAGCCTGTATTCTTGTGTAATACAGGTGGGAAAGTTCATAGATTTTAGCTACTCCTAGTGTTCACTATAGATCAACAAAGAACAAGGGCAGTGGTGTCTTGGTCCCTTCGTCTTGTTCCCTGTCTTTACGTAAATCGTTTGTTATTTGGCGAACTTTGAGACCGAGAGCTCAGAGTTGGTCTTCAATTTCATCAGCTGGTGTGGTCGGGTGAAGATTTCTGATCACTACTCGTAGCGATCTTTCCTGTACTGGTAGGTATGAAAGTCAGCCTTGGTTTCTTTCAAGTATTCAACTATCGCTTGATATGTGTCGGCAGTGTCCGGAGACATTT